>OX421980.1:89271694-89871694 GCA_949128135.1 Parasteatoda lunata
GGAAAATTTTAATTTTCTTTTGTGTACGCGTTAATTTCTTATAATCTTTTATAATATTTTAAGTTTGGATGTTTTTACATGAAATCTGTTTATTAATTTAAAAGATAGTATTGCATTTGTTGGTCTATCAGTTTTATTTATTTCTTTTGCATCCCTTCATTATTTGTGCGTTTCAATAATGAAAGTGTGTCATATTAGTTTTGACATGTCATATTACTCTCATTGTTTTAAAAATGATTGTTATGATACTCAGTGTATTTTTTCCCAGCGAAGACCCAGACAAGTATTCACTGAAGTGGTGTGGGAACGTTTCTAAAGAAGAAATTAAGGACAGATTTCCTCTCATTCATGATGGTTTTGCAAAATAGAATTATGTATATTAGTGCTCTTGCATGTAAATGAAATCACTATAGCTTTCAGATACACCATTAATTAGCTCTTTTGTATTAATTTTCATCATGTCAAACATTTTGAAGAGTGGGGAAATATATTTGAAAAGAAAGCTATTTTTAGTACAAATTCTTCGTGTCAATTATTTCTAAATTTGATGCCATTTGTCTTGTGTGAAAAGGGATCTTTCTAATAATTTTGGCTATCTTATCAAATGAGAAATGAATTCAAGAAATAAAGGATTGCACAAACATTCGGTATCAAGTGAAAAAAAATAAAACATATATTTTTAAAGAATTAAAAAAATATTATCGTTGTTTTTAAACGAAATATACCATCTTTAAGGAAGACTTCATAGCAAGCGAATAACAAAAAATAGTTCATTTATTTCGTGTGCCAGATAATGCCATTGAATGCTTTAAAACTCAATCTTGTGTTAAAAAGTCATTTTACTCGCTTTTATTTTTAATGTTTGTAAAATTAATTGCAGGTCAGGCACATAGTTGTTCTTATTCATCGATAACGCACTAAATGAATTTTCTAGAAAGGTCCATTTTCAGAATGCAAATTGTTGTGATATTGTTAATATTAAAAGTATTTTAATGCTGATTAACTGAAATTTAATTATCCTGCTTCTAAAATACAGTTGTGATATTTTGTTGTCTTTGAAAAATAAAAATGTAATTTAAATAATGGGTCTTTGTATATACCATTGAAATTCATGAAGCAGAGGGAAATTTCCTTTGCAATGAATGTTTTGTTAAACTGAATGCCCGTTTTGTTCAACTTATTCATTATCATGCAATGTAGTATATTTGTATAAAGAGAGTGTATATATTAGTTTGGTGAAAAACTAAAAAATGAAAATAGACTAAAAGAAATGTAAATTGCGTTTAACTTAAAATCCTGTTTTTGAATTGTTGATTGTGTTGATTGTGTTTGAACATTATTCATTATGAAAAATCTCCATCAGGCAAGAACATAATTTTAACAAAAATATCGAAACTTTATCTAATTATTATTGAAACAACATATTTTTGAACTTAATTTCCAATTATTCATTCCTGACAGATGTGCTTATTAAGGTTGCATAGATTAAAAAGAAAAAAAAAAAAAAAAACACTTAGTTTCACCAACACTAATATATGTATGTGTATTAAGATGCGTCGAAAGCCAAGAAGCCGAATTTCTATAGATTTTCTTCAAAAGTCTGGTTTATTTTTTTCGTACTTTTTTAAATCAGGAAACTGTTTCTTATATAAGAAAAATCTTTAAAAAATTACAAATATGTGTAGACAGAGTTTTTATTAGTAAGCAGTTCTTCAAAAGTGGAAAAATAACACAGATCTAAACTCAAAGCTCTGACAACAATTAAATTTAATCCCTTCTTTCCCGCTTTCGTGAAAAGACTGGGAGAAGTTTCACCCTCTACTTCTCGTGCCTGTGATATTTCCAGGCTAAAGTTTTCAAAAGTAACGAGCTAAAATGATTGCAGCAATCCATTTTTTATGCCCAGAATCATGTTTATTTCTCAATCTATAAACCCAAATAGCAGAACCAGACTATTTGCAATGTGTTTAGAGGTATTTAGTTTATTTTAAACTAGATGTCAACACTCTTAAAATGGTTACTCCGAAGTTTATCCAAAAATTAAAAATACATAAATTGTACATACACTTAAATTTTAATGATTTTCTTGACTAAAATATAGTTCTTTTATTTTTTTTTCTTCGAAATTATGTGACCATAAAGGGGTAAAAGCTAATTTATCGTAAAAATTATAAAGAAACATAAATTTTATTTTATTTATTTGTATTTTATTTTAACAAAAGGCAGAATAAAAAATAGATTTTTTTTGGACAAAAATAGAGATTCAAGTATGTACTTTAACCTTATTTACTCATGTTAGAAATAATTTTTCAAATATTTAAGTATTTTCTGATGTTTTTATGAAATATTTCTATGCGCAAAGTATAGAATTGTAAAAAAAAAATGTAGCGGCTGTTAACATTGTCTTCCTCCCTTTTGAGAAATGCCCCATTAACTTAAGTCTTCACAAACATCCAAGTGAATAACCATTTTTTTTTATTATTATTTAGGGCATTTTTATGCCACAATGTTACGCATATTAGAAAATGCGAGCAATTTTTTAGTTTCAAAAACAAAACTTATATGCATAAAAGTAAAAAATTTCCACAAATGGTCATCTCCACAAAATGGTCAGTGTATGTACAATGGCCACTTAAGGAGGATAATAGTTTTAATGCATATATTTTAGTAGGGGCAGGCTTTTTTCCTTCTGGTGGTTCCGTGTTTTTTTTTTTTTTTTTTTTTTTTTTTTTTTTTTTTTTTTTTTGTGACCTTTCATTTTTTTTCAAAATCTTCTGAAATTCAAAATTTTTGGTTTTCGACTACACCAAATATACATATCGGGCTCATAAAACAACTTTTACCAATGCTTTTGAACTCACTCACTACTGGGTTGTCGAGGCACATTTTAGTTTAAAAATAAATTATTATATAATTAATATAAATCAAACTAAAAAAATCAAAATTTTAATTTAAAAACTTTAAAGTTATGTAATCATTAAATGCATCACTCGATCATTACTTTTTTGTAGAAATTATGTGTTATGAAGAAGTGTAAATACCCAAATTTCTCTGCTGTAGTTCCGTGCCAAATAAATTTGCATTCAATCATTTAACTAATTAAATGAAACTTTTTTACAAACTGTATAATTACAAGCTTAAAATATGTTTTGAGAATCTTTGTCAAAATAGATGTATAGTAACTTACACATCAGAGGGCTGGACTGGAACGATATTCATTCCTCTCCCATTTTAGTTTCGGACGTTCTAAATGTCAACGGATTTATTGATCTGGTCAGACCAGGTGGGAATTAGCAGCAACACCACCACCACAAATGCACTTTTTTGGCAAATGTTTGCTGAGTTCCGTTCCACCATTTGGCTGATTGTTTCCTATCGACTTGCTAAGTTCAATTCAACCATTTGGTTTAATTTCACCATTTGGTCCAATAAATCGTTGATTTGCTTAGTTCAATTCCATCTTTTGGTTAATTAAATTCCAATAAATCGTCGAATTTCTAAGTTCAATTCAACCATTTGGTTGACTGGATTCCAATGAATCGTCAATCTTTGGGAGCCTTTTCTTCTTTTCCTAAATATTAATTTTTGACCCCTAATGTTTGGGTTTTATTGAATTTTTGACAAGGATTTAAAAAATATATATTAAGTTTCACTACACCCTCCTGTATATATTATAAGCGTCAATTGTTAGCCCAATAATTTGATTTTTACAAGGTGCTTTGCTTTTTAGTTTCTGCAAGCAAAGGTGTCCATTCGAAAACACGTCCAACACAGCTTTATGTATAGCACATTTCTTGTAATATTTTTTTTCTCATGCAATGGAGAACGCCACAGTGATGTTTCAAAAATAAATAGCGCATTAATTTTTAACATTTGCAAAAAATTGAAAAATATATTTTATTTACTTGCAGATGGTTGGAATAAGCTTTACGTAATGTCCAAATAGCTTATTTCATACTATCGAAATTTTCTTTAATATTTAAATGTGCAGTAGCTTTCGTTGCACTATTGCAGGCTTCAATTTTGATAAATTAAGAGACCGCATTACCTAAAAAAAATGTCAACATTTTTTATTGCTTTTATTAGAAATATCATCACTTCATCTGCATGATTTCACAAGTTAGGAGAGATTTTAGGTAGAATATCAAAAGGTCTTTTCAGCAAAAACAAAATTTTAAGGTGCTTTTTCTCATAAAATTGTTTGAATTCTTGTGAATTTTTTTCAGTTATTCTTTTAACTGTAAAATTATTTTAATTACTTGGGTATATAAATTGGCAACTATTTTTATTGAAAAAATCAAATGTTTAGTTCAAAATAAAATATTCTTGGCAGTTAAAAATTGATATTTTGAATTACATGCATAAGAATTTTAAGGTTCTGTAGCCACTGTATATACGGTTGAGGCGGCTGCCACTCGACGTGGCAGTGGTAAAAATCGCTTCTGGTGGAATATTATTTTCTAAAAATTAAAAGAAAATTAATCTAATTATTTTCTAAAAAAGCAAATCAACTATATGTCGTTTCAAAGAACTGAACTCTATTTTGCAAGAAAAAAAAAAAAAATACTGCGCACTTCGAACATAAACCTTTATCCTTTGAAACCTTCAGTATAGTGCTGCTATCTATTGTTCTAAATTGCATCTAAATTAAATTTTCCCACCGAGATGATCCGGGTTTGATAAAGAGATTAAACCGAAATAAACTTCTCCTGATATATATTTGGCTATAACAATACGATGCACTTCGAAAAAAAAAAAAAAAAAAAAAAAAAAAAAAACAATTACCCCGAGTAATACTCCGGCGTCACTGTAAAAAGGTTATAGAAAGAGCTCTGAAGTATATTTGTTTACAATCCGCATGGTATGCTTATTGAAAATAATAAAATGCACACGTGCATTTAAAAAACTATTAAATTATTTACAGCATGTTTTAACTGCGTACCAAACACTAATATATATATATATATATATATATATATATATATATATTAAACAAACCATAGGAAATTTTGCAATTGATGCAAAAAATGCTCTGATTTGTAGCGGTGATCACTGACATAATTAAGCAAAATAATTTTTAAAACATTTACAAAAACAAAAATTGTTAGGAGTTTTCTTAATGGTATTTGAAATTTAAAAAAAATTTGAGAATTTTTGAAAGCAAATCATAGATAACCGCGTCAGTGTGCATATTTTTTTGAGTGACATTTTCCACCATTTTGTTAAACTGTTTTAAACAATCCAAAATGCAACGGAAGCTACATCATTCAGACATGTATATTGTTAAAATCGTATGCAACAGTAATTATTAATTTTTAACCATTATTTATTACTGATTAAAATGAAAGTAGTTTTTGAGCAGGTGTTTTTAAAATACCTCAGCAGCTATTCTAGTATGTAAAAAAAAGCTCTTTTTGAGACAATTACCGTCCCAAAAACGAGTTTTCTGTGCAATGCTTCTTTGTAGTATTTTAGAATTTTTTTATACAAAAATATATTGCAAGAAATATCATTTTGCCAATATTCAATAAATAATTTCTTCACTAATCTATTGTACTTAATTACTTGTTTTGACAAAAATAAATAAGTTTTTTGCTTTAGTAAAATTTATACTTTATTAAAGTTCTCATGGTCGTTTTTAAAAACATATAATTTACAAAATGCTATGCACTTTAAAAATAAAAAAAATATTAAATTTGTCACTAATTCATAAACTTCCTGAAATCAAGTTTTAAGTGATGGCAGAAATTGCGATTTTCTTCTTAGAAATGTGTAACTTAGAAAAAAGTAATTTCATAAGTGAAATATTTTTCTTTCAAAAAATTCAATTTATTAAAATTAATTCGTTTAAGTTTTTTTTTGCATATTGTAGGATATTTTTGTAATGCATTTTTTAACATTTTAATCTCAAAACAAGGTCCACAAAATTCAAATAATAAAATTTTTATAAGTCATTTAATTCTCTATAAAGTTACTTGATTCGATTTCATACCTGTGTTATAAATTTTCTTTGTAATTTAAAACTTCGACTAACGATGTTAACTCCAGTTATATTTTTTCATTTATATTTTGTTATGTGATAAAATTGTACCAAATGTTGTCCAATATATTTGACGTTGGGTTACAGGAAGTTAAAAGCTTTTAAAGAATGACACTTTACTGAAGTCTTTAAAAAAAGTAATAATAATAATAAAAAATTTCGCAATTTATTGACAATTTTGTTTTATTTTGCAAACAAGCAAACAGCCTGTTTTTATGTTCTCTAAAATACAGTAACAATTGCTTTAAATAAAAATACCCTTTGAAGATTGAGCTTCTATTAAAACATAAATAATTACTTTCTATTTTAATTAGCTGTCCTGTCATAGCACATGATAAAAAAATTGTGCATAGAGCGGTAAAACTTGTATTTCGAAGCTCGCTGTTTTTAAAACACAAGTGATGTTTACGAGTATGTTTCGAAAAAATACTTCGATCTTACATAATAATTATTCAGTTGATTCCTTTATATGTATACTATGTTTTTCCAACACATGTGGTGTTTACGAGTAAGCTCTATGAAAAATACGCAATTGACTATTAATTGTGAACACAAATCAGAAGATTTTTTATATGTGTGTAATGCTAGTTTTCCAACACATAGGGGCGAAGTTTACGAGTACGCTTCCTAAAAAATACTTTAATGACCGTTAATTGGAAGCACAATAATTATTCAGTTGATTACTTTATACACACGCTATGTTTTCCCAATATATTTGATGTTTACGAGTACGCTTTCTAAAATATGTTTTAATGAGGTTAATCGGATACACAAATAATTATCCAGTTAATTACTTTGTATTTACGCTATATTTTTCCAACACATATATGTGATGCTTACAAGTACGCTAGCTAAAAAAATGCTCAAATGATCATTAATTGGATTCATAAATGATAATTCATTTGATTTTTTTTACATTTCTGTGAAAAATATTTGTTTTTTGAAAATCTATTTAGATCAGTTAGTGATTTTTTCATTTTTAAAAAATTCTTGAAGGGTAAACTAGATATTTTTATTAACATTCTTGAGGTTAAAATTGGCATCATTAGAAGACAACCTTTTTGAATCCTGGATAGATAAGACTTTTGTACAGTTTGGCAAAAAAAAGAGCATTGCGAAATTTTCAAATTACTTCAAGAGGGCCGGGATAGCCTGGTCGGTAGGGCGCTGGGCCCGTGTCCAAGAAGTCGTGGGTTCGATCCTCGCCGGCCGAAGACTCCCCGTGTAGTAAATGGTGACTGATGCACGTTAAATCTGTCGAGTCTCAAAGTCCTCCATGTTCCCATAACAAATCAATACCTCTGGGGGTACTGATCCAGGAGTTTCCTTGTCTTCTGGATTGGTTCAAAATTACAAGGCTACGGAGTTGAACATTAGTAGTCGTAAACCCATGAAATTGGGTCGGCTGTTCAACGACGGTTATAAAATAAAATAAAATTACTTCAAGAAAATGAGTAAGCTTTTTTGCTGAAAAAAAATTTTTTTTCCCTAAAATTGTTTACTTCATTGTTCTATTGGTTAAATAACAAGTAGCAATAAGTCCCGCAGTGGACTGATAGTAAAGACACGGTTCCCAGTAGAACACTGAAGTCAAGCATCACTGGCTGTGGTCAGTAAGCGGGTGAATGACCACTTTGATCAGTCTGCGTAGGTACCGAAGGTGCGCGGTATCGGTCCTCGCTAAACTGTTCTATCGTAAAGTGCTCGACTTCGCGTGCAAGTCGTCGGGTTACCAAAGCAGGGGAGCCATCCTCTCTGTAGAGGATCAAAATTGCGATGGCATATCTTCGGATCATCCTCAGGGATGTTTCCCAGACCGTCGCCAATAGCCCATTGTACAGTTCTAGTGTGACGTAAATAAAATACTTAAATACCTACCTAAGTAGCAATAATATATAAAATATTTACACTGAGAAGAAGAGTGGTCAAAACAATCTGAATATGGTAACATTTACCGTGTTTCTTGCAATAACTTTAGTTAAGATTTTCTGGTTAAAATAATAATACAATATGGTTATTGTCCTGCTGTTTTAGTAGTAATTTGATAAAATTTGGTAATTTTAACCAAAAGTTGGTAACTTTAACAGTACTCGTATAGTTTGAAATGACGCAGAAATGTTCAGTTTGATAACTTCTATTTTATCTAGTAAACACTGGTAAAATTTTTTTAAAGTCGATTTAATTGGTCTTATTTTCTTGTGTAAGTTATAAGTTAACATCTACCAATATTTGAAACTTTAAAAAATGTGCATTTGTTAATGTACAAAATCGTGGGCAAGACTAAACTGAATCAGTAGTTTAACTGTTCGGCATCACGTCCGTCCCAATATCCTCCCTTACGAAAATTAAAGGCATATTTAAGGTTGATTTGAGGTATTTTTGAGGTATCAAGGTTGATTTGAGGTATATTTGAGATATATTTAAGGTTGCTGAGAAAACAGCAATAAAAATTATGTCTCGTAAAGGTTGTAATTAAGGTTTACGAGGTTGTTTTATATATACTTCAGCTTATTTTGAGGTTGTTTAAAATCAACTTCAAATCAATCAGGCTGATGAAATGATTTTCAAAGTATACCAGGTTGATTTTCTGACACTTGTAACAAAAGAGGTATTTTTGAGGTATAAATTTTTTTTCCTTATTTCAACTAAAGAGAGTGAGGTATTTGTTGAGGTATATGAAATCATTTTATTTATACCTAAGCTGAATTTGAGGTTGTTTTAAATTCACTTCAAATCAACCAGACTGATAAGGTGATTTTTAAGGTATACCAAGTTGATTTTCTGATACTTGTAAAAAAAGAGGTATTTTTGACGTATAAAAAATTTACCTTATTTCAACTAAAGAGAATGAGGTATTTATTGAGGTATACGAAGTCATTTTATTTATACCTAAGCTTATTTTGAGATTGTTTTAAATTCACTTCAAATCAACCAGGCTGATAAGGTGATTTTTAAGGTATACGATGCTGTTTTTCTTACACTTGTAACAAAAGAGATATTTATGAAGTATAAAAAATCAACCTTATTTCAACTAACGAGAGTGAGGTATTTACGAGGTATTAAAAAATATACCTTCTTTTTACTAACGATAGTGAGGTATTTACTAGGTATAAAAAAATATACCTTATTTCAACTAAAGAGAAGTGTGGTATTTATTGAGGTGTATGAAGTCATTTTATTTAAACCTAAGCTTGTTTTAAGGTTATTTGAAGTACACTTCATATTAACTAGCTCACTACCCAGAGTTCCGTGCGAGCCGGCAAATGGCGTGTGTGTTGACAATCGAAAGTTTATTCGAAATTCAGTAAGTGTGCTTGACATTTATTAATTTAGTTTTATTACTTTTAATCAATTATGCTTCAATTTTCAAACTTAAATTTTGTTATTTTTGTTTTAAAGACGCGTCCTGATCTTAAATAATTTAAGTTGGAGGATATTCTTAGAGGCTATTGTTGTAGGCTTAGCAATAAGAGAGAACAATCGAAATATTTCTCGTCGCTGTTTAGGGTAACGTTACTGGTGAATCGTTACAGCAGGTTACACACAGTATATTTTATTGTTTGTAATTTATTCGAATATAACTATTCCTTTTATTTTGCTTAAATGTATATGCTTTAAGATAGCAGTATGCAAGCTGATTAATTGAGTAAAATGTTCATATATGATATATAGTTATAACTTCTCTTATAAATAAATAATTGAAAATTGAAAGATTTTTAAAATAGCAATTTTGCTTTGAAATTCTACTATAGCTGTATGCTTATCGTTTGCTTGGATATCTATTGCAAAGTTTATATTGTTGTTTATGAGTGAAAATATGTATTTTAAAATACATTTTAAATCTGATTAACATGCAATTTCTTTTTGTAATATATATATATATATATATATATATATATATATATATATATATATATATATATATATATATATATAGGGGAGAGTCGGGTATCCCCGCCCACTTAAGGACTATTGCTTATATTTCTGTATAATATTGAGTAATAATCAATATTTTTGTATGTTTCTATTGTTTTATCATCTAATTAAATAATGCAAAAAGAATAAACCAAAAAAAAGAATAGTTTAACTTAAAAAAATAGAAATTTAAAAAGTTTGACTATTGCATTCAACACTATTTTCAAAACTATTGTTTACCATGTTACCAACTGCATAAATACTTGAAACTTTGAAAATAATCTTTTTTTAATATAACAATTAATGTCCGATGGCCCATTGACTTGAAAAAATATTTTATACGTATGAAATTGACAGTGGGCTACCCGACACTCCCCTATATATATATATATATATATATATATATATATATATATATATATATATATATATATATATATATGAGCTTATCCACAGTTCCCTGATATTGCTGAGATGACCTAGGCTGTAAATAGAACGTGTGCAGCAGCGAAGAAGAAGTGACTAGCAAGCTACTGCTCAGCCTTTCCCTAGAAAATAGTTCTGAATTTATACCAAAAAGAAAAAGTAATCTCTTCTAATAAACTACAGAATTTATGTAATTGTTGATAACAATAGTACGCTAGATATTTGATACTTGAAAACTAGCAACTGTACTAGCTCACTTTTTCATTTTTGATCACGAAATTGCTATTTTCACTACATGTTATTTTTTCGCAATTTACCCACGTTAATTATTTACTAAGCTGATTGTTATTACTTATTAGAATATTGAGCAGAATTAAATTAAACCAGATTTCAAGTTTATATGAAATTTTTTTTTCAAGGTTATGAGCAATTTTATGCAGCTGTTTATGGTTCACTACTTCAAAAAGTAGCGAATTTCGGAAATCTAAAATTTTTTAGAAATAAGTCAGTATAGTTTCTTACGCAGTTTTAAAGCTGAATTGCAAATAAAAAGATTTATTGTTGAAAGTAATATGATTTTTTTTTAATTTCATCCTATGGGATGTGTTTTTATATTTAAACAAATGTTTGTAACAACTAACTATTAGTTTTATTCTGCTCAGTATTATAAGCAATATAGGAGATATTATACTCAACTTATTTTAAAAATATTAATTCAAATCATTCTCTCTTAGACATTTTCCTCTCATAAAATTACTCACAACTTTAAAATAAATGCTCCTTATACACTTGTAATTTGTTCTATTCGATTGTATGTAAAAAAAGAATAAAAATTGGTACATGACTTTAATTTTTAATTTATTAGACGATTGTTGATTCTTGATTACATTTATTAAAAAATATTAAAATAACTATTTTTTAAGAAACTCTTATATGATTGACAATAACGGAAGTCCTTTTCAGAATCAGCGTCTAAAATTTATAAAAAAGCTATTAGTTTCATAAAGTCAGACAAAAAGTTTAAAAATATAGACTAGGTTTATTGGGCTTAAAGATTTGTAAGAAAAAAAGAAAGAAAATCTAATTATCAAACTTACAAGTACAATAATGATACCAGATGTATTGATAAATGAAAAGTGTTAAAATTGCATAATAAGATTGGAATTATATATTTGAATTTCTGTAAATGTTGTTAATGTTAATACTGTCTTCAGTGTATTTTATTCTGTGGCTGTGGTACCTGTCATGCTTCTTAGCTGCGAGAATTGAATAGAAATGGCAGAAGAGTAATACTATTTATCTAAAAAAGAAAATTAATTTCATCCAGTTCATTTAAACCATAAAAAAGCAATTTCTAATATTTCAATATTTTGAAACCTGCTACTATTATTGTAAATATGACTTTCTTACTAATTCATATTTTCTTTCTTTTAGGTTCCAATAATTACAAGTTTCAACAGGTAGACGGAAGCAGTATTTAAAATAATTTTGTTGGTTTGTAAAAAAAAATGAAATTTTAGTTTTAAATAAAAGTAATTTGAATTTCAGCTGACTAATTATTTAAATTTGTAGTTTTATAACTTTAAAAATTCAAGCACCTTAGACAATTACCTTCTAAAAATATGAGTTCCCATAAATTATTTTTCTTAGCTGTAGAATTTGGATAAGTGTTATTGCAAGATGATTTAATTCAATCTATTAAAATTACAGAAGAATTATGCATTTGAAACTTTCTTTTATAGTTTAACAGAAGAAGCATTTACTGCCGATGGATTAATATTAAAAACTTCAGGTTGATAAATGAAGATCTCTACTAGAGAAAAAATGTAATGATATACATTATTCTTCATATAATATATATACTATCTTTATATATATTATACTTTTTTATATAGTGAAATTAAAAATTAATAAACTAGGTGGTCCGTATAACACCTCACATTCGTAAGCACTAAAAAGGTTGAGCTAAATAAGCCTGAAGTGTAAAATGTCGCATCTTTGGTTGATACATT
This sequence comes from Parasteatoda lunata, assembly GCA_949128135.1. NCBI lineage: Eukaryota > Metazoa > Arthropoda > Arachnida > Araneae > Theridiidae > Parasteatoda > Parasteatoda lunata. Next base: position 89,284,088 of record OX421980.1, read on the forward strand.
AATACTTCTAAAAATACAAAAATATATACTTGAGGTTACGAAATAATAACTTAAGGTAGAACATGGAACACATGACGTTAATAAAAAATAACCTTTCCAAGTGTTGAAAATATACTTCAGGTTGATTTATAACAACCAGAAGGCACACCTTAGGTTGAAAAATATATACCCAAACAAGCATAAAATTAGGTACCTGAGGTTGAAAAATAATTACCTGAGGTAGAACAAAATACACCTGAGGTTGATTTATAATAGCCTGAAGTGTAAAACGACACACCACAGGTTGATAAATATATACCTCTACAAGCATTAAATTAGATACCAGAGGTTGAAAAATAATTACCTGAAGTCGAACAAAATACACCTGAGGTTGATTTATAATAACCTGAAGTGTAAAATGATACTTCCACAAGTGTAAAAAAATATACTTCAGGCTGATAAGTAATGACCTAAGGTAGAAAATGAAGCACTTTAAAGTAGTAAATATCTACCTCACCACAGATGGAAAATTAAACACCTCAGGTTGAACCTCTGGAGGTATATTTAAGGTATATTTGATGTTGATTTTGAGGTATTCATTTGCACCCTTTTCAACCTTAACGACGTATTTAAATAACAACCTTCTTTATACCTTTAAAATATACTTCGTTTATACCTCATTTATACCTCGATTTTTTCATAAGGGCTAAAACGGAAGCGTAGGGATTGCGATTCCGAATCACACCGTAGCCCTGGATACTTCTATTTATTTATATTTATTGTAATTTATTCAGACATTCGCAGGTTAGTGTGCTTATTACAAAGCTCGGCTTATATGCCCTAGTCAAACCGAAATGCAGATAGCACAAGATAGAGAAAGACAGCACACGCATATATCCTGAGACACGGTAGGATTCGAACCCGCTACCTCTGATTTACAATAGACGCATTTTTGTAATATCTTTCTCTAATTTGAACAATCTGTGCTTCAACTTGACAAGGGCTTAAAATAAATCGTACTTTGTAAAAATTAAACCTGCATATATATGTGTAACAATAGAGAAAAAAAAAAATAAAAAAAAGAATCTGGGAATAGTAATGCATTTTGTTGCTGTATCCTCGTCTTATCGCTAATTAAAGTGGAGGTTTGAAAAACTTAACAAAGACTAACCATGAATATGTAATAGTAAATAAATAAATTTGGTTTAGATATTTTGTGCTTAATGCAAAGAATCTCTAGCCAAATTACAGGACCGATGGCACAAAAAAAAAAGGCAGTACAAAAATGTTGAACTTCTATGCCCCTAAAATATATGTTTGATTTATTTGCACTTCATTTTGCAATAGTCTTGTTCCACTTTGAAGCGTAGATGTAGTGATCCCGCTATAACACTGAATGTATATTCTTGCTGTTTTTCATAAAGTTCTTGTATTTAAAAGAAACTCACATATGTCTGTAAATAATCCCATAAAACGATGGTCATCATAGTTTGATTTATCTGAGTATTTCTAAAACACTTTAATTGAACATTTGTAGCTATCATTTATGTTCCCCCTTATTATAATTACATTAGGAAAATAAATAATCATCCTATAAATCATTTAGTCCCGTAGTGGACTGATCGTTAAGACACGTTTCCCAGCAGATCACCGGCATCACTGGCTGCTGTCAGTGTGTGGATGGGTGAACACTTGGATTAGTCTGCGTAGGAACCGAGGGTTAGCGGTATTGGTCCTCGTTAAACTGTTCTACCGTAAAGTGCTCGACTTCACGTGCAGGTCGTTGGGCTACCTGTATTTATGGGTGGAGGGGGTGGTACCTCGCTACCAAAAGCGAGGGTACCATCCCCTCTGCAGAAGATCAAAATTGCGATAACATGTCTTTGGATCATCCTCAGGGATGTTTCCCAGACCGTCGCCAATAGCCCATTGTGTAGCTCTAGTGCGACGTAAGTGAACTAACTACAACTACTACCTCTTAAACATTTAAATAAACTGTCATTTTAAATAAGCCATAGAAGTGTAAACAGATTATTACCACTCTATTTGGTAAAAGGCATAGACATCGAAAGGTTAAAATTACCAATTAATAACCAATTAAAATAAGTGACAGTTCTGAAGAACAGTTTGGTAGTTTTTACATGATACATTTAAGCATGGCATAAAAAACCACATATTTGGTTAATATGCGTGTGAATGAATTTTTAAATGAGTTTGAAATTATATGAATATTGAATGGAAACTAGAGAGTTAAGGTTAGAAAAATGGTTACGTTAGATACTAATGGTTGCAGAAATATATGCCAAGTAACTGATTATTTATAAAGTTACCATTCGCACTGTCTCTAGACATCATTTGACTGGTGATACAAATTTAATGTTAGGTAAATAAACATTGGAGGAGGACCATATTTACCTTCAAAACTTTTGATGTCATTTCTTGTTGTGTCTAGAACTTCACATTTATCAACCCTATATAAATGTTTAATATATATAAACCAATATACTATCTCTATTTTCAAGTATTCAGGATTTATTGACCAAATTTTCAGAACTTAGACTGAAATGTATCAGTGTCCAAAGCATAAACAATCATATTTTTGTCATTGTTGTCATATTGGACATAATTTACATTTGTGGCGTCTTCTTTCCAACTAGCTAGATAACTCAAATTTTAAAAAGAGCTCTGGACTGAATAATAATAGAAGTATTAATCGTTTCCTGACCGAATCAAGCAAATTTGAATGCTGACTTATTGTCAATCGAAATCTTGACTAATTTCCACCTAGTTAGAGTGCTTAAATTTCCGCCAGAACTCTGTTCCTGAGGTCAATACAGAGAGTTAGAAGTGTTTTCAAAATGCTGTAAGTAAAATTTAGCTCCATTTTATTTCTATTGTTACTTTAGTCGCTTTTCGATATAAACTAAAACTTACGAACTCAGAAGAAGAGTAAATAATATAAATAAAAAAATACATATTTTTAAGTGGACTTAAGTAGCCTAAAGAAAATAATTCTAATTTTCCACTCCTAAAATATAAGATATGTGGCTCATAACTTTCGTAATAAACAGCAAAAATTCCTCTCACGTCTTTTGAAACGTTATACTCTACGTTTTTCATTTTAGGTGTGACAAAAGTGGATCTATATCTAATTCTTTGATCTATTTGCAGAATGTAGTTTTTAAAATTATTTCTTGCAATTTCAATGAAATGCATTTATTTACGAAGACAAAACTCTTTATTTGTCTATAAGAGCTAACTAAATATTTAATTTGTGTGTAATCAAAAACTGAAAACATTTTGAAACAAAAGGAAAACTTGAATATTCAAGATATTTTTTTGCTACTAATATCGGGTTTTTACACCCTACGGTACTATAACAATGATTTAAGAGGAAGATTTTAAACTGAACTAATTAAACTCTGCGGTCGATTGATAAATTATGAAATCAAAAGAAAGCCTACAGTAAAAGCTCCACATAACGAGAACAGCATATTACGATAAATCCGCTATTTTGATAAATTTTCAATTCGCCGTCAAAATCCTAACATTAAAGATACAAAAATTGTATGTCTATTTAATGATTACTAAACTTCCGCTATAGCGATATAATTTTTTAAATACATTTTCCTGTTGTTTAAGTATGCAACATTATACGAAAAAAGTTTAAAAGGAAGGCATTTATTTTTTGTATCAATACAAAAAAGCGAAATACATGTTTTCGTTTTTATAATTGTAGCCCCTTATTTTTAATAAAACAATGCGTGTGCGACCACTGGGTAACCACTGGGTTTAGCACTGGTGCGACCACTTCCAGACTAAAGAAAAATTCTACTGCTATTTTTAAAATTCTCGCTATGAATTTCAAAAGAAGGCACCTTTTGCTGACCACAAATCTATAATTTTGTTGACCACATCCATAAACTACAACTTACAATTAAAATTAACATACACTGTAATCAAAGACGTTAAAAAGTATTACATTTTAATTTATTATCTTCTCACAAAAACTTGTTACGATTTGTAAACTTGTAAGTCAATCATTTTTTTTCAAATTTCTATATTTTGAAAACTACAGAGCTACGTAATTCAGTCTACTATTTACAGACAAAAGCAGTTTACTCTAGATAAGTATTTTAAATCAAAATAGTTGATTAATGTAAAAGAAAACGAGGTTCTTTATAACGGAATTTTTCAGCACATTCTGTAGAGAAACACATCTATTATCTTAGACGAATTCATATTTTTTGACTCAAAATGTAAGGAGTACTCACGGAAATCTGGTCCAAATAGTTATAACTAGAAAAAGCGAACCTATTTCTGTTCATTTTACTTTTTGTGTACAGGTGATTTTCGAATTTTAGGAATTTTCAAATCTGAAAAGGGTTTAAAAAGCTAGATAGGAATTGAGCATTTTTTGTGATTAACATTGATTTTGGTATATGCTTTGTTCATGTTTTAATAGTCAGTATCAAGATAGAGTTAAAATTTAAAGTATTATAAATAATACATGGTGATTACTAAAATTCTGTGCCTTTCTTATAAAAGGAAACAAAATAATGTAAGAACTTCCTTGTCACCAAGGTAATACTTTGTACTAATACTAATAAATCATTATCATACCAACTAAATTCATATTTTATTCTTTGCCAATTAGTGCTTTGGCATTGATCATAATGTCTGAGCATTATGGGAAATGTTTAATCAATTTAGACTTCATTGATTTTCGGCATTTTATACAATGTAGGATTTTTAACTTTGCAGAAAATCATTATTACATTATTATTGTGGTGTTTAGTTTATAATGAATGTGGCATTTTGAAGTCATTTATTTATGCATTTAAGTTGCATTATTGCTTAAAATAAAGTCACGTCCGTTACTTTTAACAAGTAACAGACCGGTCAATTTTGTATATATAATTTATATTTTATTTATTTATTTATTTACTTATATTTTACAGCTACGTGTAAACTTCTTAAGCTAAATATATCATGGCTCAAATATGGTTCATAGACTTACTCTGTTAAAAAAAGCAGTCAATAAAGCTTCACTAATTAATTTTAAAAAGTTGGCAACAGACCGGATAACATAAAAAAGTACTTTCCTTTTGAAAACCCAAAAATCAACGCAAAATCAAGATCAACATTTAACTGAAGATTGCTTTTGAAAATGATTATTCCTACATACTGAATAATGAAAGCAATGTAAAAAAGTGGCAGTGTTATATACTGCTACATTTATATTGCAAATAGATTATCTTTGGTAACAGACCTGACAGTACAAACCGAACACTTCTCCTGGCAAAACACAAAATAGTTAATATGTACCAAAAAAGTTCAAAACAATTCCAAGATATCTTCTAGATTTCTTATAAAACAAATTTTTTAAGTACCCTAGTATTTTAAAGTTATTTTAGAGATTGGAAATTAGTTTTTGTCATAGGCCATTAAAGCAAGGGGTGTGCTTGTTCTTATTTTCAGGTGGAGCCATCTATGGCCAAGAATTCGACTTCTGCCACACCCATACGTCACACCCGTATATAGGGATCCACCTAACATATGATCCGTCAACCACAGAGGATTTTTCACGCCAGTACTGTGGTTGGTGAAAGCCGGATGCGGAATTTGTATCGACTGGGATTCAAACCAGGTTCGCCTCATTGGAAGGCGAACGCTCTATCCCCTGAGCCATCGCGGCTCAATCACTGAGTTTGTAGCTAAAGGACTATTAAAAAAAGAGACTACTGCCATGCTCATGTTAGCCATAGTAAAAGCCTTCGACAGGGTTTGGCATAAAGGCTTTATCTACAGATTCCATCAGTTTACTATTCCTCATGATATCATCCTAATCCTCGGCTCATATCTTAGAGACCGGTCTTTCAAAATTAAGCTTAATCAATATTTTTCCAACTGTAGGTCTATTAAGTACCTCAGAGAAGTATTCTCGGCCCTCTCCTTTATATAATTTACACAACAGACTTTCCACACAATTTTGAAAATTGGATCATTGCCTTCAACGCAGCTCTTCTCTCAAGATCTATCAGGTCCTCCCACCTTACTGCAACGTAGTATTAAAGATTAGTTTTGTAAATGGCGAACAGAAATCCAACCTTTTTAATTATTCGTAATAAGAAGATAAATAAACCAAGCCGTACCAATCGTCAAAAAAGCAAAATATTTCGGACTAACTATTATTAATAAACTCAACTGGAAGGAACACATCAATGTATCTATTCATAAAGCGTTTGGTACACTTTATATTTTAAAACCTATTCTAAACCCATATTCCCATCTCAATATTAAAAAACTAATCTACCTTCAATGCATCAGACCAATTTTAACCTCACCTGTCTTCACCACAATCTCTCAAGAAGAAACTATCTATTATAGAATCCAAAATCATTATATGGATGTTCGGGGCAAACATAAGTATAAGAACACTATTAAAAGAGAACTCGAAATTGAACATTAAATTCTTCAACGATGTTAAATATAATCGCAACTTCAATTCCATTTTTAATATTGATTTCCTAAACAATAATATCAGCTATAACTGCCTTCTTACTTTCTGATGCCTGCCTTTCCAAATACTGCACCATCTCATGCTAGCTATTTTTATCCTTAAATCATCTCACTAGAAGAGTAACTGCCGACAGCCTCGGGGTCCCCATGATAGACTACCTTATGTTAGCATCATCTTAAGATCAATCCTCGATCAGCCTTAATAACTCCCGCATCTTCACTGTATATATGCCTTGTATATATTCTTTTATTTTTTAATCACTCTCATTTTATCCCTGTATATAGACCGCTTTGTATATATTTTCATTTTAATTGTATTACTCACAATAGTCGACTTATTTTTGTAAAATCGATTGTTTATTTTATTATTTACTTGGATTTTTTACCTCATTCTTTTATTGTATCTCATCATTACCCATCAGATGACACTCGTGAGTGGTCCTTTACAATTAGCGCGCTTTTTTCTTATCTCACATTTATTCACCTGTCTCTTAATTCCGATGAATCGGTTTAATGCCTCGGCAGACACCGATATATTGCAATCTTCGTGAATTGTGAAAACATCCATTCATTCATCCACGGATCGTAATTTTTCCCTGAACCGAACCAGCGAACAATCAATCTCCAATTCAATACTTCCACAGATATAATTTGTTACGGGAACATGGAGGACTTTGTGACCCGACAGATTTAACGTGTAACAGTCACCATTTACTACACATGGGGTCTTCAGGCAACTGGATTTGAACACCGTTCTCACGAACTTGAGTCCCACGCCCTGCCAACCTGCAATCCCGGCCCCATTGAAAATTAGTAAAATATGCAAAAAGAATTTTGACTTTGTCCTTTTAGCTAGCCGATTTTCTAAGATTTATATTTATTAAAATATTACATAAAATAAAATGTTGAGCAAATTCTTATAATATTATACATAGTAACTCTTAATCGTATGTATTTTTGGAAAACACTAGTATCTAAGCCAGCAGTCCACTAAATTCCAAAATAGTTTTTTGTTGAACATCGAAAATGCCTCAAATTTGAAACCAGCCCGTACATCACCATATCTCTAGATCTATTTTAACAAATCAAAATATATCATTATAGAATTTTAAATAGTAATTTATAATAATTAACACTTTGGGAATTTTCGGCACTTTTAACATGTTTAACAATTTTTGAATCATTTTTGATTTGTAAGGAAAGCAAATTTTTACATTGCAAGATTATGTTGTTGCTGAACTTCCAACTGAACTGATCATGACTCTCTCAAGAAGACCATGAGTGTGAGCTCATAAAGATATGAGGTAAACAAGAATATGTTCTGGAGAGGGTTTGAAAAAGATTATTCTTTCATTATTCAAATCCCTTTTAAAAAAATCCGAAAAAACTAATTTATATAGTTTTTGAAATTCTTTTATTTTTTTATAATTGGTTCATATAGAGTTATCTCATTTAAAAATTGCTTGTTAGGTTTAAAACACTTTTTGTTTATTTTCAAACTTTAGCACAGTATTTTACTATCATTTATAAACTATTTCATTAAATTACTTCGTTGCAGCATCACCCAGTGGTTGCAGCATTGTACAAAAAATGAAATAGTGGTTGATGAATTATGATAACCAATTTTCGGTTGAAAAGAAAAATGTTAACAACCTTGGCATTTTAAAAATTTTATAAAAATATTTAGCTTGACGACTTATTGTTTACTACTTTTTGATTTCCTTCTTTAGGTACTGTCCGCAATGACTCAGTCGTCAAAAGGACAATGTGCTGCTGAGCTGTCACGGACTAGAACTGGGGCTTAAATGTCAGTGGTGGCTTGAAGCCCACCCGGTCTTCTAGTCCGTGACAGTATAGTTATTTCAAGTAATTAATTTTTAGGAAAAGTATCGAATTTCTGTTAGTATCAAAACTTATTGTTTACTACTTTTTGATTTCCTTCTTTAGGTACTGTCCGCAATGACTGAGTCGTCAAAAGGACAATGTGCTGCTGAGCTGTCATGGACTAGAACTGGGGCTTAAATCTCAGTGGTGGCTTGAAGCCCACCCGGTCTTCTAGTCCGTGACAGTATAGTTATTTTAAGTAATTAATTTTTAGGAAAAGTATCGAATTTCTGTTAGTATCAAAACTTATTGTTTACTACTTTTTGATTTCCTTCTTTAGGCACTGTCCGCAATGACTCAGTCGTCAAAAGGACAATGTGCTGCTGAGCTGTCATGGACTAGAACTGGGGTTTAAATCTCAGTGGTGGCTTGAAGCCCACCCGGTCTTCTAGTCCGTGACAGTATAGTTATTTTAAGTAATTAATTTTTAGGAAAAGTATCGAATTTCTGTTAGTATCAAAACTTATTGTTTACTACTTTTTGATTTCCTTCTTTAGGCACTGTCCGCAATGACTCAGTCGTCAAAAGGACAATGTGCTGCTGAGCTGTCATGGACTAGAACTGGGGCTTAAATCTCAGTGGTGGCTTGAAGCCCACCCGGTCTCAGGTCAATGGGTGCCATCTTGTAGGGCGTAATGCTGACCACATCACCTCGAGTTTACCATTGATCTCAAAATTGTGGCTAATTTTTTGTCTTATTTCATGGCAGTGTTTGTTATTTTAAAAATGGTTTTTATACATATATTGTGTTACTTTACGGGCAGGATCCATTCTTCGTTTAGGGATGTTTTACGTACTAATTGTTATTTCATAGGCGATGCTGCTTAATTTATGGGCAGATCCTATATTTGCTATAATGTTAATTTACGGGTGATTCGTAATTTAAGATTGAAATTTTTTTTACGAACTTTGTTGGGAATCTCAGCTGCTGGCCTTTGTTAGTAATTTTACATGGATTTTTTTACAGTGCATAGTCATCAACAAATGCATAGTATTTATTTTGAAATAAATATTCTATAAAATTGCTCACATACCTTTTTAACTGTAACTGAACTTAAATCTTGAACTTTTTTTTAAGATTAAATGATTATCATTGTTTGGGGGAAATTATCCTATAAATTTTTCCCTCTTGCAATATGTTCTCTACAATGAGAGCTGTTCAAAATATTTAATTTTCCCCACGCATTTTGACTTAAATAGAAAGTTTCTTGTCTAGATAATCCAAAAAGATTACTCAGAGCATTCGACGAACAACACCCTACTACCACTAAAAGGTACCTTTGTTTAGTCCACAATCTCTTTCGGCTACAATCTGTATATTTAGAAGCTATTTAACAACTTTCATTTATAAAATAGACGGGACTCAAAAGATTTACTAACTAGTTACCGATGACAAAACTTCTAAAAACATTTATCATAACTTTAACATTTAAAGAATTAGCATCTATTTCAACAGATAATATGATGTGGAGAATTTTATAAACAATCTCTTTTTTTTTTAATTTTTGAAGCTGGTGAAAACAACTGCAAAGAATGTTTTGATTTTTTTTTTACTCATTTATTAACTGAAATATATTTCACTTAAATATCTTTTATATATTTTATCGGGAATTGCGATAAATTATTGATTACTAGTGCGCAAAAGAGGGAACACTGAGAAAAACTTTTGATCTAATGACCGGATCACTAAATAAAACCGACCTTAGTGGTTTAAAGGCCTAACCTTAAATATGCTAATTAATTAGTGCTGGATATATTTTAAATATTCAAGACAGACATATTTTTATGGACATATTGAGGAAATATTTTTTAATATTTTTTTTATAAGTTTACTTTTAATTTTTAGTTTATATTCATGTATAGCGCGAAAAAAATAATAAAAACGGACCACCCTGAATAACTTTTGATTTAATGATCAGATTTTCACATTCTAAGACTCAATCTTAGTGGTTCGAAGGGATGGCCTCAAATATGCTAATATATATGGAGTAGCCACGATCTGGGAAGTATGGTTCCAATAGTTTGAACAGAAGAGCGGTCGAAAGTTTGGATCATTTAATGTCAAATTTACTATTTGTATTTTCCGCCATGGGTCGAGAACTTTTTAAGCGAATTGAAAAATGTTTGCACATAATTCGCTTAGAAAACTTTATTGAATATTATTTTATTATTCTTTATTATGTTTATTATTTTTTAATGTGAAAAAAAAAATTGAATAGCCAGGTATAATTTTTTTATCATTTTAAAGAATGTATTTTTAAATAACAAGTAAAAATTTTTAACGTAATCGGTTAAATAGTTCCTGAAAAATCTAATTTTCAATACATTACTGTTTCAAAGTTCAATTTCTCGAGAGCCATTCGACCTATTTCGTTAAAATTTTGCATTATGCCATGTAATATTACATTCCTTTAAATGATGTAAAAACTGTATACCTTTCACATTAAAAAATTTTTGACCAATATAATAGAAATAATAAATAACACTTAAAATTATTTTTTGCATAGTATTATCTTTGGAAAGACGAATTTTATTGCAAATTGAGTGCAAAAGTGTTTCTATTCTCTGAAAAAGTTCACGAGATATGACGGAATACACAAAAAGTAAAATTAACATTTAGAACGCAAAACTTTCGACCGTATATATATATATATATATATATAGATAGATAGATAGATAGATAGGCAGATAGATAGATAGATAGGCAGATAGATAGGCAGATAGATAGATAGATAGATAGATAGATAGATAGATAGATAGATAGATTGATTGATTGATTGATAGGCAGATAGATAGATAGATTGATTGATTGATTGATAGGCAGATAGATAGATAGATTGATTGATTGATTGATAGGCAGATAGATAGATAGATAGATTGATTGATTGATAGGCAGATTGATTGATTGATTGATTGATTGATAGGCAGATAGATAGATAGATTGATTGATTGATAGGCAGATAGATAGATAGATTGATTGATTGATAGGCAGATTGATTGATTGATTGATTGATTGATTGATTGATAGGCAGATAGCCCGTGCTAAGCATTCGCCACCTTGCCAAAGGCGATAAAGTCGTAAATTTGGAGAATAAAAGAATAAAATTGTGTTTTAGCGAAAATATTAGAGAATGATTTTTGCCCCTGGCAAGAGAAATATATATTTAACCCGACCCTCAAAATTACGTCAAAATGAATTTTTCTAAATAAATTAGTATTTTTTATTCGATTTTTTTATTTTATTTTATAACCGTCGTTGAACAGCCGACCCAACTTAATGGATTTACGGCTACTAATGTTCAACTCCGTAGCCTTGTAATTTTGAACCCAATCCAGAAGACAAGGGAACTCCTGGATCGAGTATTGGGAGAAATTTGCCTTCGTGGAGGACTTTTTGATGGAGCTAACCCGCATTTGCGTTACATGGAGAGGAAGACCACGAGAACCTCCCACGGTTAGCCTGACGGCAAGGGAACTCTAACCCATGATCCGTCTACCACTGAGGATATTTCACGTCAGCACTGTGGTCAGTGCAAGCCGGATGCGGAATTCGTATCGACTGGGATTCGAACCCGGTTCGCCTCATTGGAAGGCGAACGCTCTATCCCCTGAGCCATCGCGGCTCTTTTTATTCGATTGCAGTAATTTTCGGTAGATGCACCGCATAACCAATTAGAATTGTGTCCCACTGATATAAGCATGAAACAATCTACTGTAAAACGCCGACCAGGTGGCCGAGTGGTTAGCGTGCCTGACTGAGGAGCCGATGGTTGCGGGTTCGAATCCCGCTCTGGGCATGGATGTTTCTTTCTCTCTGTGTTCTATGTCCTTTCTCCTTTGTGTGTGATCGTGTGAAAGTGACCCGCCCTATAAATGGGTTTGTGGTTGTGTGACGTAGGCGACGCTGCTCCACCGCCGTGGCTTCGCCACAAGTGCCCACTGGGTAACGAGAAGAGAGTAGCAGTTCTGGCACGCCTGGCCAATGGGACAATACATCCCATGTGACCGCCATTTAAAATTATAAGATTTGCATTTGGCGAAGTCTTAGGAAAATTGGCCAGTATTTTTGATATTTGGCTAGCTTACTGAATAATTTGAAATCCCTCGCGCGGACCCTGTATATATATATGGAAAGAAATTCGCGCATGAATTGAATTTTCTTGAATAACTTTCCTGGATAAAAATAATAACAATAAATAAAATATTTATTTATTTTAAAAATAAGTAATCAGCGTTAAGAAGAGTAAAGTCATTTTTCAAATTTCTCTAATTTACAGCCCTTAATATCATCAATCTGAAGTATTTTTTTAAAAAATTTAACTTGTAACGATCAATTTCATAATTAAACATTTTTTTAAAAAGACTCTGGAACCATAACCGAAAGCAGTAATACTAAACGCGTCAATAGTTTATTTTTTTCAACTTAGCTTTGAAGATACGAACATTTTATTTGTTGATTTCCATTTTTCGAATATATAAATCATTTTTAATAAATACTATCTTCATTGATAATAAGGGATAAAAAAAACATTTTATAGATAGTATAGATAACACTATAAATAGATAATATAGATAACAGTATAACCATGGTACGAAAAAATGAATAAAGAGAGAGAGAGAGAGAGAGAGAGAGATCTTAATAGTAATAAAAGATTATTGAAAAAAATTGCTTTTTTTGATAGTGAGAACTTTATAAAGAACCTAATTAAGGCTCGTTTGCCGTATTGGTATAAATTAGGGAACCTTGGAACGAAAATAAATACAATGCAGATTTAAAAAATATATATATTATTATAACTAAAATTTTATAAAAAAAATAAAGAATGAAAATGCTAATATGTTGATCTATAAAAATAACTAAAAACTTAAAAGGGTACCAGAAATAAAGGTCCACGGAGTCCCGGTGGGCCAACCCGGCTTTGATTAATTGCTAATGAAATATTTATTTTACTCTATTTGTGAATTTATGGAGAGTTTATTTTTTCATGGTTTTGGTTTTACTATTTTGTAACAATCTATAATTCGATGAGAAAATTGATTCAAAATTGCTGAAAGAACAATTAGAATAACTTAAATGCGTTTACTGAAAATGACGGATGTTCAGATAATAAATACTTGGACAATTATTTGCACTTTGAAAGCTTTGCATAATTTTGATTTTAAAATTTATTAACTTTCTTTCCTACTTGTAAATTGATACAAAAAACAAACAGTATGGTTTTAGTAACTTAAATAAGTTTCGAAGGATGTTAATAGAATAAATTATTTCCCAATTACTTTGAAAGTATTGCATAGCTTCAATTTAAGAACTTTCTTTTTGACGTTCAAATTAATACAATAAAATTGGAAAGCATGGTTATAGTAACCTTTCTTAAATGATTTGTTTTCTAATTAAATACTCTTATTATTTTGTTAATTTTTTACCCCTTCCATTATTGGTAAACATATTCATTTAAATATAAATGCATGATTATCTACTTAAACCTACTAAATAATAGTTCATAAAATATAATGCAAACAATGAAAGGTTGGAGAGAAAGAGTGGAAATTTTTATAGTAAAGCTGTGTTCATAAATTAAGAATGAATTTTACGAAAATAAATAAAATAGAGAGCGTGACGTCAGAAGAAAGAGAAGATGCGTCGATATAGCACATGCGCAGATTGAGGAAGGTGCCCGGCCATGCAAACTGCTCTTCATCTTTGAAAGCAGGAATGCCGTTCAAAAAGTAAACTCTGCTGCGGTATGATAGTCAAAATTACAGAAACATCATTCTTAAATGGCCACTTTTCTGGAAGAACCTATCACCCACCCTTTTGCTTGCTTTCAAAGAATTAAATGGTGCTATACTTCATTTGAACACTATTCCCTTTTTGAACTTTCAGGGAATCGATACGTACTTGTGTAAATAAAATTCTTTTTAATAACTGGACTCAAAGATTAAAAATAAAAATAAAAAACAGTGAAAAATAAAGACTGATTCTCCAAGTGACCTTTTGTTATGAGCCACGAGAAGTCAGGTACATTTATTTTATTATTCAATGTAGAATTTTTTTAACATAATATTTTTTAATATATTTGAATTATATTTTTTAAAATACTTATCAAAATTAAAGTAAAAAGAAATAAAAACAATTATGGTCACAGATTAATATTCAAGTGAGAAAAGAAAAAAATAATGAAATTGGAATCAGACGCATTTCTACAGAGGTAAGCGGAACTGAGAATATCAAAACCAGTTTGATTGCCTTATATAACTTACAGGGACTAATAATAATACCCTTGAAACTTTTTCTGTGTTCACTAGGTTTTGGTGCTTTCAGTCCCGCCTTCCTCGGTAGTGATCCGTTAAATTTAGATATCGTTTGAATTTTAATTAGTGACTCCTGATGGGACATTCAGTGTGTCCGTAAAATCAATGTGCATGTTTGACCGGTTCAAAATTGCACCACGACTTTACGGACACACTGTACGTTTGTAATTACCATTTCGATACTATATATTATAATATATCCTAATATATATTTGGGGGGGGGGATTATTGCAGAACACTTTGTATATCCTAGGTCAAATTTTCTTTTGTTAAAGCATTAAAAATATGATAGAAAAGTTACAGTTTAAAAATGATCCCATTTTCTAGTTTTAATAAGAACAGAAGTTTTTTTGGAATCACTGTATGCAAAAATGGTTGTCAGTCCTAATTTTGTGAAAAGTCAAAATCGGTAATTTCAGCATATTTGATGGAGCATCTATCAATGCATGCTGCAATAACTTTTTTTTTCCAATGCCCACCTGGAGAATGAACTTTCGTCATACAGGCATCTGAAGGACAGATTTGGTGGCCACTCTAGCAGGGGAACAATATTAGACGGGCCAAAGTAGCTAACAGTATAGAGAATGAAAGGACATCTATGCTTTGCCCAGGATTTAAACCCAGAACCTTTCTGTTGTAAGGCCAGTTCCCTGACGCTTACACAGACCAGTCGGCTGCTGCAATAACTTTGATGATTAATTATGTTCGAATGAGGCTGATAAATTTTCTTGTCGCAGACAGAAGGGTTTTAATCCTGGAATGAAGTTCTTTCTTACTCGTAATATCATAAAATGTCTAAGAAATAGGAGCTCTTTATTTATTATTCACGGTACATTCTCAATTTATATTGCTTTAACTAATATTATCTTCAAATAATGGAGTTTAAAATCACTGCCTTTTCTAGATTCTTGTTATTTCGCACAGATTTTGATCGATATACAGAAATAGGTCACTTTTTTCTGTGCGACACATTTTGATTGAGTAATATTCGAAAGAATTTGAGATTTTATGATAGATTTATAGTACAGAGGATGAATCGATCAACACAAATTTTGATAATCTGAGCCAGCAGTGGGAACTGCTACTATTTTTAGACCCATATACAGCTTAATTATTTGCCCTTTGTTGGGTAAGAATAATGGTAGTTAATTCAGACCCGTGATCGGAAAGAAACTTTAACATTGCTTTCCAGATTTGTGAGGAATTATTATCGATGCTTTTTTGACCCAACTCAACCCAAGCCGATCGAAATGATAGTTAAGCAGTTATTAACACTAGATTGCCTAAGGAAGTCATTTTGACTGCTTTTAATTCCAATTGAAAAAACAATGATGTATATAATGACACAACTTCTTAGAATTTTGTACAACATATAAATTTTGTATTGTTAACATTTACTAATAACTTGTTATATAACTGCAAATAATATAAAAAACATTCAAAATTAATTTTAAAAAAATTTCTTTACACCTTATTTATTATTTTACAATCCTGTCATTTTGATTGCTTTTGGGCAATATAGGTATATACTAAGTTTCAGTCTTTCTAGTGTTAAGGTTTTATGCATAAAAAAATCCAGTTTTGTACCTATGCCTATTTACATATCTAAGCAAATAAGGTCAATTTTGTGCTATATTGAATGAGATCAAAACAAAGTCAATAGGACTAATAGTTTAAAAGATATAAAGTTTTATTTGTATAAAAAGTACATCGTCCGGTTACATTAACGCATCATTGTTATATAAGCAAGAGACGTATTATATTTTTTGTTGTGCTTTACACTGAATTGAATGAGTTCAAAATCAAGTCCATGGAATCAATATAGATTAGAAGGTTATAAAAGTTTTATGCGTACATAAAACAATTTTTGAATAATACATGTATATACGTCTAACATTGCTATCTAGACAAGAAAAGCATTGCTTTAAACGCACGTTTTAAGGCTAAATAAAATTAAGTCGATGGACCTAAAGGACCCTTAAACACCATTTTACACATGAAACTTTAAAATTATTAGTTTTTTCTACTGTAGTTTTAATTTTATTGGTTTTAAAATTATTATTAACTCACCTGTATAGATAGAAATATCAGACATAAGAACAAAGCTTTGATAACTTTTGAACTATTAATCCTATCACCTTTGTTTTGGTTTCATTTCTATTTGGCAAGAAAATATACATAGGAAATAATCTCCTCATTTGCGTAGAAAGTAATGTCTGATTCGTTAATAGGTATAAATGCAATACACTATTTATACATGAAGTCATAATAACTTATTAACAATTAGACCCATTAACTTAAAATTTTTGATTCATCATGAAAAATATTTTAGAAACAATGCCTCATTACTTCAGATAAAAAAAGTTTAAGTAAAAGTTAATTAGTTTAGATAAAAGTTACCCCCCCCCTTTTACTCTCTCTCCAGTCACGGGTTCTTTATGGCCAATATTCATTATCTTACTTTGCAATGCACAAGGAAAAAAACTGGGATGATAAAGAATATCAACAACATTTCTGTTGCATTTATACAAGAACTTGGTCTTATCTAACTCGGGTGTTGATTTTTGTCTGAATGTATAAGCTTATAAAGAATAGTACACACACATATATATATATATATATACACGCTCCCACTTATACACACCGATCCTATGAAAATAACACAAAAGACAAAGAACATATGACCTTCACTTATCGCATCATAAACTTAAATGTATTATCGCACCTTTACATCACGCCTTACGTAAAAGAGGGGCGCTAAAGAGGGACCTAAAATACATTTCAACCAATTTACAAAAAATTCAGTTTCTATTAGTTTTGGACAATCAGTTCTAATCCTATTTTTAAAATAATATTGCAATAATACAATATAACTTATATGCAGTTTAAAAATAAAGATAAATTATATTTTGCTTTAACCTGATTCCTTTCTTTTGAGTCTAACAAAAATATTCATTCATTAATGATATAAATGATGCACTTATATCAGCTTACTTTCAGATCTCTATTTACCACTTTTCAAATAAATGTAAGGAATGTTCAATTACTATCTGTGCCTTCAACAAATTTTTAGTGCTCAAAATACAAAAGCCCAGTATAACTTTTGATCTATTGATCAGATTTTCGCGCAATAATTATATAAAAGCTTAATCTTAAATATTCTGATTAAAAACTTGAAATATAACTTGACGTAATTTGAAATGCTCAGTCAAACATTTAAAGTTACGAAATGAGACACATAAACGTACTTATACCTTTTTTTCGATGAATTTGAAATTATTACTTTCAAAAATGAATGATGGAGAAGGTCTGAAAAATATGAAAGCAATGGCTTTTCAGGAGAGTGATCAAAAGTTTTGACCCCTCAAAACTAATTTCATATTTTATTTATTTTGCCATATTTTTAGAACTTGTACAATTCGTTTCTCAAAAGTATCATGCAAAATAATTTTTAATAATTATTAGTTAATAGTTATCATGCAAAAATAATTTTTAGTAGTTATTTATTGTTATTGTTTTATTTAATAAAATTTGAAATTATTTTAATTAGCATTTGAAATTAAGTAGATTAAATTTATGTAAAATATCATATACTACATAATTCACAATTTTTTGATAATTAATAAATTAAATAAGAATAAAAAATAATTATCAAAATTTTTTTCGAGGAATTATCTTTGAATAAACAAATTTTATAATTGTGGCAAAATTTTTTTGATTCGCTTTATTAGAAACATTAAAGCTCCTGCCTTAACTATTTGGACCATATTTTCTAGTGTGAGCCTACTCTCCATGTTTTGAGAGTCAGGTACATGAATTTGTCAAAAACAAAAGGTATTTTTATTTAGAGAAATTACATTTTTCTGTCTTATTTTGTAACTTAAAATGTGGTCTGTACTAATTTACTAGCATGCTTCTGGTTAGGCTCTCGAATCATTAAGATACATCAAAAGACATTTAGGGTGATTCGCTTTTTTATTTGCAAGTGCATAGCAGACAAATTTCAGCAGAATTTACTCAAAATCTCAAAAAAAAATTTCGAGAAATGTTTCGTTGTTCCACATTATTATATGATCTGTGTTTTATTAATTTACCTTTGAAAATTCTTTCATTAAAAAGCAAATAAAATATATACGTGTGCGTGCATTCAGATGCTTGATTTTAGCTCACACTGTAAAAATTAACTAAATTTTACGCAAGAACATTTTCTAAAGGAAAAAACAGATTTTTCTGTTTTTAACCGTTATCCGCGGCGAAATGTAAAAACTTGTCCTTTGTTTTTTACTGAATTGTTCCGTATATTTGACGGTTTAAAATTGTTTTGTTTTCAAAACGGTTTTTCTTTGTTTCTCACCAAAATCACAAACTGATTAAATTTGTCACACAGTGGTCTGAACTCGAAAAAAGCCATCCAAAACTCAAAACATTATCACTCATAAGTACTAATCATTAATGTTTTATAGTCAACAAAAGTATAAAGAAAAATATAAAATATTTCATTAAAACACTATTCAAATTATTATTATAATATTATTCATACAAATCGGTTAGAAGTTTTCCGCATCTGGAAGGTAACTTGTTATTATTCATTTCTATTAGGTGTTACTTCTGAAATAATTATATTATTATTATTGTCATTGATTTTTCATGTTTTTAGAAGTTTAATAAACATTTGTCTACTTTGTATACTACAATAGCATAAAGCCTGTATGTAAAATTGAAAACTTCACATAATTTTACAACCTCATTGTGACTATTGAAAAAGAGATCCCCATTATTCGCCTCGATGATTATAAAGAAACCAAAGCATGATCCGTGAAGAACCAGGAAAAGCAAAAAATTAACTGAAAGTTGCCATTAATTTATAGATCAAAATATAAAAAACGCAGGTGTAGTAATCTTTTTAATTTGTATATTATTATTTTTTATTTATTTTTTTTTTTTTGGTTTTAGTATTTTCAATGTAAATAAAAAATATATAAAATAAATATAATGAATATCTTCTTTTTTTTAGAAATTCTGAATTTTTTTATTCAGAAAAATAATACTTTTAAAACAACGCATAGTGGTTCAAAAAAGCTGTCCAAAACTGATAATTCAATTACATTTTCTAAAAATTATCAATATATGGGTTTTTGAGGTCCTGAATTAGAATGTAATGTTAGAAATTCAATATTTATAATGGCGGTGTTTAAGTACCAAAAATTAAATATGTCTCATTTATCCGATGTACTACTTATGTTATATTTTATTATTATTCAGTACAATTAAGATTAATATGCACTTACTACATACATATTATCCAAATTTTATTATGACTATGAAGAGTATCAATAACTGAAAAAATAAAATTTGTATTCTTATGGACGAGTTTTAAAGAAAATTATTGTTTCAATAAATTACCATATTTATTGGAAAATATTATAAGATAATTCGATTCATTTACACAAAATACAAATGAAAAATTTACGATGTATTTCATTGATTTTCATCATTTTCTAAATCCACGATCTTTTATTGTGGAATCGAGATATTTTTTTAAATAAGTACAATGCTGTTGAGAAATAAGTGTTACACTGGATCACTTGAACAAATCTTAAAATCGTGCAATCTAAAATCTTTTTTCAGCGATTTCAAATTGAGATTGATCAAGGTTAAATTGATCATACTTTTTAGATAATTATTCAAATAATAATTAAATATATTTTACAAATACAGAAAACCGCATTGCAATTGCTTTTTACCACTGACCGACAATGAATTGATATCTTAAATTCAAACAGTTATTATTATTGAAACTCTTGTTTTAAAAGTATAGTTTTTTTTTGAATATTAAAATTCAGAAATTAAAATTCAGAAAAAAAAATAAAATTGGCTATATATTTTTTTATTTTTAATGAAAATAATAAAAACATTAATGCTTAATTTTTTATCATTGTCACATTAAAGAATGAACTAGAAAAAAATTACTAAATCTACTTTTTTTTCATTTTAATCATTAAAATTAATAGGAGCAACTTTAGACACCTATTTTTTTTTCAGTGGTTCTGCATGGATCATTCTTTGGTTTCTTTTTAATCAGGTTTTTGTTAAAATAACAAAATTTATTTGTTAAGGTAACGAAGTTTGTTTGCTAAAATAATAGTATTATCTTCTTGAAATACAGGTTTCCGTTTTTAAATAACATTATTTTTTCTGTGAAATTATCGGTTTTATACTGGCTTACCAGCTCACAGTTTTTTCTGCAAATTTAATAGATTTTTTTTTTACTGCGAATAAATAAATATCGACTAAAAGATTTTTTTCCTTTTTAATACGTATAAAATTATTTAACAATTTTATCCAATTTAAAAAAAAAAATTTTATTAAAAAATTAATTGAACTTTGCAGGAACTTTGCTTTGAACTTTACTTTGATTTGAACTTTGCTTTGAACTTTAAAATGCTAATTTAATTGCTAAATTTATTTTAAGAATAATAATTTATTCATTATTTATCTTTATAAATGTACGTAGTGGTTAGTTACATCATACGCTAGACACCTTAATAAACTATGTTTACTGATCGAAAACTAACTAAAAGCTTGAATAGAACATTTCTTTACTGGTTTCTGTGGTAATAATTATAGAAATTATTATCCTATTGCGGTCTTTAACGGAAACTGGTAGGAAAAGTCCATTTCAGGTGAAAAATAGGTGAAGTTTTTTTGAGACGACATCCACCGATAACCCAGAGCAATGTGAAGATAATTTCAAAAGGCAAAACTTATCTTAGAGAGAATAATGTTCGAAAGACTGGTTTGAAGAACTTTAGAGGAATCTTTAGGAGGGAAGTAGTATCCTTTTAAAAAGTGATTGCATTTGCAATGCAAACGAAACGGGAGTTAAATACTGCCCTTAAACGGGAAAAATGTTTGTCCCTAAAAATTATAAGGATTTATATTCTATAGTACCCAGGAAAGAAAAAGAAAGAACAAAAGTTTTGGCAGCATTTTAGCTAATGGAAAAAAAGTACCTCCATTGCTAGTTTTTCTTTACATAAGAATTCTTTGAGGTATAACAGAATCAGTTACTGCAATATATTTCATTGAAGAAAGCTATTCATGAAGTGAATCGATGACCGCAGCAACATTTTACAAGTATACTGCAAATGTTTCTATCCATGGCTAATTGAAAATGCTATCAAATTTCCTATTTTGGTTCTTCTGGATAGGTATAAATCTCATATCAACTTGAAACTGAGCAAGTTCTGTTCATCAAAACAAATTCTCTGGTTTAGCCTTCTACCTAATTCATAGAAATCTCCCGTTAGATCTTGAAAACAAAAGAATTGTCGAGAGAATTTTTCATCCATTTTTAAATAAGATTTTGAGGTATCAACTGATGAAGTTAAAATGTTTTTATGAAATGTGGTATTTTTCCATTCGATGTTGTAAAATATTGACTTTAACAAATGCTTGCAAGACAGACACAAAGAGTTAATGAGCAAGACAGCTTATCAACAAAACATATACTTCGAAAGTAACAATGCACTATTTCTTCAGAAGCTTGAGACGGAAATCTCACAAGTTATATTGAAAATTTTTGAAGGAACATTGACAGAAGAGTTTAATCTCCCAAATATACAATAACTTGTGCTTTTCTCAATATGGAAGAATTTATTGCAAAAAAAAGCATTTGGTTAAGTCAAATTTTGGCACTGAAGCTGATACAACTAACATTGATAATGAAAGTATCTTGAAAACTAATTTTGAGATAAGCCCTCTTGCGGCCTTGTTAGTTGCAAAAACAATTGGTTCTATAAGTAAATGGTAAGTACTGCTGAAGACCCACTAAATATATAAGTTAATGAGAGATGGATTTTGCTCAAACTTCGAAACTCCATTTTCTCCTTTATTATCTAATGAGGAAATCTAGAAATGGTACAGGAAAATCAAAAGAAATTTCGAAGATACATTTACATTGACTAAAATTTTGCAAAAAAAGAGGACGGTCAAATCAAAAGAAGAAGAAATAAATTACTTTTTGCATTAACTTCAGAAAACGAATGAAAATTTAAAAGAAACTGAAAGAGCTGGAAAAAAAAGTTAAAGCAGAAAGTATGACAAAGAGATAAAAAATACTTAAAAAGATAAAAAAAAAAGCTTAAAAAATATGGGGGAAAAGGGTAAACAAAAAAGTGATATAATAATAATAAAAACATCATCGGATTACACAATGATAAACATTCATGATTTAGAACGGACAATTAAATTGTGAGAAAAAAAATGAAAAACAATTTTTTTAGATTCTGTATTCAACCATATTTAACTTTCCATTCCATGACTGAAAAAAAAGTAAAATTTTCAACTTTAACTGCGGTTGCATGTTATAATTCCAAGAAAAATCTTGTTTTTAGGCATTTGTGTGGCCTATGGATTCCTAACGAGCATCAAACATTCTCAAAATTAAGTATTCATTCACTGGAAAATTTAGTGTTTATTCACTGGTAAGAACTGTTCCTTCACTTGGTTATATTACTACTTATTATTTGAACCACCAAAAGCTTAAAACAACATTATGCAAGTTATCTTAATTTTTTTTTACATAATTTGCATTCAATAATAAATATGTTACCACAGTCATTTAGCTAAAATTACAAATTTTGAAATTTTTATTGTGATGAGATTCAAACATAAAAATTTAAAGGGTAAATTTAAACTATGCTAATTATTAAATCTCAACCAAGAAATCGGGTAAAATAAAAGCATATTTTTTCTAAATAAAAGTGTTTTCGTTGCTGATTTTTGACCCCCGAAATATGCAGGGCTTTTTGAAAAAATGGTTTTATTAATAAGAGAGCAGTTTGATTGAAATTAGTAATTCTTAGTGTTTTGTAATTAATTACAAGAATAAAAAGTTCTCTTTTTATTACATTTATTTTTTTTTTCAATAAGATTTGATGCAAAAAATTATTTTCAATGTTTATTATTATTTAATTTATTAAATAAACAGGCTCTTTAATTGTAAGATATACAACGTCATTCTCTAAAATATTTTATTTTTGGGGAAAATTTCAAATTGGAAAAAAAAGGATTTAGGAACTCTTAAGAAATAAATTTTTAAAAATTACTACTTTGCGTAAGTTTTGTTTCTCAGTAATTCTACAGCAGAAATCGTTAAAATTTTAATAAATGTAATTAGAAATTATGTTGTTTAAAATTTTGCATTCCTTATTGTTTAAATTTTTTCAATTGTTATTAAATTTAATAATAAAAAAGCATTGTTTAAAAGATGTTTTTTGTAAGTCATTCAAGTATTTGAATAAGCCAACTTAATAAAATGATACAGTAAATTTGTTTGAAACAAAAAATGAAAAAAAAAAAAAAAAAAACATAACTAATATTAAAAAATTCAAACTTTTTAACACTTTTCTGGATATACAATAGGCTAGGATTCATATTTTTTAGATTATGGAACATACAATGATAAAAAGTATAATAAAAATTACCAGGATATGGTAAGACTTACCAAGTTTTTGTCTCTATGGGAACATCAAAAGGTTTTGGTAATGATTTTTCTTTGAGTCCAATATCAAAACTTAATAAGAGACACTTGCATACTTAATGCTTACTTTTAAAACCATTAAGATCTTATGCGTTAAAATCGTAGCAATCGATTAAAAGTTATCCAGAAATATTTTTACTCAATTTATGGCAAAATCAGTTGCAAAAATATTTAATTATTGTGGTTTCAAAATTTTTAGGAAATTATTATAATAATAACTTAAAGTTTCCGCGTTTTATATCATTTTATAACTGCAATTTTTTTATCATTTATCATTAATTCAAATTGTAAATTTTTAGCAATAAGTCTTGGAAGAAAAGTATAAGGAAAATTAACATGAATTAAACAAATTGAGGAAAGTATAATATTCTTGAGTATGATTATAATATTGTTGTTAACAGAATCAATGCTAGTTTGTACGGCAAAAAAACTGAAATCTAAATAAACTATGGTAATGGTAAAGAGCAAATTAAAATTGTGTACAATGCGTGAAAAAACAGAATATTTATATAATTTTAACAGAAATTTCGTTTATTCCAATAAACGAAATTTCTTAATAATGAACTTATGTAAGAAAAAGACTTCATGACTTGAAGATTTTACTTTAAATGTACTAGTTATTTTGTACTGACGAAATTTTAAGTAATTTACTTTTAACTATGTACACTTTTTTCCCGACAGATTTGGATTCTTGACCCTCAAAATTTGGGCCGAATCTGAAAAAATATTGTCTCTATAGTTTGGATTGTTGCTAACGAGAGTGAATACATTATTGATTAAAAATAAAATCTTGATAAAAAAATGCACTGAAACGACATTACTTTCCAGTCCTCCTAATATTAAAAGAAAATCAAGCAATTACAAAATAAACTCGTTTATCCAAAACTAATTCAGAGATAAATAAATTTTTTTAAATTATTTACTAATTTTTCATTTAACTTAATAATGGTGAAAAATCTTTTATATTAAAATGTACACAATTCTTTTTATCATTTTAAGTAAAGTATTTTTTAATAACTAAATTAAAAAATTTAACATAATTAATTTGTTCTTGCGAAATTGAAATTTTCTATCCTCAGAAAATATATTTCTATCTATCTCAGTTAAATTTTTAAACTTATAATTTCTAAATATTAAGTTTGAAAAGATAGGAAAATTTGAAACCTCTGCAATTCTGCTATTATTATATTAATTCATAAAAATTATCAATAAATACTTTTCACATAGAATTATGCTTTGTTAAAATAGTTTTATCAAAAAATATTTGATTCCTAGATTGTTCTAGAATTGAGTCTAAATACGTAAAGAATAAAATTAAGATTAAGTAGACCAAATTTTTGAACTGCCTAAACTATTGAAATCTTATTGCCCAGATTGATGCTCATATTTTAAGGATTAGAAATTGAACTTCTTTAGTAACAAAGGATTTTTATTTCGAATAAATTAAAATTTCATCTGTAAGTAGCAGATTTAAGTTTCAACCTATTATCTTGAAAAGGCGATTAAGATGTTTACTCTGCACAACATGTACTGTAAGATAAAGAATAAACAATTTGATGACCATCGATAAATATGAAAACCAGCCTTTTCTGAGCTTATTTTTATTGCAACAAAATTATTAATCAATTTGAAGATCAACAATTGTTAAACTAACTGTAAAGTGACTTTTTAACTTCGAAATTAAATTGAGCCTAGTGTAGTAATGATCTTGAATATAATTGAATCTCCATAGAATCACTCCTATGTTTCGTCATAGTTAATAGAATTGCACAATAAAATCGCATGGTCAAATCTTTGAGGAAAAAATATTGCTAAAAATATTTACAGGTAAGCACGTAGTTATGGGGGATTAATTCATCTATTCTCAGTTAAGTGGATGTTGTTTAAGGGAATTTTTCTTTAAATATTTTCATGTTATTGATGGAATAAAGTTTGTAAATTCTCGAAATATCCGTAAATTTATGCATGCCTTGCCGGACATGTTGCTCTATAAAATACATGCCCAAATGGGACGCTCCCAAACATCTTTTTTGAATACATATTAATGAAAACATATGAATGTATCTTTTGGAACAGTATAACGTTAACACCACCTTTAAGTAGCAATCAGAAATATTAAGTGTTATTAACAAACTATAATAAACGATCCCTGAATATTATCCAGTCCCATTTATGTTTCGCACTTTTGATATTTAATGCCTGATTAATTTTTTCTTTACCAATTGTTAGCAATAGCAGTCCATTTTTTTAAGTAAAATATATATTATATATTTCGCTTCTTATATTTAAAATTTTCTTGATTCTTCGTAAAATAATTTTGTCCTGATTTCCTTTTTCGGCCTCCTTCATTATCTGAATTTTACTTTGTGGTTATCAGCTTCAATTACAACTGTTTGCACTCTCAGTACAGACAGACAATTTTCAAGAAACAAAACTCCCTTGCTATCAAATTTATTAAATAAAACATCGAAGCAAATAATAATAAAAAATAATAAATACAATATTTAAAAAAATCTTTCGGAAAAAAGGAAGAAAAGAGGCCGGTTTAACAATTTTGAAAATAATAATAATAATGTTTCTGAAAGTAGCCCCTATTATTATCATCTGCATTAAAACTCACTCTGATCTGATGTTTATACTAGTGATAAAACAAAAGTTATCAATCAACTATATTAAATAAAATCAGTACAAAAGCAGGATAAGGTAAAAAGCTTTTACGGCATGTTGGAATAAAAGTTAACTATTTTTACTTTAATTTGCGTGTTCATTTCTTTTTGTCTCTGATTATAAGATATTTTATAATATTTATAATATGTCTCTTAGTTTACTTTTATTTTTGTCTTTCGTTACAATGTCGAGCGAAACATCTGCTATCTTAGAAACAAGGATAACGACAGTGTGAAATCGTTCGTTTGCTTCTGTACACAAGTGTTTGGATTCCTTAAAGCATTCTTGGCCTATTGTTGAAAATTTCAATATGCATTTTTACCTCAATATCGCAGAAAGAGGAAGCCATTTTGAAACAATTTATTTGTTAGTAAAAGTCTGATTATTATTTGCTAAATTTTGTTAATTTATTTATATTAAGTTATGTCAAAAAATGTTTTTGCCGCAACATCTATTCATTCTAAAAATGCTAATTACTTTTTAGATGGCCTTCTTCTGCTCAATTTATTGCTCACCGACAATCGAAACTTCCATAACAAGTGCAATAATTTAAGCCCAAGAGACAATCCTTTTCAATAATGTGGAAATTCTAAAGAATTGGATGACTAGCAGACGAGATAGTAACGCTACTACTAGTAGTGAACACAAATCTAAACACAAAATGTCAGTCGACAAACTAAGTGACCAAGAAGGTAACTACATTTTATTTTTTATAAAATTGCCTAAAAAAAAACAAATTCCGTTTTTAAAATGGATCAATAAAAGAGTAAATAAAAGAAAAGAAAAAGAAAATTATTTTTTTACACTTCTG
Organism: Parasteatoda lunata; assembly: GCA_949128135.1. Taxonomy (NCBI): domain Eukaryota; kingdom Metazoa; phylum Arthropoda; class Arachnida; order Araneae; family Theridiidae; genus Parasteatoda; species Parasteatoda lunata. The sequence continues at coordinate 89,311,807 of OX421980.1, forward strand.
TGGTTAATTTAAAATAGTGATTTATTAAAATGGTTGATAGGAGTTAGATTACTGTTAATTATCGTTTATTCTAATATAGTTCCTCAATTATGACAAGAGGAAAAGAGGCATGAGTGATAGCTTTAAATGTTTTAAAAGCATTAAAACTATTCATTAACTATTCCAAGTATTTATTTATTGTTACTCATGCATATGCAGGCTTGTGAGCTCATTACAAAGTATGATTAATTATAAGTCCTAGTCAAGAGGAAGAACACATTGCTAAAATTAGAGAAAGATGTTACTAAGATGTATTTATTGTAACATGGAGGTAGCTGGTTGAAATCCCCCCAGGTTATATGATTCGATGTCTTTTTCTATCTCGCACTATCTGTATTTCGACTTGACCAGAGCTTTGTAATGAGCACACAAATCTGCGTATACGACTGTAGCATTAAATAAATAAATAGATGCATCCAGGGTTGAAATTTGTGCTGAGTTGAACTTATTCGAGCACTTTGCTATCGAAGAGTTTGCCGCATACCCTCGGTTCCTTCTCCGGCAGAAAAAAGTCGCCCCCCCCCCGCTGAATGACCATAAAAGTCTGCATTTGTATGTGCAACAATAAATAAAAATAATTGAATACTTCTAGGATTGTGGTAAGATTCAAACCCGCTAACTTTGCGACTTCATTTTTTGGATGTTGGGGCAGCCCTGATGCGCAACAGTATAGCTACTGATTTAGTTTTGCCTTATCCCGGCACTTGTGCATTTATAAATGCACATTTTTTATAGCTTTTCCAGTTGTTAGATGTTAACTTATAGCTTACATTGGAAAAAAAACTAACTGGCGAGAAACAAAGTTAACATCTGCTTACTAAAATAGAGGTTTCATTTTTGTTTCATCTCAAACTTTGCTAGTTCTTTTAGAATTTCCAACTTTTGATAAGAAATCACAAATTTTACGACATTTACTATAACAACAGCATGGTTATATATACCATATTTTATTGGTAAATTTACCAAAAAGTCCTTACCAAAGCACTGCGGTAAAAATTACCGTGCTTTTTGGTGCTCCCTTAGAGTCAGGAACACTGAAAATGTTACCATATTCTGATAGTTTTGACCATACTTTTTATCATTGTAATGAAAAATTATAAAGAAAATAAAAATTCGATTTAAATAACCTTTCGGGTAATTTTATAGCACATAAATATATTATTTGAGTTTTGTGTGTTTTGTTTTATAACCGAATTACGAAGAAATACGTTATAAAATGTCCTTCAAAGAAAAACCTAAAGTTTATCATTTATAATGAATTATTTAAACATAACTAAAATAAGTAGAAGTAATTTTTTTAAAAAAATAAATATATATTTTATAAGAAAGTAGAAATGGTATTTAAACTCGGGTTTCAAAAGGTTTTACTGTTCTACTCACAACTTATTTGTTTCAAGAAAAGAAAATTTATTGTTTTTAAACCAATTTTTTCATGTCATCCTCTTTGAATTATCTAGAAATAATATAAATGTAATATAACTTTACATCATTTTATAATTGTTTCGTGCCGGCCAGGTGGCCGAGTGGTTAGCGTGTCTGGCTGCGAAGCCAATGTTCGCGGGTTCGAATCCCGCTCTGGGAATGGATGTTTTTCTCTCTGTGTTGTCTTCTGATGAGTGAATGTGGCCCACCCTATGAACGGATTTGTGGCAGTGTGGCGTGGGTAACGTTGCTCGCCTCCGTGACTTTGGTTCACAGGTGCCCACTGGGTAACGATAAATGAGCAACACTTCCGGCATCTTCCATGGCTAAGAACGAAAGTTCAGTGCCTGCCGTTATTAAAAAAAATAAAAAATAAAATTTAAAAAAAATAATTGTTTTGTCAAATAACTCTTTTTATAGCTAAATTTTTCGATTTTTTTAAAAATTAAAAGTAATTAATGTTGAATTTACTTAATTAAAATATAAAACTTTTGTTAAATAGTAGTCAAAATTTATTCACAACATTTCCGATAAGCTACACTTTTTTATAGGCTATAAGAGAAACGAGAAGGCAAAAAATCAGACAAAAGCGAAATTCCTTTTTTTTTTTTCCTCCTTAAGAAACTCCGTCAATAAAATAAAATCTCGGACATTTTTATTTGAATGAGAATATTGCTTCATACTAAAAAACTATATTTCAAAGGGGAAAGTAATTTTTATATCTTTTAATTGAATTCTTTAGGGAAAGCATTGATAATTTATTTATAGCATTAACAAATGTGATTGTGTACTTATTTTCAAATACTTCACAAATTAAAAATGTTGCCGTAGAACAATTTTTTTTCAAATAGTATGAAGGTGAATCTTAATTAATTTAACCTCAACAAATGATATTTTCAACTAGTTTCATAGATTTTTTGATAAATAGCAACTTTAGTTTAGCCAAAAATGCCCAGTCTGAGTTTTATCTGCTAACCCGATTTGGTCTAACTCAACCTTATTTACAAGTAGGTCGGACAATAACTGTAGAAAGCAACTTTCAATTATTGTCCATCCATTCTAAAACTAATGAAAATGAAGCTCAGTTGTTCTTAGTTATGAAAAGTGTGAAAACTGAAATGGGCAAAAATATTTTTTGGTAAAGTTTTTCTCAAGTATGCATTCTCAAACATTTACAATGCATAAAGCAAAAATACTAAAGCTGATTATTCGTCTACTAAAAGACGCTTGTGAAAGAATATTTAAACTTGTAAAAATAATTATAAAATATTTAAAAGTCAAGAGCTCAAATTGTGATAAAACTTCCCGTAGTTTTCAAATATTTTTGCTCTATATTTAATAGATTAAAAAAGAAAATGGGTTCATAAAGACATATATTTTGTATATTTAATAATATAATGCATAATTTTGCCTTTCGAACCATTAAGATTGCATTTTAGTACGTGACAATCCAATTACTAGCTAAAAATTTATTAAGATGCTCCATTTTTTATTATTCGCACAGTATAAACTAGGTTTAAAAAATGTAGTTTTCAAATTGCAAATTTGTTATATTAATTCGTGAAGTGTCTTTTGTAACCACAAATATTTAGCCAATTTGCTATAAAATAATGTCTTAATTTACTACAATTAATTGAAAAAGTTTATTCTTAAATGCAAAATGTGTATTGCCCTATTTTAAAGCTGAACAACCGTATTAACTGTATCCATAAAATTTGGATTTTACTTTGTTAAATCAATTTCTAAAACATCACTTTTAAAAAAGCCACTTTGCCGAATCCCTAAGAATTTTAATCCGAGTGTGAGGATTACTTAAAGTCCATATCCGCGTGAGATATACGTAAGATAAAAATTTAATTTTGCAGTCTCGGCTTTTGATGCCTAAACTAGGAAATCATTCATTATAACTTTATTTAATTCTGCATCGATATTTTACCTCGAGAAGACGTCGGGCTCGGGTTGAGCTCGTGTCATGTCTATGAGAAACTATTATTCCAAGTTCGACCCTTTTTAACCATGTTTTTAAATGCAGTGTTCGCTATGCCGTAAAATTAATTATTACAGGGCTCCTTTAACGCAGTGTTTCTCAACCTTTCAGTTTTCGCGCCCCTTTTTCAATCATAATTTTCATCCCGCCCCCCGGTTACAATAAAATGTACACAATAATAATGTATATTGAGTATTTTGAATTCTGTCTTTAAATTATTTTTAATTAACTGCCAAAACAAAAGTAAAGTAAAAGTCAGCAGCAATGGTACTGTAACTCGTCGAATTGGTGATATAACTGTGAAGATGTATAGTGTCAGCTTTTCTCGAAGTTGCGTGACAAATTGCTTTAAATGCAGCTTGATGAAGCAAGAGATAGTAATAAAGATGCTCATTTAATTGCCTGTGTTCAATTTTGTGATAATATGTCTGTAGTAGAAGAATTACTTTTCTGCAAACCAACAGAACTCAAAACAGCAGCTCTCGCATTATTTGCTGTTTTAAATGATTTTATGAATGAAGCAAACATAGAATGGAAAAATTGCGTCGGAATATGCGCTGATGGCGCTCGTTCAATTTCTGGAAGATTCCAAAGTCACTTGCAAAATGAAAATCGCCTCAATGTGTCTTGACACATTACTTGATACACAAAGAAATTTTAGCTTCGAAGGAAATGAGTCCTGGTTTGAATATTGTGTTAACCATAGTAAGTTATATAAAAATGAGATCCCTGAAATCGAAAATCGTTTCCGCACTTTCTAAAGACATGGGTTCAGTACATTCAGCGTAACTATTTTAATAGCGAGGCAAGATGTTTATCACGTGAGAAATTTTTGCAACGCGTTTATGAATTAAGAGAAAAAATCGCTATTTTCCTAGACGAAGATAATATACCAGAAGCCAACAGTTTTCGTGATTGTTATTTGTGATGAAATTGGCCTACTAGGTCGTTATATTCGAGAAATTAAATAACTTGAATCTTCAACTACAAGGGGCAAATACACATATGTTGGATACGAGTGATTAAGTTAATGCTTTTTGTAGAAAATTGGAATTGTGGGGCAGAAATTTAAAACAAAAAAACCTAACAATGTTTGCAAGTGTGGATGAATGTATTAACTTACAAGGCTGAAGAAGAACATGTAAAAGTTGTATTTGTAATCATTGAAAATCATTTAGCCATGCTGGCAAAGAATTTTGAAAAGTACTTTCGTGCTGACGATAAACTGATAGCAAGTTACGAGTGGGTTAGATATTCATTTCATAAGACTCCTGGCAGACTCTCAAATTCATAGACTTCACGACAAGTTTCGAAACCAAAAGACAATTTAGCTATTAATCACTATTTGAATTTTTGGCAGGAGTAGAGGAGGATTTTTCTGCACTAAAACCAAGGGCATTCCGCATTCTATTACCATTTTCAACATCCTACCTTTGTGGAACTGGATTTTCTGCTGTTGCTTCTTTGAAGACAAAATAAAAATCTCGGCTAAATATGAAAACAGAACTGAGAGTGGCTATTTCTAATATTAAACCTTCCTTTGAAACACTTTACTCAGCAGACAGGCTCAAGGAAGTCACTAATAATTATTACATTTGCTTTTAATTTAGTATGTTTTGATTAAGTAAGGTGGGTAAGCCAAAGGTGGCCAGTGCTCCTAACGCTGGCCTCCTTTGGTTTAAAACCCCCCTAAAGTAGAATTAATTTTATTTTGAATCGTAAGATGGCCCTGCTGCATTGTAAATCTTGTATCTGAGGTGTACGTGGTAGAATTGGAAGAAATTTCCTTGAATGGCCTTCATTGTATGAAGCTATTTAATTTTTGGCAGTTGTCGCTCTAATTTCCGATAAGAAGATAATGTGATTTATATGTGTTTAAATTCTTAGAACTTTGAGTTATGATATGTTTTCTGAAAGTTTATTTCTTTTTCTTTAATCACATTACTTCGATTCGAATTAATCTATCAGATTAATAGTTTTAAGTAGTGCAAATGGTGACCATATGCATGTTCTCAATGTGGTCCGACTCCGGTGCCACCTTGGGGACACATGAGCCACCTTCGGAAACAAACGTGAAATCTATGAAAGAGTTAGTTATAAATCAGTACAGAGTATATATTTCTCAAAAAGGAAAGATTTGAATGAATACCAATTGATTTATTCCATTTTAAGCAAATGTGGAACTTTGGTATTTTTAAATTTTTATAACATTTTCACGTTCTCTACACTTTAGTAGATTTTGCGATATTTTGTTTATAATTTTTCTGCACTTTAAAGTAGTTTTTTTTTCAGGTATTTTTTGGTATTTTTGTGATAGTTATGGGTTTTTTTGTGGGAGATTCTGGTATTTTCTTGTAAATTTGGGTATTTTTATACTAGTTATGGGTTACGTTAGTTAACTCTAGTATGGTTAGTTAACTCTTACTTACCTTTTATGGTTAGTTTACTCTTTTGAAAAAATCAACTTAGTAATTCTTGATTTATTCTAATAAGTTAACTCAAAAGAATCGCTAGTGACGTCACACAAGAACTATCAATGTAAATGTTATGTAAAAAAAATTATACACTCTAAAAACAAATATCTTTTTGAAAGTCGGGAAACTTGTCCCTACCAGCAAGACACTTAAAGTGCCTTTTTAAAGGCATTTGCTAGTCCATGCGCCTTTTCAAAAGATAATTTGAGTAAGTGAAAAAGTGATTTCAATATGTGGCCCACCTTTGGAACCTGTGGGAAACCAGAAACGCAGAAGCTGCAATTTTGAAATTGTACATAAAATAAATGAAATTTTTTTTTACAATTAAAAGTCTACGAGATATGTATTAGAGATAGGAGTAAGATGTTACAAAAAAAAATTCAGCCACACAGACTTAACCAGAAAATTAGGAAAAATCCTCAAAGCAAAGCCACCTTTGGCTCTCCCACCATAAGTATTGATTTAATAAGTTGTTTCACTTCAATAAGTTATTAAATAAGTCGAAATATATTTTGTTTTCTATGTGTATATGCGCTTTCCTTTCAGCCAGTTAATCAATTTTTTAAATAATATTTTCTCTTGGATATTCTCGCGCCCCCCTTCTAGAGGTACTTACGCCCCCCTAGTGGGGCGCGCCCCACAGGTTCAGAATGTATCGCTGCTTTAGAATGCACAGAATGTATCGCTGCTTTAGAATGCACAGAATGTATCGCTGCTTTAACGGAAAATAAGGACGCGTCATTACATAAAAATAGCTTGCTGCCATTTTTGAAAAAAGTTAAATGCTAAGTGTATAGCTGCTTATTTTAAAGATGGATATTCGTAAATAAATTATGATGTATAAAAATATATTATGTGTTGCAGTGAAACTAATTTCTAATGTGTCTCATGTGAAGTTTATGACATGTAATCATGAATAAATCAGTGGCGTGTAGAGAGGGGGGCAACGGTCTTAGGCTTACAGAAAAAGGGAGTATCAAATCTACAACTACGAAATCTAAAACTTTAAATCTATTAGTTTTATTTTTGTTATCAAATGAAATTTTAAATGTTTTGCTTAAGCAAAATATTTTATGAACAATAAAGTATGATTTCTAAACGCGCTTTAAAATCAAATATTTTTACATCTAAGATAAATAAGGAATATCTGGTCAGAAATGATTTCTTTACCATACAATAATTTCTTCTTACATGTAAATTAATTTAAAATCTTATGAATATATACCATTTATTCTACTATTTAGATTTTTATGAATATATATCAGTCTACCATTTAGATTTTTATGCATATATATATTGTTCTACTATTTAGATTTTCATGAATATGTATCGTTTTACCATTTAGATTTTTATGAATATATATCGTTTTACCATTTATATTTTAATGAATACATATCATTCTACCATTTAGATTTTTATGAATATATATATAGTTCTAGCATTACACTGTAAAAAATCTCGGTTAATGTTTATCCAATACTTGGTGCAAAGTTTCTAATTGCACCATAAATTGAATAAATCAAAAATTATTTTATCTAGGTTGCACCATAAATTGGAAAATATTATCAAGAAATGCGTTTATGGCGCAATCGATTGCACCAAACTTTCGTACTATGACAGGCACGTGACCGATAACTTATTTTGTAGCTGTTGACAAGATGGCCGATTTTGTTGTTGAAGCTTGCAATCATGTCATGCAAGTTGTCTTTGAAATTGTCAATTTCTTTTGAAGGTAAGTAAACTTTTCTTAATTATTTGCATTAATTACAGTTTATTTATTTCATATGAACTTTAAAAATTGTGTTGTCTGTTCTGAAAGTGTTACCTTCAAATCTCTTCTAGGAAGCTGTATTCGTTGTTAAATATTTTAAAATCTACACTAGCTCTTTTTCAGTAAATAAGGAGATACAACGATTTTATGTGCACAGAAAGTGCATTTACAGTTTATTTGGCTAAAAGAGCATAGCTTTCCGCCAAATGTACTGCCGGTGAAAATGTTCTAGGTTTGTGTTTTTATTTCATTCTACCGAACAGAAAAATTCGTATGTGCTTTCTGTTAGGATTAACACTTTTTATCAATATCTATGCTTTTGTTTTGATTTTCATGTTCTATTTTGCTCATTTTCGTTTGTAATCTCACATAATTACACGAATTTTGGTCTACACTTTCTAAAGTGCTTTTGCTTAATAAATTTCAATACGAATTATGTTGTAGTTGTTGTTTTTTTTTAAAGTAATTCTTTTTTTAAAAGTTTCATTTTAATTATAAAAGTAAAATTTTTTCTTCTGAAATATATTTGCTTCTATGAAACAAAAGACCTTTAGTTAAAAAGGCAATCCTCAGAAATAGAATACCTGTGGAGTTTTAATACTATACACATGAATACTCCTTGTATGTTAATCAGCAGCCAGATTCCACCCTCTTAGACTCAACACGAACTCTTTTATCTATGCAAGTGATGATTAATTTGTTCATTTATTATTTTAACTGTTAACAGTTCCTTCAGCAAATTTTTTACTGGGACGCTCTGCATAAAATTGAATTTACAATTTCTCAAGTGAAGAAATTCTATTTTGGTGCTTTAGCGCATTTTAACAATAATAATAATAATAATAATAATAATATTTTAAAATATCAATATCTTTCTTTCCCTTCCGGGATCTTTGTGGGTGAGAGGAGGCTTAAGATAAAAATTCCCCCCCCCCCTTCCATATAAATACTTAGTCTCGAAATTTTTTTAGGTAGTGAAATGTTTTAACATTTTTTTACATGAGAACTACAATTACTAAATTTTTTTATATTGTATTTCAAAAATAGTAATTAAAATATGACTTGCTTTGATTGATCTTTCTATGTTTTAAGAAAGTAAGGATTCAGATTTTGCTTCTTCTGTACATTTTATTAGCATAAATTACATTATTTTTAATCATCTTTCATTAGCACAAAGGCACCAACAACTTCAATGATTTTAATTGAGCAAGAGACACAGGTATAAAATATTGTCATACCCAGTGCCGAACCTATTGATAAAAATATTTATTCTGCCAAAATTACCAGAATTCCCGAAGGTTATAAACAGTTTTTCACATTTGAAAAGTACTAGTTTCAAGAACAGCTTACAAACAAGGAATGTGTATAGTTTCAAGTTTTGAGAATGGAGAACCTACGTATGGAAAAACAATTATTCTTTTGTAAATAGGCTCCAAAATTTTATTAGTGTGGAATCTTTTTAAATCTTGTTGTGTTTCTTACAATCACTGAAAAATGTTATATAGTTAAAGCCATAGCACCAGAAAATCTATACTAGTGAATATGTAATAAAAATATTGTTCTTTCTCAAATACTCACAATCATTTACTAATTTGTAAAAAAAAAATTACAGTATTTTTTTCCAAACAGTGTGAAATTTTACTCTTTTTATCAAGTAGTAAATTATGCTTGAAAAAAAGTAATTTAGCTATATTGTAGATTCTAATTCAGATGAGGCTGAATATATCAAGGAATTTAGTATCTTATTAAAATATAGAAAATTATTTTCAGATGATCCCAAATTTCAAAACTCTAAACATAACATGATTTTTATTTTAAATTACTGTAAATTTAAAATAAGTTTAAATTGAATGCACTCTCTTAGTAACAAAAACATACTATCTATCATATTTTTGAGGGAATATTTTGTATTTTTTTAATGAATGCTGTGATATGTATAAAAAGTATAATATATTTAAATTTCAAGATTTTGCTTAAAAATTATTACATTCTGTCCATGTATAGAAATATCAAAGTGATTGTAAATGAATAAATTATGTTTAAATATTGATCTGTATATTTTTTGTTAATAATTCCGAGTTATTTCATTATTTTTACATTTCTTAATTTACTTCAAATTTAATATTTCCATACGTCAATGTAATTAATATTGGAATGTTTCCTTAATTAGAGATTGGGGGTTGACCAATACAGTACTTGTCTACTTTTTTATATAAATTTTTATTTGTGAAAGTAATATTTTAATTTTTAAATAATAAAATAATTTCAAAATACATAGTAATAAGAATTTGATTCAGCCTAAAATTAAAATTCTTTTTTATTTTCTCTTTAAAACATTAGCAGTATTAACTCTGTAGCATCTGTTCGTGCTTTAAATGAAATGTAAAAAATGATTCAAATTTCATATATATTAATTTGAAGAAAGAAAAAGTTTTTATATGAAAGAAAATATTTTTAAAATGCTGAAAAACAGATAAAGTTAGCATCATTAATAAATATTTATTAAAAAAAAGAGAAGATAATTTAAATCAAATTATAATTTAATTATTTAAATATATAAAAACTAAAAAAGCTATTTCTATTTTATGTATTATTTAATATATATATATATATATATATATATATATATATATATATATATATATATATATATATATATATTACATAACACATCTAAAATAAAAATAGTTTTATTAATTTTTATATATTTAAATAATTAAATTATAATTTGATTTAAATTATCTTCTCTTTTTTAATAAATATTTAATAATAATGCTATATTTCTCTGCTTTTTGGCGCTTTAAAAATATTTAATAATGGTGCAACCTTACCCTGCTTTTTTGCACTTTAAAAATACCTAATAATGGTGCAACCTTTCTCGCTTTTAGTTCCCTTCAAAAATACCAAATCATGGCGCAACCTTCCTCCATTTTTAGTTCCCTTCAAAGCACGTATTTTTAGTGCAACCTTTCGCCGCTCTTAGGCTCTTTCAAAATTCCGATTTTTGGTGCAACCTTCTTTCGTTGTTCGGAGCTAGTGAAAGCACCAATATATGGTAAAACAGAGCACGACTTTATGCAGCCAGCAAATGAATACCAATGTTTGGTGCAACATAGCTCGAAATTTTTTACAGTGTATTTCATTTCAATTAAATAGGTTTTTTTTCCTTTTCAATTCTTCGTGGCATTCTATTAAAGAATTCCTACTCACCTCTGCATGCCATTGGAATAAAGTCAATTTTTGAATGTCAAGTTTGGAAAAAAGTACCAACATGAATACAAAATATATAGTATTATTTCAATAAGGGACACTCGTAAAAATATTAAAGCCATTAAAATATAATATAAGTGTTTAGGCAAAATTCTGTAAAATTTATTTCTGAAGCGCTCCTTGAAACATTCAATTTAAAATATGTTTTCATAAGAAAAACTCCGAAGATAACTTTCAATTTTTGAAGAGGTGCCGGACTCTCGTACTGAGCTGTACTAATTTTTATTGTTGTTAGAACTTAAAGATTAGATTTGTGCTATGCTCTCTTCTCTTGAGAACTGACCATTGAAGAGAGTAACAACCAAATGCACGCATTCATTTCAGTGAATAAAAAGTTCATTTCAATAAGAAGCCTTAATTTTTTTATTAGAAAAAACTTTGCTCCATAAAACTCGCTTTTAATATTAGTTTTTAAAATCCTTTTAAAAATGAATCTATGCGTATTAGGCTCTCATAATGAAATTTAAATACAAAAAAACTATCTTTATCCAATTATTGTTGGGATTTAGAAATAAGGATCATAAAAATGCGAAACTTAATACATTCAATCCTCAAATAAAGTGGTTTTATATCACCATAGCGGTCAAGAAGAGCAAATGACGTATCATAAAAAAATTAATTTATTTGAGAAGCAATCAAGTCTACCTTTTTTTATGATCTCTCTTTCCAATCGTAATAATAATAACTGGTGCCCCCCTTATATGTATAGTTTTTTTTTTTTTTGTATACATTGTATGTGTTTTTTAGAAAAAATCTATAAAATTAGTGATGCGTGCTCATACATTACATCAACCAATGCAACTACAGCTCCGTTTTCTAAGGTTTTAACAGCTATACTATGAATTCATTTTGATCGTAGTCAGATAACGTAGACAGCACTTGAACTGGCACCCCTTACTCGAAAATCACAACCAATGCGAGGAATTTCAGTATCGGTTTAATTTTTTTATGTAATCATTTACAGTAACTTAATGATAAAAAACTAAGATTAATTAATTGTTTTTTTGTAAAAAAAAGTATTTTATCGCTTTTATGATTTTTTTATGATTACGCTTATTTTATTACATATTTCTAAGCAAAAATCACATTTTTTGTCATTGCTTGAGGAGGTTAAAAAAACTTCTTATAATTATGATTTCAACTAGAAACAATGATAAACAATTTATAAAAAATATTTCTTTTTATCCAAATCAAGTAAAATCCAGAGCATATACTACTTCAACACTAATGTAAAGATGGATACTTTGTGAATTATTTCAATTTTTTGCTACGTGGTATTCATTTGAAACTGGTGTCACATTAAATTATGAGCGCTATACTATTTTTTGTTAAAACGATAAAAAAAATTAATTTTTCGCATTAAATATTTTCAAAATAATTAGCAGTCTAGTAGTAGTATTAATTAATGTGTTTGCAACTATATTATTAAATCGGGGTTTCGTCAAAAGAAGGATAATTAATTTGTGTTCCGTTGCCGAAAAGAAATAGGGAAATGCTGCTCTAAAACTTCTATATTAAATATGTTTTAAAACCGATTATTATATGTATTAAAAAGTATTTTTTTTATCTAAATATTTAAACATTGAAAAGTTTAACTTCATTTGAAAAATGGTAATGATAAATTTAAAATTATTGATAATAAATGTAATTTAGAGAAGTAAAGTACCCTGATTAGGACAACTTTTTAGTGTTATAATTTGTTCAATTATAGTCAAAAAGTCATTTGTTCAATTATTTCAAAAGTTTTTGCAATCATCAATTTATATTTGTAATAGGTTGTCATATAGTTGAAACTAATTTTGTTTTCATCTTTAAGTGTGAAAACATTTTAGAAAATTACAGTTTTGGGTGACGATCAAATTTTAATATTTTTAAAACATATTTTTACATGTGGAAACCCCTTCTTTCTGCTCGCCACATGGAATTAAGAGGACATCCCAACTGTCAAAGCTGTGAAGACGAGAATGAAAAATTCTAAATAAATTTTTAATTATTCTTATTTAATTTTCACAAATAAACTACTCTGTTTGGCAGCATATTTTGAATTATGCAAAATACAACGCCAGCAACCAGTCACAATATAAGATTTGAAAGGAGTGGTGAATTTTAGGTTCTCTATTGAGTTCTTTTTCTAATAAATAAAATTTTGCTATCAGTATTTTTTAAAGGTAGTATAATGTTATACATACGTCTGTTTTTAGATTTTTGAGCAATATCTTTACTTTTGCATTATTTACTTTAAAAAAAAATTATCATCATCCAATTCATTTTCATTAATTTAAACTGTTAATTAAGTTTTAAATAAACAAAAAACGGTCAAATGAGTATTACTTGATTAAAAAACTTTGTTCACTTAAAAAAAAAAAATCAAGATGTAGTTTAAAATATGTAATATATGTGTAGCTGGTCAAAAGTTTAGTTTTAAATCAAAATGTCAAATTGACATAATTGTATTGCTCCACATTTTTGTAGAAAAAAATACATTCAAAAAATGATGTAGCACTATTTTTCACAATCGACTTTTATTTTCAACCTTTTCTTTGATGTCGAATGACACTATTATCAAAAGTACAGAAAAAGAATAAAAAAACGCAAATGTTTAGAGAATGTTGATCATATATCAGGAAATTCTATTGGAGCTTATTTTCTAGGTAATTCCTTCTGTTCTTTTTATCCGTCAGTTATTTTTATCGCTTCTTTCATTCTTTTTCTCTTGACAAAACATTGTTGACTTTAAGTTCAATCCTTTTAGATATAATAAGGAATTTTTTTTTTTTTTGTCTTCGTGATCAATTTAAGACCAAGTTTATTTAATTCTCGATAATTAGTTTAGTGGCTAAAAGTGATTCTTATTCTCCAAGATTTTAGTCCTTGAAAACTTGATATTCAAATATAGTGGAGTTTCTCTACAATAAAATCAATCAGTTGAAATATTCGATAGAGAAAAAAAACTGTTTTACAAAGGTTAATAATTTTCACAATTACTTAAGTAAATGATATAACACTTTTAGTCAGTGTATTAAGTTTAAAAGTATATAAAAATAAATTTATATTAAAATTGAAGTTCATGCTCTTTCAGACTGGATTCTAATAATATGCATTAATTCTAAAGTTATGTGTTATACGTAATTCTTATGTTATGCGTATAACATTGTAGCATAAAATTTAAAGCACATTGAATATGGAATTAAAATTTTTTTTGCTGCATTTGAAAATGTATTGCTACTTTAATTTTAATTGGGTTCAATTATATAGAGATTCCGCTGACCACTCAACCGGGACATCTTCTCTTGACCCCCCCCCCCCCCCCAAGGTCAAAAAAACTGAGACGGGCACATTAGACCATTATGGGCTGTAGCGTTACTGATTTCAGTTTTTTATGTGGAGATAGTTCAAAATAATAACAGTGAGAAATTTTACAAATTTTGTAATAAAGTTTTTTATTTAAAATTCAGTTTAGCCTCTTTATAACGAAACCAATTAGTTCCAGTTGAAAAATTTGCAGCAGAGAAAAATTTTATAACACGGAGAATTTTTGTAATTATTTAAATAAATGTTCCTCAATTTTTAGTCGGAGTGTTAAGTTCAAAAGTTAACATAGAATTCTATTATTTAAAGTATATAATGATTCATTTTAATTTAAAATAAAAATACACATATTAAAGGAATTTTTGAAATGAGTTTTTCTCTTCGCACAGAATTCTGTAGTTAAAAGTATACAATAATGAATTTTAATTAAAAATGAAGTTATACATATTACAAAAGAGTGTTTGAATTGAGTCATTTCCAGTCATATAGAATTCGATCGTTAAAAGTATATAGTGATTAATTTTAATTAAAAATAAAGTTATACATAATGTTTCTAATGTGTCATTTAACTTTAGAATTCTATTGTCAAAAATATATAACGAAAGTTTAATAAATATGAAGTAATATAAGAAAGTGTTCTTTCCCTTCATATAGAATTCTATTCTTAAAAGTTAATGATGATGAAGAACTTTAATTACAAAGGAGAGTTTGAAATGAGTCCTTTACATAGAATTATTTTATTATGCGTTATCATTGGGATCAATAATGCGAGTGTTTCAAGAAAGAGGCACTTTCTTCACAAATAATGAACATTGAAAAGATAAATGTATGCTTTTCAAATTACAAAAACATATTTTACACTAAAAAGTCTTTGTCATTTAATTTTTTCAAAAAAAAAAAAAAACTTTATTGCCCAACTTCAAATTTATCGAATTTAAAAATAAAAAAAACAACTCGAATAACTCGTGTAATTAGAATTCAAAAGGAAGAATTACAAATAAATAAATAAATATATAAGCAAAATAAATAAGTAAATAAATAAATATAAAAATAAGAAAAGTTTTTGAAATCAATTGAACAGTTTCTAAGAAAAATAACTGGTAGGCGATTTTATCGTGGACTAGTTATGAGACTCCCTTAAATAATCTACTAAACTAAACTCAGTAGCGCGACAGCCCATAGAGGGCGAAGGCCTACTGTGCCCATCTCAGTTTTCTTGACCTTGCGCTCTAGGGTGCACGAGCAGATGATCCGGTCAGGTGGTCAGCCGAACGCGGAACCCCCAGTGTTTAGTTCCCAAGCATGCTTGATACTTATTTATCGACACACTGAAGGGATGAAAGGCTGCGTCAACCTTGCCCAGCCCGAGGATCGAACCCAGGACCTGTGGCACGGGAGCACGAAGCGCTACCACTCAGCCACCGGGTGTCTCCCTTAAATAATCACATTGGTTTTCATATAATATGTTTTGCTTTAATTTTGGAATCATCCTTCTAAGCTCAATATTTTCCTGTTACAAGCATCAATATTTCTCTGTTACTTCTGTCTGTCAGGTTTTTAATTAGTGACTTGCTATCATTTTAAAAATCTTATGTCAAATACCTACCATAAATGTAATATCTTAAACTGACATTTTCTGCAATCAACTATTATTACTGCTTCTTACAAGGAGAGACAGTTTGGGAAAATCTCTTTAGTATAGTCAATCAATTTCGAGAAAAATACTCATGAAAATTCATCTCCCTTTCGTCTAACGGCCGAGAACCTGCCTAAAAACGAATCATGCAGCTCTTACCTTTTCTTTCCTAATAAAGGTTTTTTTTTCTTTACAAATATTTTAGATGCATTTTTTTATGTTTTGTTCATTTTGAATTATTAGATATTTTTAATAGTTAAATTACAGTAATAATTTAATCCTTCAATGAAATATTACTGGTTAAAATAATAAAATTTATAAATAGTGCTTAACATTGTTAAATAGTTAAATTTTTAATCATCAGTGTTATTATATATTTATAAACATTAATCTGGATTTTAATTATCACGAAAATATTGAAAATAAAAGATTATTTGGCGCAAATAATAAAAGATGATTGTTAACATGAACAACACTTTTTAAGTTGATCTGCTGAAAAACATAATTCATTAACATCCTATTAATCTCAATCTCAATTTTAATTCCTCAATCTTTTGACAGCTTAGAAGCGCACTAATCATATGTTATCATCTTATTAAAAATTGGTGATGGAAATTGACGATGAACTGTTGTTTTTACTTTAATATAGTACGCAAACCCTTCAATAGATTTTTTTCTATCGGTAAAAATAAACACCACAAGGTTGTGCCAAATTAGTACATTTTGGAGTACATCTAATTTTTTGATTATAATAACCACTGCTTATTAATATTATGACTTTCACTAATTTCTTTTTATTGAAAAAATCATTACTCTAATTTAAATGTCAAGAAATATTATTTAAATTACTTAATTTTAAGTTATAATTTTTAATTTTTTCTTTTAAACTTAAAATTTCGTGACATTTCTTAAAATAACTACAAAAATCTCTAACCTTCATCTAACGAAATTTTTCTCAACAGCAAATTTTTCAACTGAAACCAATCGGTTTCCTTTTAACGAGACTTCACAGTAGGTAAAAATAACTACCACAAGGTTGTGCCAAATTAGTATATTTTGGAAGAATCCCATTAAGATCTAATTTAACCAATATCCTTTTATGGAAAAATAATTATTGCTCTAATTTAAATGTCAAGAAATATTATTTACATTACTTACTTTTTTAATTAGAATTCATTAATTTTACTTTTAAACTTAAAACATCGTGACATTTTTTCTAAATAACTACAAAAATCTCTAACCTTCATCTAACGAAATTTTTCTCAACAGCAAATTTTTCAACTGAAACCAATCGGTTTCCTTTTAACGAGACTTCACAGTAGGTAAAAATAACTACCACAAGGTTGTGCCAAATTAGTATATTTTGGAAGAATCCCATTAAGATCTAATTTAACCAATATCCTTTTATGGAAAAATAATTATTGCTCTAATTTAAATGTCAAGAAATATTATTTACATTACTTACTTTTTTAATTAGAATTCATTAATTTTACTTTTAAACTTAAAACATCGTGACATTTTTTCTAAATAACTACAAAAATCTCTAACCTTCATCTAACGAAATTTTTCTCAACAGCAAATTTTTCAACTGAAACCAATCGGTTTCCTTTTAACGAGACTTCACAGTAGGTAAAAATAACTACCACAAGGTTGTGCCAAATTAGTATATTTTGGAAGAATCCCATTAAGATCTAATTTAACCAATATCCTTTTATGGAAAAATAATTATTGCTCTAATTTAAATGTCAAGAAATATTATTTACATTACTTACTTTTTTAATTAGAATTCATTAATTTTACTTTTAAACTTAAAACATCGTGACATTTTTTCTAAATAACTACAAAAATCTCTAACCTTCATCTAACGAAATTTTTCTCAACAGCAAATTTTTCAACTGAAACCAATCGGTTTCCTTTTAACGAGACTTCACAGTAGGTAAAAATAACTACCACAAGGTTGTGCCAAATTAGTATATTTTGGAAGAATCCCATTAAGATCTAATTTAACCAATATCCTTTTATGGAAAAATAATTATTGCTCTAATTTAAATGTCAAGAAATATTATTTACATTACTTACTTTTTTAATTAGAATTCATTAATTTTACTTTTAAACTTAAAACATCGTGACATTTTTTCTAAATAACTACAAAAATCTCTAACCTTCATCTAACGAAATTTTTCTCAACAGCAAATTTTTCAACTGAAACCAATCGGTTTCCTTTTAACGAGACTTCACAGTAGGTAAAAATAACTACCACAAGGTTGTGCCAAATTAGTATATTTTGGAAGAATCCCATTAAGATCTAATTTAACCAATATCCTTTTATGGAAAAATAATTATTGCTCTAATTTAAATGTCAAGAAATATTATTTACATTACTTACTTTTTTAATTAGAATTCATTAATTTTACTTTTAAACTTAAAACATCGTGACATTTTTTCTAAATAACTACAAAAATCTCTAACCTTCATCTAACGAAATTTTTCTCAACAGCAAATTTTTCAACTGAAACCAATCGGTTTCCTTTTAACGAGACTTCACAGTAGGTAAAAATAACTACCACAAGGTTGTGCCAAATTAGTATATTTTGGAAGAATCCCATTAAGATCTAATTTAACCAATATCCTTTTATGGAAAAATAATTATTGCTCTAATTTAAATGTCAAGAAATATTATTTACATTACTTACTTTTTTAATTAGAATTCATTAATTTTACTTTTAAACTTAAAACATCGTGACATTTTTTCTAAATAACTACAAAAATCTCTAACCTTCATCTAACGAAATTTTTCTCAACAGCAAATTTTTCAACTGAAACCAATCGGTTTCCTTTTAACGAGACTTCACAGTAGGTAAAAATAACTACCACAAGGTTGTGCCAAATTAGTATATTTTGGAAGAATCCCATTAAGATCTAATTTAACCAATATCCTTTTATGGAAAAATAATTATTGCTCTAATTTAAATGTCAAGAAATATTATTTACATTACTTACTTTTTTAATTAGAATTCATTAATTTTACTTTTAAACTTAAAACATCGTGACATTTTTTCTAAATAACTACAAAAATCTCTAACCTTCATCTAACGAAATTTTTCTCAACAGCAAATTTTTCAACTGAAACCAATCGGTTTCCTTTTAACGAGACTTCACAGTAGGTAAAAATAACTACCACAAGGTTGTGCCAAATTAGTATATTTTGGAAGAATCCCATTAAGATCTAATTTAACCAATATCCTTTTATGGAAAAATAATTATTGCTCTAATTTAAATGTCAAGAAATATTATTTACATTACTTACTTTTTTAATTAGAATTCATTAATTTTACTTTTAAACTTAAAACATCGTGACATTTTTTCTAAATAACTACAAAAATCTCTAACCTTCATCTAACGAAATTTTTCTCAACAGCAAATTTTTCAACTGAAACCAATCGGTTTCCTTTTAACGAGACTTCACAGTAGGTAAAAATAACTACCACAAGGTTGTGCCAAATTAGTATATTTTGGAAGAATCCCATTAAGATCTAATTTAACCAATATCCTTTTATGGAAAAATAATTATTGCTCTAATTTAAATGTCAAGAAATATTATTTACATTACTTACTTTTTTAATTAGAATTCATTAATTTTACTTTTAAACTTAAAACATCGTGACATTTTTTCTAAATAACTACAAAAATCTCTAACCTTCATCTAACGAAATTTTTCTCAACAGCAAATTTTTCAACTGAAACCAATCGGTTTCCTTTTAACGAGACTTCACAGTAGGTAAAAATAACTACCACAAGGTTGTGCCAAATTAGTATATTTTGGAAGAATCCCATTAAGATCTAATTTAACCAATATCCTTTTATGGAAAAATAATTATTGCTCTAATTTAAATGTCAAGAAATATTATTTACATTACTTACTTTTTTAATTAGAATTCATTAATTTTACTTTTAAACTTAAAACATCGTGACATTTTTTCTAAATAACTACAAAAATCTCTAACCTTCATCTAACGAAATTTTTCTCAACAGCAAATTTTTCAACTGAAACCAATCGGTTTCCTTTTAACGAGACTTCACAGTAGGTAAAAATAACTACCACAAGGTTGTGCCAAATTAGTATATTTTGGAAGAATCCCATTAAGATCTAATTTAACCAATATCCTTTTATGGAAAAATAATTATTGCTCTAATTTAAATGTCAAGAAATATTATTTACATTACTTACTTTTTTAATTAGAATTCATTAATTTTACTTTTAAACTTAAAACATCGTGACATTTTTTCTAAATAACTACAAAAATCTCTAACCTTCATCTAACGAAATTTTTCTCAACAGCAAATTTTTCAACTGAAACCAATCGGTTTCCTTTTAACGAGACTTCACAGTAGGTAAAAATAACTACCACAAGGTTGTGCCAAATTAGTATATTTTGGAAGAATCCCATTAAGATCTAATTTAACCAATATCCTTTTATGGAAAAATAATTATTGCTCTAATTTAAATGTCAAGAAATATTATTTACATTACTTACTTTTTTAATTAGAATTCATTAATTTTACTTTTAAACTTAAAACATCGTGACATTTTTTCTAAATAACTACAAAAATCTCTAACCTTCATCTAACGAAATTTTTCTCAACAGCAAATTTTTCAACTGAAACCAATCGGTTTCCTTTTAACGAGACTTCACAGTAGGTAAAAATAACTACCACAAGGTTGTGCCAAATTAGTATATTTTGGAAGAATCCCATTAAGATCTAATTTAACCAATATCCTTTTATGGAAAAATAATTATTGCTCTAATTTAAATGTCAAGAAATATTATTTACATTACTTACTTTTTTAATTAGAATTCATTAATTTTACTTTTAAACTTAAAACATCGTGACATTTTTTCTAAATAACTACAAAAATCTCTAACCTTCATCTAACGAAATTTTTCTCAACAGCAAATTTTTCAACTGAAACCAATCGGTTTCCTTTTAACGAGACTTCACAGTAGGTAAAAATAACTACCACAAGGTTGTGCCAAATTAGTATATTTTGGAAGAATCCCATTAAGATCTAATTTAACCAATATCCTTTTATGGAAAAATAATTATTGCTCTAATTTAAATGTCAAGAAATATTATTTACATTACTTACTTTTTTAATTAGAATTCATTAATTTTACTTTTAAACTTAAAACATCGTGACATTTTTTCTAAATAACTACAAAAATCTCTAACCTTCATCTAACGAAATTTTTCTCAACAGCAAATTTTTCAACTGAAACCAATCGGTTTCCTTTTAACGAGACTTCACAGTAGGTAAAAATAACTACCACAAGGTTGTGCCAAATTAGTATATTTTGGAAGAATCCCATTAAGATCTAATTTAACCAATATCCTTTTATGGAAAAATAATTATTGCTCTAATTTAAATGTCAAGAAATATTATTTACATTACTTACTTTTTTAATTAGAATTCATTAATTTTACTTTTAAACTTAAAACATCGTGACATTTTTTCTAAATAACTACAAAAATCTCTAACCTTCATCTAACGAAATTTTTCTCAACAGCAAATTTTTCAACTGAAACCAATCGGTTTCCTTTTAACGAGACTTCACAGTAGGTAAAAATAACTACCACAAGGTTGTGCCAAATTAGTATATTTTGGAAGAATCCCATT
This sequence comes from Parasteatoda lunata, assembly GCA_949128135.1. Lineage (NCBI taxonomy): Eukaryota > Metazoa > Arthropoda > Arachnida > Araneae > Theridiidae > Parasteatoda > Parasteatoda lunata. Next base: position 89,333,392 of record OX421980.1, read on the forward strand.
AAGATCTAATTTAACCAATATCCTTTTATGGAAAAATAATTATTGCTCTAATTTAAATGTCAAGAAATATTATTTACATTACTTACTTTTTTAATTAGAATTCATTAATTTTACTTTTAAACTTAAAACATCGTGACATTTTTTCTAAATAACTACAAAAATCTCTAACCTTCATCTAACGAAATTTTTCTCAACAGCAAATTTTTCAACTGAAACCAATCGGTTTCCTTTTAACGAGACTTCACAGTAGGTAAAAATAACTACCACAAGGTTGTGCCAAATTAGTATATTTTGGAAGAATCCCATTAAGATCTAATTTAACCAATATCCTTTTATGGAAAAATAATTATTGCTCTAATTTAAATGTCAAGAAATATTATTTACATTACTTACTTTTTTAATTAGAATTCATTAATTTTACTTTTAAACTTAAAACATCGTGACATTTTTTCTAAATAACTACAAAAATCTCTAACCTTCATCTAACGAAATTTTTCTCAACAGCAAATTTTTCAACTGAAACCAATCGGTTTCCTTTTAACGAGACTTCACAGTAGGTAAAAATAACTACCACAAGGTTGTGCCAAATTAGTATATTTTGGAAGAATCCCATTAAGATCTAATTTAACCAATATCCTTTTATGGAAAAATAATTATTGCTCTAATTTAAATGTCAAGAAATATTATTTACATTACTTACTTTTTTAATTAGAATTCATTAATTTTACTTTTAAACTTAAAACATCGTGACATTTTTTCTAAATAACTACAAAAATCTCTAACCTTCATCTAACGAAATTTTTCTCAACAGCAAATTTTTCAACTGAAACCAATCGGTTTCCTTTTAACGAGACTTCACAGTAGGTAAAAATAACTACCACAAGGTTGTGCCAAATTAGTATATTTTGGAAGAATCCCATTAAGATCTAATTTAACCAATATCCTTTTATGGAAAAATAATTATTGCTCTAATTTAAATGTCAAGAAATATTATTTACATTACTTACTTTTTTAATTAGAATTCATTAATTTTACTTTTAAACTTAAAACATCGTGACATTTTTTCTAAATAACTACAAAAATCTCTAACCTTCATCTAACGAAATTTTTCTCAACAGCAAATTTTTCAACTGAAACCAATCGGTTTCCTTTTAACGAGACTTCACAGTAGGTAAAAATAACTACCACAAGGTTGTGCCAAATTAGTATATTTTGGAAGAATCCCATTAAGATCTAATTTAACCAATATCCTTTTATGGAAAAATAATTATTGCTCTAATTTAAATGTCAAGAAATATTATTTACATTACTTACTTTTTTAATTAGAATTCATTAATTTTACTTTTAAACTTAAAACATCGTGACATTTTTTCTAAATAACTACAAAAATCTCTAACCTTCATCTAACGAAATTTTTCTCAACAGCAAATTTTTCAACTGAAACCAATCGGTTTCCTTTTAACGAGACTTCACAGTAGGTAAAAATAACTACCACAAGGTTGTGCCAAATTAGTATATTTTGGAAGAATCCCATTAAGATCTAATTTAACCAATATCCTTTTATGGAAAAATAATTATTGCTCTAATTTAAATGTCACGAAATATTATTTACATTACTTACTTTTTTAATTAGAATTCATTAATTTTACTTTTAAACTTAAAACATCGTGACATTTTTTCTAAATAACTACAAAAATCTCTAACCTTCATCTAACGAAATTTTTCTCAACAGCAAATTTTTCAACTGAAACCAATCGGTTTCCTTTTAACGAGACTTCACAGTAGGTAAAAATAACTACCACAAGGTTGTGCCAAATTAGTATATTTTGGAAGAATCCCATTAAGATCTAATTTAACCAATATCCTTTTATGGAAAAATAATTATTGCTCTAATTTAAATGTCAAGAAATATTATTTACATTACTTACTTTTTTAATTAGAATTCATTAATTTTACTTTTAAACTTAAAACATCGTGACATTTTTTCTAAATAACTACAAAAATCTCTAACCTTCATCTAACGAAATTTTTCTCAACAGCAAATTTTTCAACTGAAACCAATCGGTTTCCTTTTAACGAGACTTCACAGTAGGTAAAAATAACTACCACAAGGTTGTGCCAAATTAGTATATTTTGGAAGAATCCCATTAAGATCTAATTTAACCAATATCCTTTTATGGAAAAATAATTATTGCTCTAATTTAAATGTCAAGAAATATTATTTACATTACTTACTTTTTTAATTAGAATTCATTAATTTTACTTTTAAACTTAAAACATCGTGACATTTTTTCTAAATAACTACAAAAATCTCTAACCTTCATCTAACGAAATTTTTCTCAACAGCAAATTTTTCAACTGAAACCAATCGGTTTCCTTTTAACGAGACTTCACAGTAGGTAAAAATAACTACCACAAGGTTGTGCCAAATTAGTATATTTTGGAAGAATCCCATTAAGATCTAATTTAACCAATATCCTTTTATGGAAAAATAATTATTGCTCTAATTTAAATGTCAAGAAATATTATTTACATTACTTACTTTTTTAATTAGAATTCATTAATTTTACTTTTAAACTTAAAACATCGTGACATTTTTTCTAAATAACTACAAAAATCTCTAACCTTCATCTAACGAAATTTTTCTCAACAGCAAATTTTTCAACTGAAACCAATCGGTTTCCTTTTAACGAGACTTCACAGTAGGTAAAAATAACTACCACAAGGTTGTGCCAAATTAGTATATTTTGGAAGAATCCCATTAAGATCTAATTTAACCAATATCCTTTTATGGAAAAATAATTATTGCTCTAATTTAAATGTCAAGAAATATTATTTACATTACTTACTTTTTTAATTAGAATTCATTAATTTTACTTTTAAACTTAAAACATCGTGACATTTTTTCTAAATAACTACAAAAATCTCTAACCTTCATCTAACGAAATTTTTCTCAACAGCAAATTTTTCAACTGAAACCAATCGGTTTCCTTTTAACGAGACTTCACAGTAGGTAAAAATAACTACCACAAGGTTGTGCCAAATTAGTATATTTTGGAAGAATCCCATTAAGATCTAATTTAACCAATATCCTTTTATGGAAAAATAATTATTGCTCTAATTTAAATGTCACGAAATATTATTTACATTACTTACTTTTTTAATTAGAATTCATTAATTTTACTTTTAAACTTAAAACATCGTGACATTTTTTCTAAATAACTACAAAAATCTCTAACCTTCATCTAACGAAATTTTTCTCAACAGCAAATTTTTCAACTGAAACCAATCGGTTTCCTTTTAACGAGACTTCACAGTAGGTAAAAATAACTACCACAAGGTTGTGCCAAATTAGTATATTTTGGAAGAATCCCATTAAGATCTAATTTAACCAATATCCTTTTATGGAAAAATAATTATTGCTCTAATTTAAATGTCAAGAAATATTATTTACATTACTTACTTTTTTAATTAGAATTCATTAATTTTACTTTTAAACTTAAAACATCGTGACATTTTTTCTAAATAACTACAAAAATCTCTAACCTTCATCTAACGAAATTTTTCTCAACAGCAAATTTTTCAACTGAAACCAATCGGTTTCCTTTTAACGAGACTTCACAGTAGGTAAAAATAACTACCACAAGGTTGTGCCAAATTAGTATATTTTGGAAGAATCCCATTAAGATCTAATTTAACCAATATCCTTTTATGGAAAAATAATTATTGCTCTAATTTAAATGTCAAGAAATATTATTTACATTACTTACTTTTTTAATTAGAATTCATTAATTTTACTTTTAAACTTAAAACATCGTGACATTTTTTCTAAATAACTACAAAAATCTCTAACCTTCATATAACGAAATTTTTCTCAACTGCAAATAAATTTTTCAGCTAAAACCTATCGGATTTGTTTTAAAGAGACTTGACTGTATTTTCACTACAAAATTTTTATTTAGTTTAAATTTATTTTTAAAAATTTTACGAATATTTGTAAAATTGCCTACAGTTATTATTTTGAACTAATCCCATGCAAAAGAACCCAACTAAAATTAAAGTATTAATACATTTTCAAATGAAACAAAATAAATTTTAATTCTTTACTCAATTTTCAACGTGATTCAAATTTTAAGCAACAAAGTTTCACAAGTATTCTTTTCTTCACGACTTGTTCATACTCATCTTATGCTTTTGCTAGTTTCACGATTTATATCAATTCTCGACATTTAAATTAATTTTTCAAGTCAAAAGCCAGCTTTTGAATTATTTCAATGTAAATTATTAACTAAATTATTCTTACCTGCCATAACTCATACATTCAGCATGAAGAGGTATGTACGTCTCAATTCAAATACTCCTGTAATTTCATGTTTAATTCAAAGTTATAATTAGATACTTTTGAACGTATCACACCGACTAAAAATTTTGTGACATTGATTTAAATAACTACAAAAATATCTCCGTAAAACAAAACTTTTCTTTCTACTCAATTTTTCAACTAATCAGTTTCATTATAGACTTAATATTTTCATATCAAAATTTGTCTCTTTCAATTTTTTTATAAAATTTCCACAATTGACCACTCTTATTATTTTGAACTAATTTCGTGAAAGAAATCTAATTGAAATTATAGGAATAATGCATTTTCAAATGTAATAAACGTTAATTTTAATTCTATATTCAGTTTAATGTGATTTAAATTTTATAGTATTAATTTCACATATTTCTTTTCATTTGGAGTTTTTTATAGTCACCTCATAAGCCAGTAGTTAGGGCTTTAAATTCAGAAAAAAATTGCCTGTAAAGTTTTTTTTTCTCTTTTAACTGCTTTGCTAATGTCTCAATATGATAATCCTAAGATTTCCCTTCCGGAGAACGTCTTTCTAAAACAGACATCATTCTGAGCCTTAGTTTAATACGACACGCACTTTTACATTAAAAGTGGCAACTGAATCAATTTTTAAGTTCTGCCATTTAAATCAAAGAAATAAGGCTGGCGAAGAAATGGGCAATTTTGTAAAGTTATGTTTTAAAGACAATTCTAATTAACTGATTGTTATTTGAAGACTAAGGGAGAAGAACGGTTTATGGTTATTTCTGAGGAATACTAATGTCCATTTCTGAAAATTATATTCTAAAGATAACTAAATTTTGATTAATCAATAATATGGAAAATCAGTTCTCTCCGAGAGTTACACTTTAAACAATTGTAGAATTAACGGAAAAATTCTGTCAGCTATCCTACAAGTTTTCAACTGTAGCTTGTAAAAAGAAAAATCTGCTAAATCTACAGACTTTATTTGTATGCAATACAATTTCCCAGTAGTTTAGACAGAGATAATATGTTATCTGGTACAGATTTTCTCTGTACTATAGACAGAGAAATCCTGTTAACCACTAAGCCTTTAAAAAGAAAATTAAAAAAAATAAAAAACAGAATTTCTCTATAATATACACTGAGGAATTCTATTAGCAATATCAGACTCCTTGTGAAAAAAATAATAAATAAAATAAATAAAATAAAACGGATTTTTTTTGTAGTACAGATAGGGGAGCAATCTTAACTGACATATACTTTCTTTGTATGCATCTCAAATTTTCCATAATTAGCCAAAGGAAATGCAATTAAAAAAAAACTCTAAAGTTATTTTATCAACTTCTAAACAAGTTACTGATATGGGTTGAATGTTAATTACCCTTCATCTATTTAGATAATATTCTAACAAAATCGAATTTTTTAAGTATTTTTTTTCTTTCTTTAGTCAAAATAAAAAAAAAATTGCTAAACTTTAATGTAATTGAGAGGAATTTAGCTCGAATTTGCTAAAAAATCGAGCTGCAAAATGCGGTCGGATAAATTGAAGACCAAATTTATGAAGTTATTAAGAATAATAAAAGTGCGTTTATTGATAAAAGTGTTTAGTGAAAACTGCTGAGTTTTCACTAAACAATTTTATCAATTCATCCACTTTTATGAATTTACTCTTCTTCACCGTAATATGAAAATGCTTTTAATTGCGCAATATTGCGCAATATTTTTATTTTGGGAAAAAAGTAATACGTAGAAGTATCTTTTTTCCCAGAATCTTATCAAAATAAATGAAGGATAAATACCATTCAACTCAATGCTTTGTAACTTATTTGGAAGTTGACAGAACAAAGAATTTCAGTGTTTTTTATTGCATTTTCATCGGGTGGATAAACATAGGAATACTAATAAATTTATAAACTTTCTTTATAATATGGAGAGGGAAATTCTGTTAAATTGATAGATTTGCTCTTATGAGGTTTCTCCTGTTAAACTAAAAAGAAAATTCTTCAAATGAAATATTAGTTTGATTTTATGTTACACCAGGAAAAATTTTGTGTAACTATTTTGTTTCACCTGTATTGCCGTGCAATTAGAAAACAACGCAAGTGCTTCACGATAGATTTCGAAAAAAGTGGGTCGGCAACTAATTTCTTTTTATTGATAATGCTATGAACTTTAAAATAGAATTTCAAATGCTGATGAAACGAAATTTATTTTTGAAAAACATCTTATTTCTATAGATAAATTTTTATACAAAAATGACAAACATGTAAAAATCTCGATTTTGAATTTTATGTCGCTTAGATGTTAGTTAGTTATATGTTAGTTTTTCTATTACACGGCACCTTAGTAAAATCCTACATATAATACGACAAAACACTGAATAATTCGCGTAAATGAATAAAAATTGTTGCAATAAACTTTGCATAATTGTTTATTAAATTACCTTATTGATAAGAAAAGTCAACATCCTCATAATTATATTTTATGAAAACTTTAAGTTAAAAGTCTCAAAAATCAAATTGAAATTTTGTTATTAATTTTGAATTTAGGTAGGGAAGAGTCGGGTAGCCCCGCCCACTTAAGGAGTTTTGCTTATATTTCTGTATAATATTGAGTAATAATCAATATTTTTGTATGTTTCTATTGTTTTATCATCTAATTAAATAATGCAAAAAGAATAAACCAAAAAAAGAATAGTTTAACTTAAAAAAATAGAAATTTAAAAAATTTGACTGCTGTATTCAACATATTTTCAAAACAATTGTTTACGATGTTACCAGCTGCATAAATACTTGAAACTTTGAAAATAATCTTTTGTTAATATAACAATTAATGTCCGATGGCCCATTGACTTGAAAAAATATTCTATACATATGAAATTGACAGTGGGCGGGGGTACCCGACACTCCCCTTCATAATTGCAAAATAAACACACTTGATTGTGTTAGAAATATAACAACTCCGCAACCCTGATTTCTCATCGGTCTTCAAGAGTGAATTAATAGCAATTGAACAAGGCCTTGAAGCTGTTCTTATTGAAAATGACTTCGGGGACCTCTGAATCCTTTCGGACAGTCTCAGATCTCTTCAACACCTTCACAACTGGATTATGATTGGAGATCAAACTAGTATTTCTATCCTTCTCAAACTCAAGCTCATTTCAAAATTCCACGATGTTTATTTTCAGTGGATCCCATCTCATATACTCATTCCCCCTTCTGGTCCTCGATTTCCTTAAAGTCAACGATCTGATGGACCTTGTCAGACTTCGTCAGAGATTTTGAGGATAAGCCACACACACACAGAAATATAAAATTTTAGGAATGTTTTACCTGATCATTACTTGCAATACAATAAAGTAAACTGAAATTAAAGAATCAATTATACATAATTTTAAAAAAATCCTCCCTTAACATAATACTAAAGAACTACTGAAGCCTAATATAGTATTATTTTTTTCTGTTGTAAATCCTGAATAAACAAATACATTTCAAATCTGTATGTATTGTATTTAATAGTTAGAGAGTAATAGTAAACACTAAAGTTATAAAGATAAATTTATTTCAGTACTGATGCCATAAACAATTATAACGTAAAAATCATACTGGAAAAAAAACATAACATAAGAAAGATCACAGTAATAGTTAGCATGAAATATCTAGGGAAGGTATAAAACGAAAATACATCGTTAAAATTAGGTTCAGAAAAATTCTAAATTCCATTCAAAGTCTTCCTTAATTCCAAATTCCAAAGTCTTTTGGATTGATAGCCTTCGTTTTGTCAGAGGAAGATCCTTTTAACGGATTTGCACCGAAGAGCTATTACATTACGACCACCCTCCATCTATAACAATGGGCTCGCCCAGGTTTTCATGGTTTCTCGCCCAGGAACAATGTTTTCATGGGGCACAATAGGACCCATTATCCTCATAGAACAATCCCTGACGTCTGTAAGCTACTTGAACATAGTTGCAGACTAGTTTCACCCATTCATGGCAACATCTTTTCTTGCGGGGGATGGTGTTTACCAACAGGATAATGCACCATGTCATAAGGGTCAAATCGTCATGTAATGGTTCGATGAACATTCCAGTGACTTTCAAGTCATGTCTTGGCCCCCAAATTCACCTGACCTTAATCCAATAGAGCATTTGTGGTCCTACTTAGAAAACCAAATTCGTGCTGCCACGCTACCCCCTTGCAATGTGAGGGAATTGCAGGACCAGTTGGTGAGCGCTTGGTACCAGATACCTCAGACTACCTATCAGCACCTTGTGTAATCAATGCCACGGCGGGTGCTAGCAGTTTTGAGGGCTAAAGGTGGTCCTACATATTATTAGCAGGGTGATGGTCATAATGTAATAGCTCTTCGGTGTATATCCAAACAGCATATATATATATTTTAAGAATTAATTAAAATTGTATTTTATGTAATACAATTCTTGTATTAGATAAAATATCATGTAATTCTTGAGTGACCCAGTATGTCTAATTTGTCTTAATTACATCCTTGCTAAAGAAAGACAAAATGTACAAAGAAACTGTGGTGCTCGCCACTCTCACCGCCAGCTTGGCGATTTAAGATCTTCAGGTAAAAGCAACCCTGTGATCCTTGTGATATATATTCTGTCCTTCAGATGAAGAACAATGTGACATCGAGTCACAAGTATAATGTAATATCTTTTCTAATTTTGTTAATTCTAGATACAAATCTTTAAAATTTGCTGATCGGATTCCTCTCGCCCCTTAAGCTTTTTGCGATTGAGACACTCTCCCCCAGAAATTCCTTTTCCCATTCTTTCCAACCCCTCCTTTTCTAGAACATTCCTTTCGCTTCCAACCCCTTTTTTTCTTGGAATGACACCTGCTTGCCGGTATCTTTGATCTCCGCGTGTCAGGCAAATGCTAAATATTTTTCATAACTGTAACTATTGGTAAAATGATAAACACTTCTACTTTCATTTGCGTTTACACCTAAACTTGCTGTAATATTAGTAATTTAACTTCAACTTTTATTTTTTAGTAAAAATATCTGAGCACTAGAGACGCTTCAAGCATTCGATTTTTATTTCCCGGCGAAGTTGCAGCTCTCCGCTTAACGGAGTATTCATTTTTCATTTCCCTCCTCTCTGAGGTGTGGAATTTTGTTTTGGTAGGAGATATGGCGTCCTCATCGCCATACGCTGGCTTCCATCAAAAACCCATTTGCCATCCGTGTCATGTTTTTTCTGTCTGACTCCCGCAATTATGCTCAGCCAGAATAACTGGCTTGCAACCTCCTTTCAGTAAAAGAAAATTTATAGATCCTCATATTTCTGTTTTTTTGAGATGCGGTGTCCGCCATAGATAGACACGCCTCCAGTGGTTGACGAGTTTTTTTTTTCATGTACCATGCCTTCCGCTCCAGATGCCCATCGCTTCAAAAGTGTACCAAAATCCTAAAATAAGATGTGTGCAAAATTGTATTCCCAAAATCTCCTTCCTCAAGGAAATGTGTGAAGCTGTGTTCTATGAATCCTCCAAATCCTCAAAAATAAAGAATTTTTGGTGAACAACATAATAGTTTTTTTATTTGACTACACCTGAATCTCTACATTGTGCATCAAAGATAAATTTTTTAAGTCCACCACAACCTCCTTGTCATTGTTATTTCATATAGGTATGTTTTTTTATTAATTTTGTTGCGTGATTACTGACCAGTCCTGGACTACCACTAGTTTCGTATCATGAGCCATAATTACTTCCTTTTAATAAAAAAAAAAAAATGCAAGTTGTAATTTTTTAGTATTTCACGTAAATTAATGTTCATTTTATAAACTCCTTTTTTTTAGTATCTTTTTTTTTTTTTTTTTAGTATCTTTTTTTTCTCCAATACCCACCAGTTACCGGTGCAAACAGCTTAATGCTAGATGCTACAAAAGCCTTCGATAGAGTCTGGCATGCTGGACTCATCAATAAATTAATTAAATTAAACTTTAATAGTGAGCTAATTATTTTACTAAAAAACTACCTAAGCAACCGCACATTTAAAATTAAAATTGACGATACTCCATCAACTAGACGCTATATTAAAGCTGGGGTACCCTAAGGAAGTATCCTTGGACCCATTCGTTACTTATATTTTACTCAAGATTTTCCTCTTAATAAAACTGACCATAACTGCCTCACTGCCTTCTTTGCAGATGATACCGGGATTATTATTAAATCAAAATCTGCAAATAATGCATCATTAAAACTCCAGGATAACATCAGCACCCTCGAAACATGGTGCACAAACTGGAAAATTGATATTAATGCCCAAAAATCTAAAGTGCTTATAATTTAAAAACCAAGAAGGCAAACTATTACAAATGACTTAACCTTTTATGATAATCAGATTCCAATTGTTAAACATGCTACTTATCTAGGCCTCACAATTAATCACAAGTTAAACTGGGACGACCATATTAATAATATTTTAGGTAAAGCCCATGGCATAAATAATAAACTAAAATGTATCCTAGGACCATATTCCAAAATGTCCCTCAAAAATAAAAAATTCATATATACTACTTATATTAGACCGATTTTAACTTATGCATCCCCAGCCTAGTGCAACTTAAACAAAAACAATCAAAGAAATTAAATACTTTTCAAAATAAAATCCTACGAAAAATGAGTGGAATGCCGTACTTCATAGGAAATAATGCCATACATAGAGATTTCCACATTAAAACCCTAACAGAAACAATGGTTGATTTAAATTCAAAATTTTTTAAAAAAGCGATTAATTGAAGTGCAGCAAATTTCAATAAAATCTTTGAAGCAGATATGCTGAATGAGAACTCTAAAATCAGACATATTGCATATTTTCTCACTAGTGATGCAATATTATCAAAAAATTTTAATTAATTCTCAAATTTTATCAACTTCAAAAGGCCCTTCCAAAGGGCCAAATTAGTTGCAACTTCCACCGCTAAACTTTATTGGCGCTGATTGCATTATCCCAATATTCAATACTCTATATTTCTCCGCTAGCCTTAATCGGCGCTGCTTCTAATTTCAAATGTAGGCGTGGCTAAGGGCGCTGCAGTCGCGCACACCTTATACTATACTGATATTACATTAGTTTTCTTCTTCTCTCTCCCCTTTTCTTTTATTACAGATACAAGCAAGTCAGATCTCAATACAATAAGATGGAGAGGTAAAAGGCCTCTACGGAGCCTAAAGGCCTCGAGCAATCTCAAATGATGATGAAGAACAGCCAAGGATCTATACTGGGGCCAGTACTTTTCCTTATTTACTCCTCGGACTTCCCTGTAAAAAGGGGAGATCCAAATTTTCAAACGGCATTTTACGCAGATGATACTGCGATCCTCAGCAAGTAATTTAATGTTAAAAACGCAATCAAAAGACTTCAAAATAATATAACTGACATTGAAATCTGGTGCAGCAAATGGAAAGTCAAGATAAACAGTACAAAATCGAATCTAATAATTATTCGCAAGACCTACAAAAAGAAAATAACCAATTATGAAAAAATCTTTTTATTTAATGAGGAAGTACCCAAAGTCGACAAGGCTAATTATCTAGGCATCATTATAAATTGCTCACTAAACTGGAAATTACATGTATCAAACATCCTGAGAAAAGCAGAAGGAGCTTATGAAGCCCTTAAACCAATCCTAAACAAAAATAGCAAATTGGCTTTGCCCACCAAAAGGCATATATATCTGATGTGTATCAGACCGATACTCTGCTATGCATCCCCGGCCTGGGGGACTCTCTCAAACGCCCAACAAAAAAGACTGAGGACATTTGAATATAAAGCTATGAGAAGAATCACAGAGGCTCCCTGGTTTGTTCGAAATAACACACTTAACAACGATCTTAATATAGATAAAATCGATGAATACCTATACAAACTCAACGCTACCTTTTTTAAAGGTGCAAAAAATTGCTCTACGTGCGATTTTAACAAACTATTAGATATTGATTTTATCGAAAACAATAGAAACTTCAGCCCGATCACCACTTTTTTCCTGAGCGACTGCGTTCTATCTAGGCATTTCAGTTAATCTTTTGGACAAACTCTGCACCAATGAAGCCCGGCTACCGGGGGGAGGCGAGGAAGTGCAGAGGGAGTCCTCCCCATTTGTAAATTTTGTAAATATCTTTCTTTTGTAAATATCTTATTGTTTTTATTATCTTATGCACTATTTACGACTTATATTATATTTACCCAGATTTGATTACCCAATTGTATTTATATGCGATTTAACAAATGTTAAATACCGCACCTCCCTTCCCTTCCTTTTACCTAAACTCGATGAAGGAGCAGATATCCGCCTAGGATAGGCACTCCGAAAACACTTGAATAGTTAGTAGTTAGTAAGAACAGCCACTTATTTTTTCAACTTCTTCACTAGCTAGCTTGGTCGCAGGACGACCCATAATGTTAAATTAGTATTTGTGTTTGTGAAATAAATATCTTCTAAGAGAAATCAGCATTTAGTACTCACATCAGTGGTGGCCCGAACGTCGCACCATGCTAAAATCAACTTTCATGGAAGAACCCTTGGATTTAACGACGTGAATTTATTGGATTACAAACTACGTGGCGACGATTCAGGTATGTTTTTATGGTCATTCGTTTAGTTTAGGTATGCAATTTGTCCCTCTTAGTCATTAAGTTAGCGGTGGTAGTACTGATATTTATGTAAATTCAATTCTAAACTTAAAACGCATGTCCAAATTATGTTAGTTCTTGAATTAGTTTTATCTGTTTAAACTTCCTGCTATTTAAAGTTCAACATGCCAAATGAAGGTGAGCAGAATCTTACTAAATTTCAAATTGCACGTATTGCTGCTAAACTACCACCAATATGGAAGAATAATATCAAACTTTGGTTTGTTCAGGCAGAAAGTAATTTTGATTTATCAGGAATTACTAACGACTAAACTAAATATAACAATATCATTGCAGCTATCGACCCAGAGACTTTATCTGCAGTTTCAGATATCAACTTTCCTCCAACTTGAAATGCGGAGGAACACACGTTTAATCCTCCAACTGCAAATAAATACAATACTCTTAAAGAAAGACTTATCGCGGAATTTACAGACTTTGAAAGTAAACAAACTCGCAAACTTCTTTCTGAATTACAATTAGGAGACGACAAACCGTCGCATTAGTTGAGGAAAATGCAAACGCTGGCAAGTACATCTTTAAATGAAGATTTTTTGAAAACCTTATGGCTGCAGCGTTCAAACAGCAGTATGGCTGCAGCGTTTCAAACAATTCTTTCCGTTAGCTCAGAGTCGCTCGAAAATTTAGCTAAGCTAGCTGATAAAATAGCCGAAGTTAGAACAGACCCCCTTCTAAATGTTTGAGTAATTAATAATGCCACTAGTTCAAATCCCTCACTTTCAGCAAATACACGAGAAAATCCGCCATCGAACCCGCTATATCAGGAAGTATGTGCACTTCGTCAGCAAATAGCTGCACTTAGCCAGCAAGTAGAAAGATTTTCTCGCGAGAGATCGCGCAATCGCTCTCGAACAAGATCTAATAATTTTCATAGATATACATCTAGCTCTAGGGAACGGAAAAGATCGTCTAAATTCTGTTTTTATCATTCGAAATTCGGTCAAAAAGCTAGAAAATGTTGTTCTCCGTGTTCATACAACAATAACCAAGAAAACTAAAACCGGCTGTCGCTGTTACAGTGACAAATGATCCGACAGCCGAACGTTCGTGTCGCTTATTTGTATATGATTAAAAGACTCATTTAAAATTTTTAGTGGATTCAGGTTCAGATGTAAGCTGCTTGCCCGTTCCGAAAATGATTAAAAATTTACATCCTGGTCCTTTACAGTTAACTGACGCTAATAATTCAAAAAATTTTACCTACGGAAGCAAATTATTGAGCATTAATTTAGGATTAAGAAGAGACTTTAAATGGAAATCTTTAGTTGCTACGGTGCCTATTCCAATTATTGGATCCGATTTCTTAAAGCACTTTGGACTGTTGATTGATCTAAACCGGCGTAAATTAATTGATGGTGTCACTAATCTTTCTTTATTGGGCATAACTAACAAAATTAATGTTTTTTCAGTAAAGTTAATTTCAGCTGAAACATATTATCATAAACTATTATCAAATTTTCCGGAATTAACTAAATTAACACCAAAAATTAAGCAGGCGTGCCATAATACCAAGGGCGCCGGCAGGAGGGTGCACTTGCACCCCCCTGACGTTTTTTAAAAAAACAATTTTTAACAAGAAATACAGAAAAAAAATTTTGTTATAAAATTTTTTTATTTAAAATAGTTTTATTCAAAAACAAATAGTTATGTAATTATTGATTCATAACAACTAAAGAATTGTTTAATAAAACAAAAATTGTAATCGTCTTGTCTGCTGTGCAAATCTGTTTATAACCTTTTCAATGAATTCTGAGTCATCTTTGATTCTTTTCTTATGCGCACTGAGCATGCACAAACTACTTAATCTCTCGTGAGACATTGTAGACAGATTCCATGTTTTGATGCGTCGCATTGTACTAAAAGTGCGTTCAATAGTGCACGTAGTAGCTGGAAGAGTTAGACCAATTTTGATTGCCTCTGCTAAAGCTGGATAAAACGATGTGGCCTCAATTACTAAACCGAGGAATAACTAAATCGTATTCGAGGGATTCATAAGAATTTCTCTATTCCTCCACATTTCGTACCACGTTGTAGCTTCAGTGATGAAATTCGGTGAGAGCAGATCTTTACATAGTATATATATATCTTCTAAAACTTCAAGATATGATGCTTTGTCCAGTTTGTTCATCGCATTCGGATGAAGCTGTAAGAGTGAAAATGTCTTTCTTTGTGTAGAAGTAAAAACGGTCTTTCAACGAAGATATAATGGAGACCAAATAAGGAATAAAGATTGACCTCCTGAAAGATTCTTCTGCGTTTTCAGAAGACACATTCGATCTATGAACTTGTCTAGATGCCACTCGAGGTCGATTCATTTCAATGCCTAATTCTTTTCAAATGTGTTCTGCTTTCGTGAAAATTGCAGTAAACTCTTCAGAAGCATTGTTTTGATGAATTTGCAGCACATCTATCAATTTGACTACATAATCAGTTACTTCTTTTGGTTCTGTGTTTACTTTTTGCAACTGATAGCACACATATTCAAGTTTGGCAGAATAAGTAGCAATAGCAAAAAGTGATACAATGTATGTTGGCGTTGTAGTAGCTGATAAAAGTATATTAGCTTTCACTTTGGTTTTTTTGTTTGCCGCTTTTTCTGTAAGGCCCTCTAAAGCTTTTATAATTGTAACAAACATTTCAGAAAATCGTCTGGTACTCTTGTACTTTTCTGGCCAGCGTTTTTCACAGAGTAAAGGGATATTAGGAATTTTTTTTCATCGCAAGGTACTTTCACCTGAAAAAGCTAATAATTTCTTTCGTTATCCCTATAGCATACCTGCCAACCCTTCCGCATTTGGCGGAAGATTTTATTTCTACATTTTAAGTGGTAGTAAAATGTATGATTTCTATATATTCCTTGTATTTATAAACCTAATTTATAATCTTTTTGACCACCACTATTTTTAAAAAACTTAAGCATATTTATTAATATGCAATACAATTGTGGTAGTCCACATAAGCTTCCTCAAAATACAGCGTATGTTTCTGCATAAAATTGTAATTTAATTTATATTTAACTACCACTGTGGAAAATCATCCTCGAAAGGATAAAAAGTTGGCAGGTATGCTATAGTATTCTGTACTTCCTTAACGCGGTTTAAGTCGTTGATCACGAGATTCAATACATGATTGGTACAATGAAAAAACACAGCTTTGAGATATGCGTCTCGAATCAATTTTTGAACACTATCTTCTTGACCAGCCACAAGCACGTTAGTATACGAAACTACAGTTTGTAGTTATTTGTGTTTCAAAGTCAGTAGCTATGCCAGCGTCATCACTAGGACTGGGCGATATAGGAAATTTTATATCGTGATGCATCGTCAGTTTTGCATCGCGATATAGCGATGTATTGTAATATAGTATTTTTGAATTTCATTTACTTGTAAGGCACAAAAAGTCGAATATCTATCAAAACTTCATACTCAGATTGATTTAAATCAATTTATGAATTTGAAGATATATATGTTTTGCTAAAGAAAGATATTAATGTTATATTTTCTAAAAATGATCGCTCAAATAACAAAAGATTTCTTAGTTTAAAAATAAATAATAAAAAAATAAATAAAATTGAAATTTATCAATATATTTACCTAACAATATAGAAAGAAAATTTAAAAAATAAGTTCGTTAAAAATTATTTGTATGCTTGAAACAAAGTGCTAAATAAATTTTAAAAAAAAACGCTTTTAAAACAACACTATTTTTTATCATTATTATTTCACATAAATAATTAAGTTAAATTGAATAATTACCGAATTCTGAACGAAAAAACAAAGTAAGGTTTAATTTCTTAAAAATAAAAGCAAAAGAATTATGATATTCGATAATATATTTAACTGATAATATTGAAAGAAAATTAAAAAACACGATTATACTCTTTAATAAGACGAAGTACATAATAATTAAGTTAAATTGAATAATTACCGAATTCTGAACGAAAAAACAAAGTAAGGTTTAATTTCTTAAAAATAAAAGCAAAAGAATTATGATATTCGATAATATATTTAACTGATAATATTGAAAGAAAATTAAAAAACACGATTATACTCTTTAATAAAACGAAGTACATAATAATTAAGTTAAATTGAATAATTACCGAATTCTGAACGAAAAAACAAAGTAAGGTTTAATTTCTTAAAAATAAAAGCAAAAGAATTATGATATTCGATAATATATTTAACTGATAATATTGAAAGAAAATTAAAAAACACGATTATACTCTTTAATAAAACGAAGTACATAATAATTAAGTTAAATTGAATAATTACCGAATTCTGAACGAAAAAACAAAGTAAGGTTTAATTTCTTAAAAATAAAAGCAAAAGAATTATGATATTCGATAATATATTTAACTGATAATATTGAAAGAAAATTAAAAAACACGATTCTACTCTTTAATAAAACGAAGTGCTAAATGATAAAAAAATATGTATATATATATGTAAAAAGCGCAAACCTTACTAATTTCTTTGAATAAACAAAGTTGATTGACTTATGTCCAAATCTAAAAGAGGAAAAATAAGTTTTGTTATAATTTTATTTATAAAATCAAAACAACTAAAGATTTATAAATTTAAAATCAGTAATAAAAACCCATTAAATTATTAGTAGTTTTATCCAAAAAGTTTTTAATAAATTAAAATAAGGTAAAAAATAGCCTAACAAATTTAGTTACTTTGTAATTTAATTCTTTATGGGCACCTTAAATTAGATTTCTGATTGTAATAAATTCAATAATGTAAAAAATTAATAATAATATCAAATATATAATATCAAAATTAATTTTCACATTTAAAAATTTAAAAGAAAGTTTTGTTTTAAAACAAAAAATTGCCTAATTAATTAAGAAAACTTCTTTATATATTCTTTTCAATAATAGATTACGTTCATAACAAGGTAACGACGGCGATCACAAAGTCAGTCAAAGTCAAACAAGAATTTCAGTTTATGTTAGAGCAGGGTATTTGCCAGCCTTCGAAGTCACCATGGTCATCTCCACTTCATGTCGTTACTAAAAGCTCGGGAAGTATTCGACCAGTTGGAGACTACAGGAAATTAAACTCTGTGACAACACCAGATCGGTACCCAATTCCCCATATACAAGATTTCACACACGCGCTGAATAACAAAAATATTTTTTCAGAGATTGATATTGTCCATGCTTATTTTCATATTCCAGTACTTCCAGATGACATACAGAAAACTGCTGTGTGTACGCCTTTTGGGCTTTTTGAGTTTCCTTTTTTAAATTTCGGTCTATGCGGAGCCGCGCTACTTTTTCAGAGGTTCATGAATGAAATTCTGGGAGATTTGCCTTTTTACTATGTTTACCTCGAGGATATCCTTATTTTTAGTGAATCAGAGGAATAGTATAAAACGCATGTTCGAGCCGTATTTCAAAAATTAAACGAATATGGTTTAACGGTGAATGTATCAAAATGTCTGTTTGGTGTGCCAGAAATTTCATTTTTAGGCCACTTAATAACTAAGAATGGAACCAAACCATTACCCAATAAAGTAGACCCTATTTTAAATTACCCACAACCAAAAACAATTAAGGAATTGAGAAGATTTCTTGGACTTCTAAATTTTTTTCGACGTTTTCTACCTCGTGCAGCTCATAACCAAACTCATTTAAATGATTTTTTGAAAGGCTCAAAGTGCAATGATAATCGTTTGAATAACTGGTCAGAACAAGCAATTAGCGAATTTCAAAATTGCAAAACCCTTTTAGCGAACGCTACGCTGCCTGCTCATCCTAATCCCGATGCAAATTTAGTATTGCAAATAGATGCCTCGGATTTTGCTATTGGGGGAGCTTTATTTCAAACAGAAAGCGAGCATCTTCAACCGTTAGCATTTTTTTTTTCGCTCAAGTTAACCGAAAATGAAAAACGCTATAGCGCCTATGATAGGGAGTTGCTTGCCGCATACGCTTCATTCAAACAATTTAGGTACATGCTCGAAGCATGAAACTTTGTTTTGTTCACCGATCACAAACCACTTACTTATGCATTTAAGCAAAAGTTAGATAAATTTTCACCTCGTCAATTAGATTTTATATCGCAGTTTAACACAGATATAAGACACCTAAATGGTTCTGACAATATAACTGCAGATGCGTTTTTAAGAATAGCATCTATAAATATGCAAAATCCAACAGATTACAGCGAAATTGCAGAAGCTCAGGAGAATGACAAAGAAATAAACAGTTTAATCGAAAATCCTCAAAGTTTAGATATTAAAAAAGTAAATATGCCAGATTCAAACGCTACTTTATATTGTGACATTTCTACTAAAAACATTAGACCTTTTATTCCAAAACAATTTCATAAACAAATATTTGATACTATTCATAACTTATCACACCCCGGTATAAAAGCAACTAATAAATTGATACGTAATAGATTTATTTGGCCTAACTTGAATAGAGATTGCAATATGTGGTCTAGACACTGCATTCCATGCCAAAAATTGAAAATAATTAGGAATACTAAATCTCCTATTTTTAATTTTCCAATCAAGTACAAACGCTTTGACCATATACATCTTGATATCGTTGGCCCATTACCACCATCTAAAGGATTTTCCTACTGCCTCACAATGATCGACAGATATACTAGATGGGTGGAAGCTGTTCCGATTCCTGACATTACAGCGGAGACGGTAGCAGAAACTTAAACCTGGATTGCTCGTCTGGATTGCTCGCTTTGGATCACCTTCAGTGATAACAACCGACCTGGGTCGACAGTTCGAAATTAGACTCTTCAAAGCGCTGACACAACTTCTGGGCATCAAAAGAGTTCGATCCTCACCTTACCATCCTCAAAGTAATGGGATAATAGAACAATTGCACCGATCCTTGAAAGCTGCACTCAAGGCCTACAGTACAGACCATTGGTCAGACGCCTTACCAGCTATCCTGTTGGATTTTCGAGCTGTATATAAGGAAGATCTATAGTCATCATCCGCAGAGCTCGTCTACGGGACAACACTTCGTCTTCTAGGAGAATTTTTTGATTCTACTCCAATGGACTCTTCTGCAATTCAACTAGTTGAGGATTTAGAGAGACATTTCTCTACTATCAAACCTTCTCTAGCTTCCTACCACTTTACAAAGTCAGTGTTTGTGCATCCAGCCTTAAAAGAATGCAGTCACGTGTTCATTA
The DNA here is from genome assembly GCA_949128135.1 of Parasteatoda lunata. Taxonomy (NCBI): domain Eukaryota; kingdom Metazoa; phylum Arthropoda; class Arachnida; order Araneae; family Theridiidae; genus Parasteatoda; species Parasteatoda lunata. The sequence continues at coordinate 89,353,570 of OX421980.1, forward strand.
GGAATGATACTATGAGGAAACCCTTGCAAACCCTTACGACGGACCTTTTAAAGTGATTCAGTGAACTGATAAAACTTTTGAAGTTGATATTAGAGGTCGAAAGTCGACAATCTCCATAGATCGTGTGAAACCTGCCTTCCCTGAAAGTGAATTAATACAACCTTCTGAAATAACTAAGAATCTAGAGTGTGAAATACCGTGTACTCCTGTAATGCGGTAGGGAAAAAATAGGTTTGGAAGAACTGTGCGTTTTCCAAAAAAGTATAGTAAGTGATACACTGCGAGGGGAGTGTGCGGTGTTCTCCACTCTCACCGCCAGCTTGGTGATTTAAGATCTTCCGGTAAAAGTAACCCTGTGATCCTTGTGATATATATTCTGTCCTTCAGATGAAGAACAGCCGCTCAGAGACCCAAGATTGGGGTGGTGTCTTTCTAGTGTGCCGGACCTACTTCATCCTCTAGCAATTATGTATGTTTTTTAATTTCTGATTTAAGAGTTTAAGTAGCAAGTCAAGTTTTAAGGTATTGCCGGTTATCGTAGTTTTCAATTTACGTTTCATCATTGCCGAAGTTATTATTTCAATTCACGCTCAATGGCTACGTATCACCACCACGGACGTGGCGGAAAGCGGCTCACTGAAAGACCAGGACGTGATTCTAAGAAAGATGAGGAGTGCACCGGTACTGCCACCTACGTTGCCGAAGCCGAACAGACAATCTGGGAAAAGTTTCCGGACTTGAATAGGAAAATGGAAGAATTTCGAAGGAAAGTGAAGGAAGGTCAAAGGAAAATGAAAGAAGATCAAAGGATAGCGAATGAAATGATTGAGACAACATGCAAAATAATTCCTCCCATGTCTGAGCCAAGTAAGTCTGAAATGCCGACAACTTCAGTTGATGTCATTGATATGGAAACTTATGAAGGCGGCCAACTTTTGGAACAGACGGGAAAGGAGTCGACCATAGATTCAGAAAGCTCAACCAAAAATATAACAGAACCCCCATTGAAAAAGATGAAAAAGAAGAAGAAAAAGAAAAATAATGTCAAAAAAGCCGAAGAAAACCTAACCATGATCACAAATAGCAGCCATCCATCACAACTAGGATGTCGCCACTTCCTTGCGGCAATTTGAAGTCAATGTAGTTTCTGACTTAGCCCAACCCAAGGAGGATTATAATACAGCTGCAGCTCCACCCTCAACATCAGAAACTGAACTACCAATCAAGTATATTAAAGTTGTTGTCCGTGGACTTACAGCTGGCACCAATACAGAACATATCTCCCTTGATTTGGCCAAGACAGGCATTCAAACACAAAAAGTTATACAGTTTAAGAGAAAAGTGGGCGAGGCCTATAGGCTCCTCCCACTTTTTCTCACAATACTAATCCATACCAATCAAAATCAACAAATCTTCTCAGTTACCAATATTTGTGATCTTCCGGTGAAAATTGAAAGATTCCGTGGAGGGAGAAGCCCCATCCAATGCTACAACTGTCAGAATTTCGGCCACACGCAGCGAACGTGCAATTCTCAACCAAGATGTTTAAAATGTGCCGACGATCATCGTTCCTTTCAGTGCCATAAAGACAAAATTACACCACCCAAATGCTGCAACTGTGGAGAGGCACACACTGCAAACTACACGGGATGCAGCATCCATCAACAACGGTTGGCCCATAGGCTGGTCTCAATCATCAAAGAATTAAAAGAACTATTAAAAAACAGAGAAGTTCTACAACTACTTCAAACAATCATGCGTGAGTCCACACCAGAATAATGCCACTTTGACTAAACCTGAACTATGGCTTAGAAAAATTTATGTAGAATCTTCATAATTTTGAATCCTGATCATGTTTATATTTGTTTTCATCAATTTTAATGCTCAATTTCAAATTTCTAAATGCAATTAATGTATATATCACAGATTAAGCTTATATCTCTTGTTTTTTGACCTCATCATGGCTGTATTCGCTTTGTTACAACAATTAATGCGAATCATCGATCAAGTTGTACATAATTCTAATCATGTCTGTTTTTGTATGTTACCACACTGTTACATATCTCAAAATGTTTTTATTCATTGTAAAATATTTTCATGATGAATGGGATAGGGGCCGCTGCGCGGCCCAGGTGCCCAGTTGTTTATAAATAAAGAAAGTAAAGATGAAGAACAGCCACTTATCTTTTCAACTTCTTCACTAGCTAGCTTGGTCGCTGGACGACCCATAATGTTAAATTTAGTTTATGTAATATTAGTATTTGTGAAATAAATATGTTCTAAGAGAAATCAGCATTTAGTACTCACTTCAAAATCATTGGAGTTTTAAAATATCATTACAGCCAAAAGCTCTCAGAAATTGTGGAAAGTTTTTCTCGATTCAACTCTAGATTTTATTGTACCTTTCTAAAATAGCGAAACCTAATAATCCAGTTGCCAAAAGATTGATTGGTGCGTTGGGTATATTCTAAATTATTAGTAGTGGGTAGTTAAAATTAAAGTCAAAATATATGCTTCTTCATTTAGTAATTACTTTTAAATATAAAATAGATAACTTAGTCAATAGTCAAAATGTACCAGTACGGTTCCAGTTTTAGGTTTAAAACATTTCTTTAAAAATTGAAATATTTTAAAAATTATAGTATTAAAGTAAAGATAGTGGTCGCACTGCATATAATAGTATAAAATGTGGTTTAAACTCCAAGACAAATTTTTAAAATATTCAAAATTAAAAGATAAATTAAAGGAAGCGTTGGTTAGTGTCGAGTATATTGCATATAGACAGTATAAAGTGGCTCAAACTAGTGCCATATTGTCTGTACTGCAATATTAGTAATAATTTTTTATATATTTAATATATTTAATAATTTCATATATAATATTTAATGTATATTTATTTAATGCAATATAGACGAAATACGAAACACTTATATAGAATAAGAGTTCATCAAATTGGCAACATATTAGTTTAAATCAGTATAATATATATAAATATGTTATACTGATTTTCAATTATTAATATTTGCTCAATATTCCGTAGTTATATGCTCTAATATACAATATAAAGTTGCCAGGTCTGTAATTGTTTTATTCAAAATAAAGTTAGTTTTTAGATAAAAAAAAAGAAGGTTAAAACAAGTAGAAATGACCATTTCAATGTATATATATGTAATACAAAAATTATAATACTTTTGTATTAATAAAAGAATTAAAACTCTTTCGTTTTCATGAAATGTCTTTGTTAAAGAATAAGCGTAGAGAGATTCTATTTTGGGAATTCAAGGCTGATAAACATACGATTGAGTTATTTTTAGAATCTCTCCCCCTTTCACTTCCATATAAGGAAGCATGAAATGATTTTCCTTAATGCGTAAGGATACAAGTATTTCAAAGACTGTGCCTTTTTACTTCAAAATGTGTTAGTATAAAAGCGAGAGCAATGCTTTTCGCATGTCCTTTTCATCATGTTGTGATCCTGATAAGCTGTTCCGGAATTGTCCAAAGTCTTGTCCACCCCCTCCCTTACGGAGTGTGGATGTGAATTGTTATCGATACCAGCCTACTACCATTATTAAGCTTTTTGGAGTGTATCATGGCTTACGACTGCATTATTAAAGCTAAATACACCACTGATAACAGGGATGTAGCCCTGTTAATATATATATATATATTCTTAATTTCAATCATTTAATTAGTTCTTCCACATTTTAACAAAAACGTTTCTTACCTACTAATAACAATATTTCATCACCCCTAATTGTATTTTCTTCACCACTTATCAAGAATGCTTGTAAATTACCATAATCATTCTCATCATTAGTATCAGTATCTTCCTCAGCAGAAACCTTGATACATGAATGTCGTCTACAATTTTTCCAAATTGTAGAGCATTTTATATCCAATTTTTGGAGGCTACAAGCGGCTCTACTACCTTTGTGAAATTTACAAAATATAACCATTAAATGTTACTAGAAAGCAGGTTTTTTGTTTGTAAAAATAAGGGATAGTATGTCACATTTGGTACTTTCCAGCTCCAATTCTTTCCGAAAGACTCCCCGGATTCTAATCCTAGGTAGTCATGATCTATAGTCAAAATCTAGATGAAATATTGGTAATCATAAGCAGAAATCGCAGTTTCATGCAAAAAGCAGCATTAGGTAAAATATGCATTCATTAAAAGGATGCATTCACAATCTGAAAATTCCTTTTTAGGGAATACAACAAAACTATCAATCATAATTAATTGGTTGAAAATTCTTTCTGTTCTGTCTTGGATGGTTTATTTTCAAATCCTAACCTGTGGAATTCACATGATATTGTTGACTGCTCTTAAAGTGTCTTCTTTTTTTCTTATATCGCATTATTTGAAATGGTATGAAAAACATTAACAAATAATTTAAAAATCATGTGTTTTATTACCAATCATTCTAGCAGTTTTCTCTTTCTTTTTTATACATTGTTGGTTTGTCAAAAGGAGTTCAGTACTTTATTTTCATATAAAAATATTTACCATACATTTTTACACGCATTTCATGTTGGAACAACTCTTTGGATGTTTAGGTATTTAAATTGAACTCTTACTATATTAATGTAACACAATCCGACTGGTAGTTTTAATATTTAATATTAAAAATCATTTTTTTAATGATAATTTGTCGTCTCCTTATTTTCGTTCGAAATAACTATTTAACGTGGTTGAATAACATAAGTAATAAAGATTATCTCAAAGATATTAAAGAAGTTGCCATTGATAGAAAAATAGAGCCAAAAATAATTTCGACCACATTAAGAACACCATTATTTTTGGGGAAAACAAAACTAACTTAAAAAAAGAAAAAAAAAAAATTACGTTTTTTGACCTACGCAAACTTTAGCAAAAGGAAGGGGGCTGAGAATGGTAAAATCGTATATAGTATTTTATTAGTGAAAAAAAGGTCGTCTAAGCATCAAGAAAGTAGCCATTATTTAAACAATATTACCAAAATGTTTTTTTACTTTATTCAGCATTAATTTTGGCAAAAAATGAAATTATTTGAAAGTTAACAATTTAGGTCAAATTTCACAATAGGTCACTTATGCATATTTGAAACAAAACATATTACATTGATACTTATTTAATGTAAGAGGGTTGCTTGTAAAACGCCTTAAGAAAAGAAGAAAAAAAGCATGTTGGGTTACGTACTTTGACCTAGGACACGACGGTCATTTCCCCGGAGGAAGAAAACTTTGCTTATTCATACTGAGACATAACTAAAATAAGTTCTTAAAGCAAAAATAATAATAAAAACTTGGACTTATTTTTTATGATACAAACCAGATTTTAAATGCTTACTGCGCTTTTGTTACATTTTAAGAGTTTATTTCTATAGATAATCTAATTGCTCTTAGTATTGTTAAAAGAAAAAATATATATTAAAGAAACCTTTAAAATATATTAAATATGAAGTAATCATCTCTTTAATATTTTAGATACAGCTTTAAATGGTAACAAACCAGAAGAGCAAGATGTTCCAGAAGTGAAAAATATGCGCTACTGGGCCAATAAAAGTAAGAAATATTCTAAGTTATATGTTCACACTAAAAAATTTACTTAAATTGAGAAATTCTTTGTAATTAATGCCTGATTTATCATAAGGCCTAAGAGGCTCAAGCCTAGGGCTCCCCCATTTCTGGGGACCCTCTGACTGTTACAAATATATTCTATTTATGTTTTTCTAAAGAATTGTCTATTAGAAATAAACAATAACTGAAATAAGGATAAATTTAAATTTACTAATATATCGTAATTTACTCGTGATGTAAATAATTTTAAAACACTTTATAATGCAAATTTGGTTTAAAGTAAGAATCAGGGGGCTCCCGATAGTTTTGTGCCCTTTTCTAATTCAGGCCCTGTTCTTGGTCAATCGTTTTAAAGAGTATCCTTAAACACAGTCATAAAACTTTAAATCTGACCTTATTGTCAGATTTAAAGTTTTATGAGTGTTTATATATTTATTAAAGAGAATTTTTTTTCAACCATGGTTATATGCTTCGCTACGCAAACTATGGTCTAAAGTTAAAAAACAAAACTTCAGTACCTGTATATGTAGGTTGTATGTCATCGACAGTTTTCATAAATTTGTAATTCTTATAATTTCAAAAATAAATCATAAATATGTATATATTTATCCTCTCTATGTTCCTGGTTCAAATATTTTCCAACAGATTGAGATGCAGATAAGAAAACTTATAAATTAACGAAAATATGATAAAAAAATCACATCAGTTATTCGAAATCTTTAAATAAATGAAAATCAAATTAAAATATTTTCAAAATGTTGACCTTCAGCCGCAATCACATGACGTAATTGGAGGATGAATTAACATTCGCATAGCAAATCACAATACATGAGACCTGCAGGGCCCTCTGTCGGAATTTATGACATAAAACCAGAAACTCTGGAAAGAAAATTTATGCGCTGTCACATTTGCTACAAGAACTGTTTTGTTAATATTTACCCTTTTCCTGATATAAAATTTTGAAATTATTTATTCTAATTTAGAACACCCTATATATTTAATCTATGCGTGGTCAACAGTATAAAACAAAAGGCAGATGGAGTTTAAAGCGAAAAAAAATTAGGAATCTTCTCGGTTACAATTTCCGATGCATTTTCAATCCCAAACCTTAAATTTACAACGTTGTTTAAATTTTCAAGCGTTGTATTTATCTAGTGCGCGGAGTTATCCTTTACAGATTATTATTCGTTTTTTAAACTTTTTAATATTAAGAATGATAGAGTAGAAAATAACATAATTTCATAAAATGATAATTCGATGTTGAAACAAATAAATAGCTAAAATGAGTGTTAACACTCAAAAGGGAGAAACTTATGTCTTTTATTTATTCATTGTTTCTGACATTTTTAGTTCAATATTTTTTTTACTTCCTATGAGCTGCACAATCAGTTTTCCCGGTGATCAGACCTAGTGCATTCCCCAGAAGTGGTATCCACTCTTTCAGGACCACCACAATGGGTGAGATACCGTTGGCAATGTTAATTTGGACGTCTAGTTTCTGTCACACTAGATGGCAGCACCAAGACTCTATTTGGATGCTAAAGTGCACTAGGAATTTAATTTTGCCGGAAATTCCAAGAGCCAATAAGGCACTCCAGGGATCTTTTACATGCCGCATAATCATGCGACATGGCCGCTGAGGATTTTCTGCATCCAGAAAATCCGGTGTCTGGGCCGGGGATCGAACCCGCAGACTTGGGCTCAGAAGGCCGACGACAAACCAACTGCGCCACCCAGTCACTTTTAGTTCAATATAAATATCACGATTTGATGTTATATTTAATTCAATATAAATATCACGATTTGATGTTAAATTTAGTTCAATATAAATATCACGATTTGATGTTAAATTTAGAAAAATATGACAGGTGATATTGGGAAATCTAAATTTTAACAGGGAAACTTTCTGCAGTATCAAACCGACTCACATTTGGCTTTATAAACACAAATAATGATGAGGAATGAGCCGGAAGTTTTTCAGGATCCGTTCCGGTTTTTGGTGTTTGCACTCGGTTAACCATCCATACTGTATAAAATTTTACATAAAAAAACTAGCAGTAGTCCTGTTTTTGTGGCTTATATGATATTTTTATTTATTTATTTATTATTATTATTATTATTTTTGAGAACCGGAGCCATAATTTTCTCTCGGCAAACCCTCCTTCCCAATTTTTACAAATACTACTTCCTGTTGGCTACAGTGGAGTAGTTTTGGAGTTGTTTAAGTGACAAAATCTCCTCCGAAAATGTTCATTATTTGATTACTGAGCTATTGTACAGTAAGTACGATGAGTTTTAAAAAAAAATGTTTGATTGATTTTCTGTAGTTTTATATATATATATAAGGGAGGAGATATATCCCCTCCAAACATACATTCAAACTACGCCACTGTGATGGCATAGTGGTTAATGAGTAATTGTGGATATATATGGAGATTTCAATAAAGAAATAAACAATAGAAATGTCCAGAAACTTTTCAGGAGAATTTTTTATTCGAACGTGAAACAGCTGAGGTTCTGGCCCGGCATTATGCCAAGGAAAGCAAGGTAACTTTTAGCAGTACGGACAGAAGGCTGGCCAGAATTACAAGAAATCTGGTGAAATCCTGCCGTGATGCTAAGGCTGATAACCCTTTATTTGATGATGATTTCACAGCAGAGGAACTAACATTTGCTCTCCAACACCAAGATCTGACTAAGTCTCTCGGACCAGATGGCATTCAAGGTCATTTCCTTACTCATCTGGGCACTGAGGGCAAATATAGGCTCCTTCATCTCTTCAATTTGTCTTGGTCGGCTGGAAAACTTCCAGCACAATGGAAATCGGCCATAGTTCCCCCCATTCGTAAACCCAGTAAGAAAATCAGTTCGGTCGATAGTTATTGCCCTATTTCTCTCACATGTATTATATATAAACTTATGGAAAGGATAATATTGAGAAGACTAGCGCACCACCTCTTATCGAATAACTAAATTCTTTCTGAGCAATATGCGTTTAGAAGAGTCCATGGCACAATGGACCAGATATTGTTATTCAGTCAAAGTGTTAGAGATGCCCAAAACCACAAACCCACGAATCACACTCTGGCAGTTTTCCTAGACCTAACTTAGGCATTTGATAGGGTAACAAGTGTTACAATGACTTTAACATCAGAGGTAGAGCTCTCCCTTGGATCTCAAACTTTCTAAATCACAGAAACTTTTGCGTAAACTTTCAAAATAGGCAGTCAGGATTTTTCAAGTTATACCAAGGAATCTCTCAGGGATCCGTTCTCAGTCCTAATCTCTTCTCCATGTTTATCGCGGGTGTTTCAGATGATATTGCCTTGTGGACTAGTGGTTCGGACATAGGCGAATTGGAATCTAAAATCAATGGTTCCTTGGATGCTGTAAGGGATTTTTCGCTCTCCCACAAATTAAACTTTAACCCTTCAAAATCTATCAATAGCTTCTTCACCACAAATAGACACCTCTATAACTATTCTCCGGCAGTATATCTTTCTGATCAGTTACTGGACTGTGACAAACATCCAAGTTACTTGGGTTTTACTTTGGATCCTGAGATATATTGTAGGAAACATATTGAGAAAATAGCAGACAAAGCGAGAAAGCGCTTACGAATTTTGAAGTATATCTCGAGTAGAGACTGGGCCGCTGATGCCTCTACTCTTAGACTTACTTATTGTTCCCTTGTGCGGCCCATTCTTGAGCTATCAAATATTTCAAACGGCTTCAGCCTCTAACTTGAGGATCCTGGATCGTGTCTAGTCGAGTTCAGCTAGAATAATCACTGGGTTAAGGAATAGCTTCCCCAATGAAGTGGATATGAAGCAGATATTATGCCTCTGGCTATGAGATTTAGGATAGGTTCCTTTAAATATTTTAATAAACTAATGAGCCTTGGTGATTCTAACAGGACCGCTGCATACATCTTGACTTGGAGAGGTAGTCAGCGTGTGAAAAGAGACACCCCATTGGAATATGTTAGGAAGGAGGGGTTTATTGAATTTGAGGTCGTTCCTTCAGCCACTCTAAATTGTTTGCCTCCTACGGTGACCCTTAGGGACATCAGTTTTAAAGACAATCTGAGATCTCAAGCCAATAAACAGGTGGACCATCCAGACCTGTTGAAACAGTTGGCCCTAGAGGTTGTCAATAGTATCTCTTCTGGCGCCTTGGTCATCTACACTGACGGTAGCAAGTTGGAAGACGGTAGAACCGGGAGTGGTGTTTTTGTCAACAGCAATGATAATGAAGTCAGGATCAGTATCCAAAAGCCTGACAATTGCTTTGTCTTTAGATCTGAGATCATGGCTATTGGAACTGCCCTCAATTATGCCCAGACAACTGATAATATTTGCATTTGGATATTGACCGATAGTAGGAGTGATATACAGTATTTCAAGAACTGACCGGAAATATTTGATATTCCTGGCTAGGAGATTATGAATCTTCTCTCTGAGATAGACCTGAAGACACCAATAAGCCTCCAATGGATCCCATCGCATGTCGGGGTATATGGCTATGAGACAGCCGATGTGCAAGGCAAGAATGGCTGTGATCTTCCTATAGACTGTTTGAACTGTCTTACTCCCACTGAGATCCACACCCTGGGAAAACATCGTTTGCTTCCAGTGTGGCGCCGTACTCCATCCCATCAGTGATATGTTGGCAACCGCCCTAGCCTATCATTATTATGCTGCGGTCCTCGGCCTTTCCAATCGGCCATGGCCAAATTTCGTAGTGGCCATCTTAAGTGTCTTAAGTGTTTAAGGTTTCAAAAAGGGGAGAAGACTTTCCAACCTTGTTCCTGCTCACAACCTGCTAGTCCTGATCACCTTCTTTTTTGCCTCGGCGCTTCTTTTAAGCAGCTGCTGGTTGATTGGGACTTTTTGCAGATATATGGGGAACTGACGCGACGGGGCCTTCTTTACCTTGTCTAGGCTTTCCTTCTCCAGGGGGATGTGTAACAACAACAACAACCTACGAGGCTAAATATTTTCTAACAGGTAATTTTGTTTTAATTGTGTCATAAAAGTAAAATTAGAATTTGAGTTCTTCTTCACCATGATTCATAAGACATTATTTGTTCCTAGTGCATATTAAGGCAATAATGTTTAGAAAAAAATAGATTTTTTTATTTTTGAAAGAAAAGACGTGGTTACGTAATTTTCAAAATTTTCCTAATTTTTTGAAAAAGGAAGTTGCCATTAAGACTCTGTTGTTGTTACAAGACTCTGCTGTAAATTTAAAATGCTAAATAGTGTAACACTCTTTTCCTCACTGGATATTTAGTGGTTAGTAAAAAATTCACTTTTCTTTTTATTTCGGAGGGAAAAATTCAGTAAATTGTCAATAAAAATAGTCCTATGACTTTTTCATGCAGGGCATGGAAAAAGACATGCATTGGGAATAACGCTTCCAGAACTATATGTGAAGAGATTTAAAACACTCATTTCATTGAACACCGCTACATTGTTAATAGAACAGAAAAACCGGGATCTGAACACGGGTGGAAGCTTTTATTCAACCCAGCTCCAGATCGATTGAAAACCAGTTTATATGGATGGTTGACTGAACGTAAACAATAACAAGCCTCCTAAACCAGAAGAAATTTAAAAAACCTACGGTGTATCACTCTGCTTATGTTATGCTTACGAGGCGATGTATGAACAATCTCAATATTCTACGAAGTTTTATTATTGTATTTTGTGTTTAAATTTACACGTAATTTGACCATTCATAAGAGTTTTCTATAATTTATAAATTCTAACAGGCCGTGAGCCTAAAACAAATTTTACAAAATTAGTATCATAGCATAAATAAAGTGCAACGTTAGCCATGTTTTGAGTGTCATCCCTTATTTGGCTATATTTGTGTAAAATAGCACCATTGGTTATTTTTCGGGTAGCATCATAGCAAGTTTGCGGAGTCTTCCAAATTCATTTGTTGTTTATTTTGGTAAAAGTTAGATTGAAAGAATGCGTTCTATTGTAAACAATAGGAATATATTTATATTGAATGGTGCGTTTTTTAAGCTTAGGCGTAAAATTCAGTGGGAAGTAGTAACCCGGAAGTTTAACAAATTTTGCTTTATTATTTAAATTTCCTAGCTTTTTCCCGACAAATAAAATAATATTTTTTTTCATAACCTCCAAAATATACTTGCACAAAAAATAACAAAAACGCAAAATTTCATAGAATCCAATAAAACAAAAAAAACACATTAATAAAAGAACATGAAGCAAATAATAACAAGAAATTTTTTTTTTGATTTATACTGCCAAGCAAATAGAAATTATGTATACTTAAACATTACTCCCAAGGGGGAAAAAGTAAATTATTAAGATATTATATGGTAATAAATGTAGCAGTAATAGGCTGATGAGCTCCGCGAAAAATTTTAATGTGTTAAAAAGTAGAACTAATGAAATTTTCTATGCCTTCCATTAAATGCTTTTAACAATTTCTTGCAACTTAAAATAGAAGTTTCTGATTTTATTAGTAGAAGTAAATAATCGTACAATTTAAATCCTATACATAAAAAATTTTAAGCAGAATTTCTTTATCAGCAAAAGGAATATAAATACACTATTAATCCAAGACTGTAATATTATACTCCTGTTTCATGAATAACAGAAAATTTTTGAAAATAAATTTATAATGTATAAACAAATATATGCTTTAATGGAAAAATTTTTAGACAGCGATAATTTTTTACTGAGATAGAAAAATTGCTGTATGAAAACATTTATAAACTTGTTTTGAATTTTGATTAAACAGCTTTGTAATCGCCACCCATATTGCGATTCCATAGTACTGTGTTTGTATGTGTTCCGTAAGACATTTGAACTCACAACTTTTTTTGATAAAATTTAGTTAAAATAAATCTTAATATGTTCTTCAAATAACTAATGTGAGACTTCCATTTTCAGGTTATGGTCAACCAGGGCCGCGCTAAGGATTTCAAATTATTAGCCAATAAATTAGCCTCATATCAAAAGCATTCGCCAATTTTCGAAAGTCTCCGACAAATGCAAATCTTATATTTTTATGATTATGATCTTATCTTATATTTTTATGACAAATTTTTTTCCCATTGAAAACTATTTTACGATAGTTTGTTTCAGGTTTATATTACTTGGATCCAATTCTAAATGGTTATGCGGCGGATCTTCGCAAAATTACTATAATCGAATAAAAAATACTGATTTGTTTAGAACATTTTGATGTAATTTTGAGGATCGATTTAAATATATATTTTTCTTTCCAGTTAAAAAAAATCATTCGCCAAATTTACGATTTTATAAATAGGTGACGAATGCGGGTCCTGGTCAACAGTATATTTTATAGATAAAACTGATTCTAATGGAATGCAATCATAAGCTGTGACAGAGCAATTAGAAAAATTAACGAAATATTATTTTTAGAATGGTTAACAAGCTGCAAGTCAATAAATTTGGTTTTTTAGCTTTAACGGCAAGATTATTATCAATAAATCTTTTTCCAATCTTGTGCAATTCTTCATTCATAACTTTTTGCAAGTATTTTTTAAAACTACATACCTCACATTTTAAAAAGAATCCCTTAGATCAAGCGGATAAACGGCACCAAAGAAGGAAATAAAATTGATTATATTTTATGAGATCGAAATGTTATTGAACATAAAAACGTACATAAGAATTTATAAAATAAATTCCTACTTCTTAAAAAAAGACCCCAATCGCTGTGCATAAGAAAATAATTAACGTTGAAATTAGTGAATCGTTTTAAAATAACATGTTGAAGATCGTGCACTTACTGATAATACTTCTGTTGATACATTTTCGTTAATAATAATGCTTATTCCATCATTAATAATACTTAATTTTAGCTCCTTCGGATTTGTACTTAAAATAAGAATTTTAATGTAGATTCGTTGTTAATCTCATTATTGAAACAGATTAATAATAGGTATATTCTTAATTGATTCGGAAAAGATGTTCGGCAAAGTAAAAGTATTTGTATTTTAAGATTAACATGCCTAGCAGGGCATTCAAAATTTTCAAGCCCTGGTACGCACAAATAATAAATAAAATATTATCACGAATGAAAAGGATAATTAATGATAAAATAAAGAAATCAAAAATATCCTTTATTTTTTTATCACTATTATTGAGTCTAATTTTTTTTAAAATAGTGACTGTGCTTCAATCATTATTATGTATAAATGTCAAAATATTATTAACTAAAAGTTTCGCTGCTCTAAATTTTTCTCTCTCTAATAGTCCATCCATTGAATTAATTATTATTATATTATGAATATTAATGAAATTATTTTAAGATTATTAATTTTCTTTCAGTCAGCCACGTTTTTAAAAAGGTAAGACATCCCAAGAAGAGGAGAAGGAGCAGTTTTGGGTCCCTCTTTTCTTCAATAGGTAAGATAGGTCTTATTCTGTGAAACTACTTTTAGCCCCAATTAACGTTACAATGACTACTAACTGAAAGCAAAACAAAAATAAAGAAGAGTGATTAAAGTATCAATAAGAAGGAAAGATGTTGAGACGGTTCATTTGTAGACCTTGCTAATGAAATGCCTCTGTCGAAGAATTCAATGAAATGACCTGTCAACGAAACGACCTCGTCAACGATACTATGACAAAATGACTTGCGAACGAAATGATCCTGCTGACGAAACGATCTGTGGATGAAACAACTTTAATGACAAAATAGCTTATCGACAAAAGGTCACTGAAATGACCTATCCAATGAAAGGTTGATGAAACAACCTGTCAAACAAGCGATAACCGCCACTTCATCTGCATGTCATGTTAATATATAAGCGAAGTTATCTATTATGAGATCAAAATCAATGAGGATTAATTTATGATTAAATGTGTGTTTTAAAAAAGAATCTACTAAAAGAGCAAACAACCAAAAAGTCAAAAATGAAATTTTAAAAAAAAATATAGGAAGGTGGAGAATTACTGGAGATTTGGAGGTCTGTTGGTGCTATACTGTTTGACCTAGAAATAGTCTGATTTAACAAAGATATCATTTGTTTAGTTATATACATTAGATCAATCTCGAAAAATCATTGATGTACTACTTTTTTTAATAAATGATTTTTTTTTTATCTCGAAAAAGTCAAACCAATTGGTTTTACCCTACTTCCCCGAGTACAACTCTGTAAGAAATTTAAAAATATTAGAATTTCAGCGAACCGTCTTTTCTATTTTATCTGACAATATAAGAAAATTATGCATGTGATGTATTCAAGGGAGGGAAAAGAGAAGGACAGTTGTTCCGACTGAGGGCCTGACCAAAATTCGATGTTTTTTCACCAGAAAATGGCAGAGAATTTCTTTATGAAAACTACATTTTTGAATAAAGGATTCTCAAAAATTCTACTAACTAAAAAAATAGGCTTTTTATACTTTGAGGATGGGGCTCCTAAAACCTTTGATGTTATTTCTTTCTTTCTCTGCTGTACAACAGCTTTCGTGGGTCCAGCATAGAAACACATCAAGGATCTTACTCCGAGAGCAGTGGTTATCGAAACGGAATAGAAAAGCTCTAATTATCGGACTAAATAAAAACGGACAAAATTATTGTTTGGTAGTGTATGAATCTTTAGTAAACGTAGAAAAAGCTGAACTAAATATTGTTTTTAGGACTGATAAATAAGGATAGTTTAAATAAAAGAGAACAATAGAGAGTTAATATAGTAAAACAAACTGATCTACTCGGACGCCGTGAATTGATCAACAACAACACGTCGATACGGTAGGTCTTTCTTCTTGACTAGTAAAGTGTAATTCAGAGGTTTATTTGCTAGCAGAAGTCATTTCCCCAAAATAGAGGTTTTACCCCATTATCTGGTTTTGTCTGACTCTCCCTTACATATTTAGGGTCACAAACGAACCTGCATAAAGTATATGCAATAGTAACCAGAATTAATTTTTGTTAAACGAATATAATATTTTAGGGCAATGAAAACTATTCTTTTTAAGAAGGAAAAGTCATTACACTTAAACACAATTTGTAAAATACTAAATCTAAGGGTAAATATTTAAGAAGAAAAAAAGAGGTAAGGGCAGATCCCACAGAGCCTTTCTGTAGGACATTCTAAAATCTTTAGGACTCCTTAATTGCCTTCCATAGAAAGTCTTATATAAAGTATTTTGCACGCTCTAAATGTCGTTATTTGAAAAATCCTTTGGTTAAATACTTTAATACAAATTCAGTTAAACAACTACAATTTTTTTATGTAAAAATTACAATTAAACTACTTTCAATAATTTTAATAAAAGTAATTTCCCGTAGAAAAATACGAAATTTGAGTGAAATTGGTCGTATAGTTCCTGAAAAATCGAATTTTAAAAATACCACTTTTCAAAATTCGATTTCTCAGGAACTATTTGTCCAATTTCGCTCAAAATTTGTATTTTGCCATTTAAAATTGCTTTCTCTAAAATGTTGTAAAAAGTTGTGTACCCTACAATTACAAAGTTTTTCGACTGTTATTAAGTAAAATAATAAATATTTACTGAAAGTTATATTTTGCAAGGAATTATTTTTGGAAAAACTTATCTTATAATTGCCTGCAAAAATTTCAAATCGCTTAAAAAGTTTTCGAGATATTTATATTAATAACCGGCGTTGAACGGTTGACCCAATTTTGGGTTAACGACTTTAATGTTCAACTTCATAGCCTTGTAATTTTGAACCCGATCCAGAAGACGAGGGAACTCCTGGATAAAGCATAGGGAGAAATTTGATGGAACTAACCTGCGTTACATGGAGATTTTCGAGATATGGTGAGATAAACAAAAAGTAAAATTAACATTAAAGGATCTAAATTATGGACTGCTCTCCTGACCAAACTATTGGGATCACTTCGCCGATTGCGGCTACTCCCTATATTTTGGGAAATCCGTAGGAAAAAAAAGTTTTTTTTATTCAGAGAAAGTACGTTTTTGCGTCTGATTTCGTGACTTAAAATATACGCTAACTAAACTGCGCTAAGTAATTAGCATATTTGAAGTCACTCCTTTGAACCATTAAGTCATAGTAGCTGAAAGTCCGACCACTGGATCAAAAGTTATTCAAAGTAGGCATAAATATGATGTGAGCGAATTGTTAAATTAGATATAATTGTTAGATAAAACCTTGCAGTAAACCAACGTTAAAAGTCTAGCCCCAGAAATCGTAACAACTAGTTTTTATCTCATTATTTCCTACACTATTATAAAAAATAGCACATTACGCTACAGACTACGAGAAAAAAATACAGTATTTTTATTATTTGTAGCACTACACGTTTCCGTCCATTGGTTTAACCTGCAGATCTTTTACATTCTTACAAGACGTCATATATAGGAAGATTTTGGAATTGTATAAGATAGTTTAAATATCACATTAATTTAAAAATTTGTGCTAATTTTGGAATATGTATGATAACAATAGAATATTATATTGGAACTATTATCTTTCAGCATCATTAAAAGGTTAACCTAAATTGAATTTATTAATGAATTTTCTTTTTTTAAAAAAAGTAGTACCAATAGTAGCACTGCGATAAATAGATGTATCTTCTAGGCAATGTACTGAAGACATTCCTGGATAGCGCAGCTCTGAAACGGATCTATATATCATTAGTCTAGCAACAACAATAATTATTAAATTTAAAGACCTTATATTATACTTTTTTAAGGTACCTGACAAGCGCAAAAACATTATTTTGGGTAAAATTTTCCAATTTTCAAATCCCTGCACTCTTAGCTTTCTAAAAATTCTTTACTTTTGTTTTTACTCTAATTCTAAACAAAGTTATAGCAGTTTTTGTGCAAGGTGATAACATTGGATAGACTAATGATTTTAAGTCTTTTTTCACATTTCACACCACTTTAAACACGATATTTCATGTTGTTTTTAAAATAATTGTCTACAATTTTCATGAGATAGAATTTCACTTTTTATGCGTGTTTTTTTCACAAAGACAAGTGCGGAAATGTGTAAAAATTTGTTTAACTACGTAGATCCCTAATTCAGTATTATATGCACTTGCTTTTAACATAAAACATAGTTGATAATTTTTTAAATAAAAATGGATGTTTTGTTCCATGCGATGAACATTTTTTTAGTGTTTAGCGTAAATGTAGAAAAAAGGCTTTTATTTTTACACTTAATAAAAAATAAACAAGTTTTTTAAAATTTACATTAATATTTTGAAAAAAAAGTTGTCGAAACTAGTTTAATAACTTAGTTGTTCATCATTTGTTTTAAATGTTCTAGAATAGTTAATTTATTTATTTTAGATAGTCACTTGGAAGATATGGATGCAGATCATTCCCATTACAAGCCTGAAGCAATTGATACTCTATGTCAGTTAACAAAATTTAACAAAAGAGAGCTGCAACTCATGTACAGGGGATTTAAACAGGTCATTCTCTTTATTATAAGTAGGATTTGTCATGCTACGATTTACGTGAAAATTGTTTTAAAAAGTAAAAATAAATCAATAGCAAGATGACTGTTCAGAGATTGTTGAAATTCTATCAAGTAAAGTGATCGGCGGTTTCTTTCGGCACCTTAGGCCGGGATAGCCTGGTAGGCAGGGAGCTGCGTTCGTGAGAACGGGAGTTCGAATCCAGCCGGTCGGATACTCCCCATGTAGTAAATGGTGACACGTTAAATCTGACGGGTCACAAAGTTCTCCATGTTCCCATATCAAATTAAACCTCTGGGGGTACTGAATTGGAGATTGAACGTTCCTTGGTTCAGGTCAAAAATTACGATCTGTGGATGTATGAATGTATGAATGGGTGCGCCCTATAAACAGATGTGACGTATGGGTGTGGCAGAATCCGAATTGTTGGGTAAAATGTTACAATTCATTTCATTTCTCTTTCTATTTATAATTACATTTTTATCATACAAAGTGTCAAAACTTTTAAAATAATGAGTTTTGTCATTTATTGAACTGAATTTGGAAGTTCAAACTATTAATAATGATCCAGATTTATCGGAAAAAAAATTTATTTCATTTTATTAAGATTATAAATGTCACGTCTTAGTAGACTGTCAAAAATATCATCTTGCAGTAAGGACCTGATTATAGTATAGGCAGGAGTGTCACTTGCTCCCACATTTTCAAAATCTTAATAATAAAATTTTAATTTTCAAAGTTTTTAAAATGTAATTTGTTTATATTTTTTAAACTTTTTTTGTAGTATTTTACTGCTTACTTTACGGAAATTTATACCTTACCAATTAATTGCAGTTTAATTAATCATAATTTATTGAATTTAAATCATAAGTAATGCATTTCTTTTAAAATACTAATTAAATTTTTTTATAAACTCAGGGACTTTAAGCTTATTTGAGATTGATGTCGACAACGTTTATTGAAATAGAAAAAGTACAAATTTTATTAATGAATTTAATATTAAATTAATCATTAACCTCAATCATTAATTGAAATGTCTTACAATAAATAAGTATTTTGAGAACTTTATCATTTAATATTTTTTTTAAATATATTTTAAAATAATAGTAAACAAGACATGAAAAACAAAGAAATGTAATTATTTATACAGTTTTTTTTGTTATTTTAAATGTTTATTTTTTTTAATTCTTTTTTTTTTATAAACGTTGTTGAACAGCCGATAAAATTTTGGGTTTAAGACTACTAATGTTCAGTGTCGTAGACTTGTAATTTTGAACTCGATCCAAAAGACAAGGGAACTCCTGCATCAAGTATTAGGAGATATTTGCCTTCGTGGAGGACTTTTTGATGGAACTTACCCGCATTTGCGTTGCATGGTGAGGATAACCACGAAAACTTCCCACGGTTAGCTTGACAGCAAGGGGACTCTAACGCATGATCTGTCTACCACTGAGGATATTTTACGTCAGTACTGTGGTTGGTGCGAGCCAGGTGCGGAATTCGTATCGACCAGTCATTTGTGGATTCGAACCCGGTTCACCTCATTGGAAGACGAACGCTCTATCCTCTGTGCCACCACGGCTCTTCTTATCTATTTGAAAATTATACAGAAGTAAAAGAATGTTCAGATTACCCAAGTCAGTAATTTTCCCTACACCTAGGAAATGAAAATAACCAATGAAATGACTAAAATGAAAATAACTAAAAAAAAACTTATAAAATAAATAAAAATACAAAAAAAAATCTACTGGTAAGTAGTGCGTCCGGTATCAAAGATTTTTAATGAAAGATGTCTTTCAGAAGTTATTTAATGATTATTAGTATACTAGGAGCTAAACAGGAGTCAATCTGAATTTATTTGAAATGCTCCTTCTTACGCATTGTAGTTAGAAGCGGAGACACATACGAATGTATGAAATTGCGGCCGTATACAGCACTCGATTTGAATGAGATAGGATGGTAATTCTTTACTTAGTCAGCATAAAATTCCATGAATATGATAGATGTTCTGTGTTCCAGAGATTGATATATTTTTCTTTCTTTATATACATATCAAGCAAAATATGATTAAATAAAAATGAATATTTTTTTAATTTAACCTTAGCATAGGTCTTATTATTCAAAGACACTGTTTTCGACTTAATTGCCAATTATTTATGATTCATTCATGAACATTTCACACGAAATATTATGTTACATTTTAAGTAAAATTTTAAACGTTTCCCGTACAATTTAAGCAAGCTATAAAATAATTTAGAGTTGAACTTAAATAAGCTATTTATTTCTGCTATATAAGATTAGTGGGGCGAAAAACTCAGTTTTTAAAGAGACGAGGAAAACACTGGAGTTTTGGTGATTGAACTCGGAATTTTGGAGAATATTGAAAATTTGAAAGGTAAGCAAAACAGGACCTATTATTTCCAATCTAAATTGAGAGATCAATGTTTACTATATAACAGTTGTAATGTAAAGAAAGGTAGCATTTGCATTTGAACGGCTTTATATATATATATATATATATATATATATATATATATATATATATATATATATATATATATATATATATATATATATATATATATATATATATATATATATATATATATATATATATATATATATATATATATATATATATATATATATATATATATATATATATATATATTCCACTACTCAACAATAATGGAAGAAACACTTTTGAATTTATTTTAAATTTCTCAAGAAATACTTGAAGGATTATTTTATAACTTTAGAGATGCTTATTTCATGCGATTTTTCATACTTAGCAATAACATTTAAAGTCTTCAGAGGTTTGGGTGACCAACAATAAATTACGAAAAAAAAAACAAGTATTTTTGAACACCCTATGTCAGGAAATCAAGCAATACGCTTGTAATTTGCATTGTTTTTTTTAGTTGTTATTTTCAATATTTCGTAAAACCCAGACTAAATACTTATGGAGATATGTACATTTAAATATTCAATGAAATGAAACAATATTTTTGGAGCAATTTAAAATTAATTAAATTATTTATTTAAAAACAATCGTTAAAAACTGTGCAAGATATAAGTATTTAAAGTAGTTCTTTTATACTGCGCATGAGCGGCAAAAATTGAAATTTTTTTTTCTTAAATTTATAGTGAATCGTATTTGGCAACTGAGGAAAAAAGTTTGATTTAAAAATCTTAAAAAGTTTCAAACAATTTTTTAAATAGTTTCAGTATTTTTTGAAAGAAAGCTCGAAACGATCAGGGTTTTTTCCTTAAGTTTCATTTTGTACTATTAAACAAGATTTATTATAAATGAGACCGGCGTTGTGCGGGATCATTCTCCATAAGAGTATGTTTTCTTTCGCATGTTTTCTTACCTTACACCATCATATTTTGGTTTCTGGACGATTATTGTAAGGTATTATCATTTGTTATTAATTTTTGTATAATGAAACAAAATAATGTTTGTGGAAAACCCCTGATCATTTTGAGCTTTCTCTTAAAAAGTACAAAAACTACTTAGAAAATTGCTTGAAACTTTTTAAATTTTTAAGGTATCTGAATCAAACTTTTTCATTAGCTGCCAAAATCGATTCACTACAAAATTAAGAATTTTTTTAAAAAATTTTTTCTGCGCATGTGCAGTATAAAAGAACTACCTTAAATACTTTTATTTTGCGCAGTTTTTAACGATTTTTTTTAAAAATTTAAATAAATAATTTTTTAGTTAATTTTAATTGCTCCAAAAATATTGCTTGATTCCACTGAATATCTATAAAGTTATAGCAAAAAATACGTAAGGCAAATAGAAAAAGTTTTTTTTTTATAAAAATTTTCATATTTCTATGAATATTTACTTTAGGTTAACGAAATTTTATGCTATTTTCAATTAACAACTAAAGTAATTGATAGTGATTTTCTGGTACAGTGTGTTTAAAAATATGTGTTTCCATTCGTAATTTAATGTCGGTCTCTCAAACCTCTGTAAGCTTCAAATCTTATTACTGAGTATTTAGTATGAAAAATCGCATGAGCTAAACATCCTATGAGTTATGAAATAATCTTTTAAGTATTTATTGAAAAATTTAAAAAAAAAGTCAAAACCTCAAAGTGTCTATTCCATTATTATAGGGTAGTGAATAATTCAATTTAATTGCAAAGATTTTCTATGCATTTTTTCTTCCAAGATACAGCACTTAAATCATCTTGAAATACTTTAATAAAAGTCAATTTTAATATTTTTAACTCCATAAATTTATTAAAAAATTACTAACCATAATTATTTTAAAATTTAACATTTTCCAAAAACTATCATCTAGATATATATATTATGATTATAATAAGAAGATAAATTTCATATTGTTATAAATTGCTAATGCTAAATATTAAAAACTGACATAAAATCGAATGTTATTTTTCCAAATATATAATCAACGATTAAGTAAAAGGTTAAAAAGTCTACAGAAAAATAATCAACTCATTAACCAAATTATTTGCAAAAGACTTTGTGGTGAAAAGTAGAAATACATCTTACTTCTTTTTGATTGAAATATTTTAGGAATGTCCTAACGGCATGGTGAAAGAAGAAACATTTAAAGGCATATACGCTCAGTATTTTCCAAAAGGTGCTGAAACAGCGCAATATGCCCATTATGTCTTTAACTCTTTTGATCATGACAACACTGGAGCAATCACATTTACAGTAAGTAATTTCTATTTATTTTGTGCTATCACGTGACTAAAGTATAAATGACATTTTATTTGTACAATTTTTCCTCTTTACAACTCAACCAAAGACAATCTCCGGTAATAGAGTGAATTGTCCAGTGCGAACATCACATGCTTAAAAATGCCATTTCTTCAAACAGCTTTATAAGTAGAGGTTTGTTTATTTAAGATGCTTCTTTTTTTCTGAAATAATAATTTTTCTAATTTTACTTTCAACTCTAAAAGTAAATCATTGATAGCACCATCTTTAAGGCACTTTGACTGCAACATGAGGTTGTATGGTCAAAAAGAGTCTTCTTAATAAGAGTCCCATACAAATATTTTGAATTCAGTTTAATCTACTTGTTTCGATATTTTTTTCGCGTTTCCTTATTTGACCTTTTCTACACTTGGTGCAGATATTGCCCGGTGGCTGGAAGAGGTTTTAATGGTCTCTCCTAAAGGTTTTCTTCAATACAAAGTCTATGGGAAAAATTCCTCTCAAAAGTGGTTGTAAACAGAGGTGGTCTTTCCTGGAGGTTTCCTGTTATTAACTTAAACAACATTTAAAAGGCATTAAGAAAAATACATTTCTCTAAAAACAGTTTTGTCGTAATAGTGATAGAGGGTAGTAATTTTTAACTCTTTGTGCAATTTTTATATCTTTTGGCATTTTATAGGGGACTTTGTCGTAATAGTGGATTCCTCATACACTGGTGGACAAAATTAAGAGATGGAAGACATTTTCCTAAATATCTAAAAAAATACTGAATATAAATAAATGAAATTTGGTATGGATATAGCTTATTCCATGATAATAAAGTATGCCAAACAAAAATGAAAGTGCCATTCACTGGCAAGACCTATTGCCAATAAATCCAATGTAGTCTGAACTTAAGGATAAAAGATGACAATAAAAGTGAGGCTTGTACAGTGTGTGTCGGTGATACCTGATTGCGCTAATGGTTTTCTAAAACATGGTGGACTGCGCTGCTAACATCTTATCCCCCTTTAAGAAAGGCTGGTGGACTGCGCTTAAGGCAACCTTTATGACCATCCCTCCTACTTCATTCATGCAGTAAAACAATTTCTGATAAAAGCATAGTCTCGCCAATATTGTTCGCCAGAAGCTAGTGTGCTGAGGGGGGAGGGGAACTTGCCAATAAGTTTTCCTCCATCTTTTAGTAATTTTCATTTAAAAGGAATTTTTTTTATAGGTTTGTAATAGTATCAAGTTTTAATTAAATTGAGAAAACCTTACTTTAATATTTAATAATTTGAATTTATTTAATATATTTAAAATTTAAATAATTTTTACATGCAATTTTTGAATATATTTAATAATTTGAATTTTAAACCAGTTTTAACCAATCTATCTTAACCAAACTTCTGCATATTATTTTTAAAAAAATATATGAACATAATATGTTTGAATTTTTACAGTTCATATACTAAACAGTTTATGACTACAACTCTGACCAGAAGCCTGGTTGGCAGTTATTATTTTTTTTTTTACTCCAAAATCGTTCATAATTGATTTAAATTGTATTTTTTTTATTTGAATAAAATTAATTGTATTTTTTTTATTTGAATAAAATTAATTGGATTTTTTAAAATTTACCATCCAAACCATCTGATACAATATTTTAATAATACTATTGTTTAAAAATAGAAGTAAAATAGTTAATATTTATTACTAAAAATGGATAATATTATTATCATTTTATTACATACTAATTACTACGTTAAGAAAAAAAATCATAGTTATATTTCCCAGGTTCAACTTGGTGATAATTGTTCGGGTGACAATTTGTCAACTAGACATCGAATGTAAAGTAAATTAGTTTAGATAAGAAAACAATACTGAAAATAAAATTACGTCATTCTGGTTTGAGGAAGTCTTGATACACTCTAACTCTATATTCCATAAGATGTAAAATCATTGCATTTTAATTAGCAAAATACTATATAATTGAAATATGTTTTTTGAAAATTATTTTAATTAAATGGAAAATTACTATTTAAAGATTTCATATCACTCTTATTTAAGTGCAGTCTATTTTGAAACATAATAATTTACATGAATATCCCTTTTGATGTTTCTTAGTACAAAAAGTCTTTCAATTCAAATCAAATTTCTTAGTAAAAAATATTTTAAATTATATTTCGTTCAATTAATATTTTTTAATAATTTTGTTGAAATTATTGATTTATTTTTTCAGAAAAAATAATCACTATTGATTTACATCAATGCATTTTATAGTGAAGGGGATATCCTAGTGATTTCAATGCATATGACTTTTATTATTCCGTAGTAAAAAAAATCGCTTCCTTAATAAACATACATTATCAATTAAATCAGACTTTTAAAAATTCACACATTTAAGAATGTATTTATTATTTATACTGTATGAAAATATTTAAAACTTAGATTAGTAATTTTTTTAAAAATTAATTCATAATTAATGTTATAAAAATTATGTTTGTTTAAGTTAAAACTTTTTTTTAAAATTAAGCTAATTTAAATTAGTGATTTCTTTAAAAAAATAGAAATGATTTAATCAGGATTTAATTCATGACTAAAATCAAGTGATTTATGCCAACCCAGACAGAAGCAATCAGAAACTTAGAAATCTAGTTTTTTTTTTTTTTTTTTTGAATTTAATTTATGTGTTTTTAAAGAAAAACCTTAAAATAAAGTTGAATTATTTCGTCCATTTTTTCTTATTCGAAATGATTTTTAACAAATTCTTTCTGTTTTGCTTACAGTAGTTTCCTAGTAAGAATTTGGTTTTCAATATATATATATATATATATATATATATTGAAAATCATATTCTTACTACGATATTACAGTAAGCAAAACAAAAGGAATTAGTTAAAAAAAACAACATTTCAAATGAGAAAAAAAAATTAAAGTTAAAAAAAAAAAAAAAAGTTGGTAACTTATTTGATATTTTTATATTATTCGACTTTTTATCTTTATTTTTAGAGCTAATAGGAAAATCTTACAACAAATTTTAAGATAATATTTAATAAAATGCTCTAATATCAGAAAAATTAACTGAAACTATATTAACTTGATGTCACTCAATATTTTAATTTTTACTTCATCGATTAAAACTATAAAAAGAGTTGTTTTGTAAAATTTTTAAAAATTATTTCATTCTTACTCTTAAGCTCTCTCGTGATTGTAACTGTTTCTTAATTTTAACTACAAAACACTGAGTACTATATTTAAACAAAATAATGCGTTTAAATGTGTCCTAATCAAATTTTTTATTCACAATAAATCAAAAAGTTGAAAAGAGAATAACACAACGTTCTCAAATGCATAAGTTCACCCGTTTTTAATTAAATTTGTAAATTCACTTACCCATAAAGATAATAAAATTGTAATGATAAATGCAATTCTATCAGTTAATGAATTATATTCTAATTGTAAATCTAATCCTGCTTGCAATATCTCGAATTTAGTACCTTGGCCTAATATATTTTGATATATTTCTTGGCCAAGAAGAAGCTTATCGCCAAGTTAGTGCTTGATTTTTATAAATTGCACCCCTAACATGTCAATGAGGAGAGAGATCTACCTATAAACGTCATCAATTAACAGCGCCATCAGCACACTGTTATAGGTAGGGGTTATAATTGAGGCAATTACTGAGCGTAGTCCACCATTGCCCGTGTGTGTTGCCTCTAGTATGGTGTATGATCACCTCTGACAGACAGGCAGCATGCACAACGAGTATGCATGCTGTTAATAAGGGAGTTAAGGAGGACTTGTGGAAGACCCTCCCATTCGTCCACCAGAGCAATTTTTAACTCCAGAATGTTTTTGGAGGAGGTTGGCGCATCGCAATAGCTCTCCCTAGAGCATCCCAAGCATGTTCAATAAGATTCAGGTCAGGGGATTTGGCTGGCCAATCGTTGAATATCCTCGCTTTCCAGATACTCATCAACCATGAGAGCCCTATGTGGTCGCGCATTGTCGTCCATAAAAATGAACTCAGGGCCAACAGTGCCCCTGAAAAGACGCACATAGGACTCTAGGACCTCCTGTCTGTACCTCTGGGCATTCACGGAACCATTGTCAAACACATGGAGCGGTGTGCGGGTATCTTGCATGAACCCTGCCCAAACCATGAGTTCTCCACCAGCATAATGGTCCCTTTCGATAATGTTGCTGGGATGGTATCGGGTTCCAGGTTCCCTCCATATCAATAACCGTTCAGAATCAGGTTTTAGACTGAATCTGAACTCATCGGTGAAGAGAATATTAGCCCATTGAAGCTGTGTCCAACTCTGATTAATTTCTGATTTTCTCTTAATTTTGTCCACCAGTGTAGTTTGCCGAGCTTTAACTGTATTTTGAATCATTTCAGGATTTTGTAATTGGCCTTTCTGTGCTCGCAAGAGGATCACTCCAAGAAAAGCTTCGCTGGGCGTTTAGTTTGTACGATATAAATGGAGATGGATATATTACTAAAGATGAAATGTCACGAATCGTGCAATCTATCTATGAACTGATGGGAAAAGCTGTGGAGCCTATGATTGAAGATCATACAACTAGAGACCATGTCGATAGGGTTTTTCAAGTAGGTAACCTTCTTATACAACATGTGTTTAGGGCTTTTGTTAGGGCTAAATTGGGTAACTTTCATTCACCTTTTTACATAATTATGTGTTAATTTTAAAGTAGGTAACTTTCATCAAAAATCAATATTAAAAAAAAAAAAACAATGATTGTAATTTGACTTAATTGTTATGAAATATTTATAAGCGTGTATAAGTAAAATTCATTTTAGACATCCATCAGGTTAAAAACTAAAATGGTTCCAGAAGTAACTGGCGATCTGAAAGTTGAAGATAAATAGAATTGTACGTTTTGCTTGAGAAACTAGGATTTCCAAAAAAGTTTCCAAATTAGTTACTAAGTTTATCGACAGATGACACTGATGACTGGAAAAACTATAAAATAGCATTTTCTGTTACATATCAGATAATTTCAACTGAAATGTTCGTATTTGCAAATTAGTTTTGTACTAAGATTGCATTACGTTGTTGCTGTAAATTGTAGCTATTTTAAAACATTGTTTTACAGTTTTTAAACTAGAAGCACTATGTGTTGACGAACTTTGTTACTAATTTTGAAATTTGAAGATAATAAATTCAGTTTTTCTAAGCAGGACACAGCAAATCGTACATTTCTATATCCTTCCGTTTTTGTTTTTTAAATAGATTTTTCAAATCCTCTGTGACTTTTAAAATATTCGGTGTTAAAGACTTAATTTCCTGAAAACTTTGTTTAAAAAAGTAATTTCACAATTTGCTGTGATGGTATCCATTGGCGTAGAATAATCACAAGTCTAATTGTTTGAAACATTTGAATCAGTAGTGGGCGGACTGACTTTTTTTAATGGTAAGTGGCAACCTTTTTTTATAGTACCTTCAGTAGTCACCATAGTCAGTCATAGAACAGTATCACCTTCAATTCGCCTTTTCTGAGCCGCGGTGGCTCAGTGGTAGAGCATTCTCCTTCCAATGAGGTGACCCATGTTCGAATTCTGCTCCCGGTTCGCACCGACCGCAATACTCAGGTAAAATATCTCCAGTTGTAGAAGGATCATGGGTTAAAATCCCCTTGCCGTCGGGCTAACCGTGAGAGGTTTTCCTCTCCATGTAACACAAAAGCGGTTTAGTTCCATCAAATAGTCTTCCACGAAAGCTAGTTTACCCAGAAGTTCCCTTTTTTCTGGGTTGGGTTCAAAATTACGGAGATGAAGATTGATAGTCGCAAACTCCTAATTGGATCGGACATTCAACACCGGTCATAAAATAAAATAAAACTCACAGTTTTGAGCAGTGGTGCCTCAGGGGATAGAACGCTCACCTCTCAATGAAGTGGTCCAGGTTCAGGTCCCAATGATGTCTGATCGATACGAATTCTGCTCCCGACTAGCACTGACCACAACGCTGATATAAAATATCCTCAGTAATAAGTGGATCGAGTGTTAAAACCCCTTTGCCATCGGGCGAACCTTAAGAGGTTTCTATGTAACGCATTTGTGGGTTAGTTCCATCAAAAAGTCTTCCATGAAGGAAGTTGTTCTAATGCTTGATTCAGGAATTTCCTTGTTATCTGGATTGGGTTAAGAATTAAAAGGCTATGGAGTTTAACATTAATAGCCGTTAACGCTCAACGCCGGTAATAAAATAAAACTCACCGTTTTGCAGCCTCACATTGACATAGCGATGTTCAGCAGTATTGATTTTCTTGTCTATTTACAGCAGTTTTATTAATTTATATCACGCATTGAATAGATTTTTAAATTCGCAAAAAAAAAAAAAAAAAGAAAATTACAAAATATAATAAACACTTTTAAATTATAACTCGAAGGGGGTAAAAATCGTGCAGTGGATTCGCAGACCCTTTTACTCAAGTCTATATGCACTGTAATTTTATTTATAATTTTGAAATAATTGAGAAAACAGCCATAAAAAAACCGTTGTGAAACTTGTGTGTTTGAAAATATTTTTTATCAATAAGAAAATATAGTTTTAAACCTAATAAAATTTCCCAAGAGTTGTTTTTAAAAATATATTTTTACTCTTCAATAAATTAGTAATCAAGATGTGAGATCAGGTGAATATTTAAGCAAGGAACACTTACGTTATACATTTGACCACTTTTAAAACAAAATATTTAATTTTTTTTTAACACACATGTTCATTAATATCACTTCAGCATAAGCTATACACTATTTCTAAACATGTGCAAAAAATAATAATGAAAGAAAATAATAAAAATATGTAAAAAAAAATTATTAATAATTTTGATTCACTTGTTAAAAATGCAATATCAATAGTCATTCCATTATGACTAAAGTAAAATTTATAGATTTCTTGACAAGTTAATGCATTAAAATGTAGATAAAGATAATTTCATCTCATTCTTGATTCTTTTTTTATGATTTAAAAATATGCTTATGTGATGATCCTGAGATATTTTTACATTTCAAATTTTGTGTAAAAAGAAAAAGAGTTAAAAGCTTTTCTTTTCATTCTTTCGCCCTTTATCAAAAATTTTTCTTAAGGAAAACCAATCTGGCATCGTTAAGTTTAAAGCTTGTTTACTAGTTAAATATTCAAATATATTTTCAAAAAAATTGACGGTTTTAATTTTACTGAGAAGAATGCGGAACTAAAAGTGTTTCAAACTACCTGGGGCTGAAAAAGCTAAAGTCATTAATATGTTCAAAGAAACTTTAGACATTTTTTTAACAAATATTTTTGAACAATATACTCGTAAAAATTATGCCAACCTTATTTTTTGTCAAAAACTTCCAATTGGGAAAATTTATAATCTCTAACATTCAGTTAAACTGTTTGCCTCTTAGTATTTCATTCTTGGCATCTTAATATGCTACTTTTTAAGACAGTCAGAGACTGTATTTTGTCAAATGCACTTAAAACCTTTTTATAAAACAGAAAACACTCAAAAGCTAAGCAATTTAAAGACTGGGGAGAAAAAAAATTAATGTTTTACCATTAAACAAGATTAAAGAGATCTCACCCCAAAATGTCCTCAATTTGACAAAAATGTGACTCAAAGCCTTTTCCAACTTCCATTGTAAAGATAAATTTTTTATTTTAATACAAAATAAAAACGCAAGATACACAAAAAAAACATACTGTACTAAAATTTTTTTTATAAATTTCAAAACTGATATTAAATTACCTGCTGTAAAAAATTTATGCTAGCTGAGACCTGGGAAAAGGTCTAAAGCAAAAATTCATAATTGATGTTTCATTAACAATATTGAGATAAAAAATTGCGTTTCATTAATGTAAGAAGTTCTGGCTATATAGTGGCTTCAATATTATTGTGATGCAGCAGTGAAGACTTAATGGCTAAAGGCACTGAGCTTTCATGGTGAAAGACTGGGGTTTAATCCTCAGTAGTGGCTTGAAACCCATCCAGCTTCAGATTGATGGGCACTAGCTTGTCTGGCCTGAGAAGTAATGATGGCATTGTGTGTTATATTATATACATTTCCGCAATCATGTCATTGGTTCCAAAATTGTGGAGTTATAAACTCCATAACCCGGCCTCCTGGGTGACAATGGACAGTTGTGGAATACTTTTTATTATTGGATTGCGGTCAATTGCAAATCTGTTAAATTGAGGACACATTTTCATTGACTAAGTAAAATCCAATAATGAAGCAAGGAACACTTACGTTATACATTTGATCACTTTAAAAACAAAATATTTAATTTTTTTTAACACACATGTTCATTAACATCACTTCAGCATAAGCTATACACTATTTCTACACATGTGCAAAAAGTAATAATGATAAAAAAATAAAAATATGCAAAAAAAAATGTTTTTTGATTCGCTTGTTAAAAATGCAATATCATTATAGAGTCATTCCATTGTGACTAAAGTACAGATTTTCTGACAAGTTAATGTATTAAAATGTAGATAAAAATAATTTCATCTCATTCTTGATTCTTTTTTTTTATGATTTAAAAATATGCTTATGTGATGATTCTGAGATATTTTCATCTTTAAAATTTTGTGTAATAATAAGTTTGGAAAAAAAAATTAAATAAGAATGTCATTTATTTGTAGATGGAAGAGAACTTACACAGAAACTATGCAATACCACCGGCTATTTTTTTTTTTTTTTTTTTGATGCGCAAACCTTTTGCTATCTCGCCCTGGGTTTTATAAATTGAAACAGATAATGCAATTGCAATGGCGAGTTAATTTGTCATTGGACAATAACTTTTGGACAGGAAAGGAGAAGTTCATTCGTCACCGGTCAACAATGTGTTGAAGTAAAAATTCTCTATCACAATATGTTGACCAGAATTTAAACAAAATTTCAAACTTTAAAATAATACGTCTGAAAAATACAATGTTTTAATGATCACTTTATAAAATGAGATTAACTTAAATTTTACAAATTTATAATTCAGTTCTTAAAAGCATATTAAAAATTGTTAAGTTTATTCTTCTATGAAAAAATTAAAAACTTAAAATAATAAAAGTTTAACGAAATAGATTGACTAGTTACTGAGCTATCCAACTTTAAAAAGTCGTATATTTAAAATTTGATTTCTTGAGAAATATTTGATCGATTTCGTTCAAATTTTGTCATTTAGAATTCCATAGTTTGAAATGATGCTAAAGTTTGTTTTCCTTACAATTCAAAACTTTTCATTTTATTAATAAATAAATGAATAAAAATAATTATTAAAAATTAAATCGTCTTAACAAAATAACTATTAAAAAAATTTTTTGTATGGAATTATCTTTAGATTAACAAACTTTATTATAATAAGCGAAAGAAAATTTTTCGATTCACTTAAAAAGTATTCGAGATGCTATGAAATTCGCAAAAAAATTAAGTTAACGTTAAAGAATCCTAACTTTTCGATTGCTCTCTTAATCTGAACCATATTTTCCTGATTGGGCGACCCCCATATTTTGAAGATCAAGAGCTCAAATACCTCGAAAATTTTATTTAGAGAAAGTATGTTTTATGTCTGATTTAGTAACTTAAACTACCGTTTCTACTAATTAATTAGCATATTTAAAATTAGGCTCTCAAATCATTTAGATGTAGTCTTAGTAGGGGAAAATCCGTTCATTGAATCAAAAGTTCTTCAGCGTGTTCATTTTTATTTTGCGAACAATTCACGGGTATTCATAAAGCCGAAAATTTTGAGTTATAGAAAATCTTTATTTTTTATTTTATTTTTATTT
Organism: Parasteatoda lunata; assembly: GCA_949128135.1. Classification (NCBI taxonomy): domain Eukaryota; kingdom Metazoa; phylum Arthropoda; class Arachnida; order Araneae; family Theridiidae; genus Parasteatoda; species Parasteatoda lunata. The sequence continues at coordinate 89,386,050 of OX421980.1, forward strand.
TTAATTTTTGGCATTATTTAGAAAAAAATATGTTCTTTGGAGCAATCCTTAAAGCCGAAATATATGAGTCAGCGAGAGTCTGTGTGTTCTTTTTAATCCCTTTTACTTCATTTTTTTGGCATTGTTTACAAATATATATATATATATATATATAAATAAAATAAATACATAAATAATTTTTTTTTTATTTTATTAAATGGTTTTATAAAAAATGTGTAATAAACTACTAGACAGTAAAAAAAATTAACCAATATTTACATAAGTCATATAAATAGTTGTAGTATGTTATGATAAAAAGTATGTATTTTTCTTATCTTGAATAACACCGATATATGTCTTTTTAGAAATTAGACCTCAATAAAGATGGTGTTGTTACAATCGAAGAATTTTTGGATTCTTGCCAAAGAGTAAGCAATTCCTAATTATTTTTAAATTAAAAAATATGATAATTATGTTATAAAAATATGCGTGTTATAGCCTATTGGCGTTGTAATTTACTAGGAAGGAAGATACTTGAAATAACACTCACAAATTACTGTTTTTTTTTTTTTTTCTTTATATAGGAAAATTTTTTTTAAAAAAAATAATTATTATTTTTATTTTGAAGTATATATTAAGTTTTAAATTATTAAGAACTACAATTTTTATTTTGAAAACGTCGCCAAATTCTATTCATACCTCAGAAGAACACCAATATCGGTGGTAAACCACTTTTGCCTTAATTTAAGACTTTTCTTCATCGGAAGCTTTATTAATTGCGTTTTAAAAGCTAAAACTAAAAAAGTAAATTTAAAAATTATAATTAAAGTTCGACTGCTTTGAGTTACAAATTTCAAAGCATTATCCAGCATTTTTTAAAATAACAATTATTTTGCTAAATTAGAACTCTGACCAGATATTATTTAAAGCGAATTTTCCAACTATATTTGCTATTGCACACTTGGAGAAATTTCTGCAATTCTTTTCGTCCAAACTTTTTAATAATTTATATCTCCGCAACCAAAGTGCTATAGACAAAATATTTTATATAACAAAAAGGAGCCGTGGTGCTAAGGGGTAAAGCGCTCCAATGAGGTGAACCGAGTTCGAATCCCAGCGATACGAATTCTGTACCCGGCTCGCACAGACCAGTGCTGACGTAAAATACCCTCAGTGGTAGATAGATCATGGGTTAGAGTCACGCTTGCTGTCAGGCTAACCGACGGAGGTTTTCCTCTCCATGTAACGCAAATGCGGTTCTTTTTATCAAAAAATCCTCACGAAGGCAATACTTGATCCAAGAATTGTCTTCCGTATTAAGTTCAAAATTACAAGACTACCGAAAGAACATTAGTAGTGGTAAACCCAGAAAAATAGGGTCTGCTGTTCAACGTCGGTTATAAAATAAAATGTCTAACAAAAAAAAAAAAAAAAAAATTATAATAAAATTTAGCTTGCATTGCGCGTGACACTTCGGGTACCTTCGTTGTAATTAAATGTCATATCTAAAATCTTGTTAGTTACTAAATAAAATAATTTTATAAACACTTTTCCTCTAGAGCCTATTACATAAAAACATTATTAATTATATTGTTTTAAAAATCACATTAGTTTATTTAATTGGTATTATTTAAACAATGGGTTTTTATAAAAATTATAAAAAAAGTTAGATCAAAGTACTCAACTATTATTATTCTTAAAAAATAGTTAAAAACGGAAAAAAAATGTCTAAATTCGAAATAATTTATCTTAAACGAGTTAACTTAGTTAAGTTATAATAATTTAACTTAGTTAAGCTATAAGTTAAGTCGCCGTAATAAAACTTTTTTTGTACATTGTAGAATGTTTTTATAATGTATTTCTTCACGTTTTGATCATGAAACAAATCCACTAGATTTAAATAATAAGATATACCATACTGAAATCGAAATGTAATTAAAAACTTCAGCCAAAGAGAGAAAGTTCAATTACAAAAACAATCGCTTTGTGAAAAGAAATCATAAGCGATAAAACTGTACCAAATGTTGAGTAAGATTCATAAATGTTACAAAGTTTAATATAAAACTAAGTTAAACCATATTATTGTACATCTTAAATATGATTACTATATTTAAATTTAAAAAGAAACCTCATTCATTTTCAAAGTTGTAGCAAAACTAAACCATATTATGGATTAAGTTAACTTTATTATGGTTCAACGCTGAACTAATCTTTCTGAAAGTGAACTTATGAAAGTGAACGAATAAGATAAATGGTTTAATGTTTTTCTTAACCCGTTCAGGACCGGTGAAAGAAGAGTCCGCACGCTATGAGAGTACTACATTGCGTCCCTATGATCAAGGGCCGCTGGAGTTGGAAAGGCTCATTTTATACATGATACTGCGGATAATAATGGGAGAATCGCGTATATCACGATTCTGAATGGATTGATTTTTCTTTATAGCATGTCAGGGAAGGCTGAAACAGACGAAAAACCACAAAGTTAAAGTTTTTGATGCAATTTGATTTCAATATTATAGACAAACGCCTAAGTATTGTTTTTAGATAACCAAAATTACGTTTAGTAGGTAAAAATTATTTCAGCGTAAAATTAAGGCATGCATCAGAATGTGTGTTTTTAACCTCATATTTAGTTGTACAGATTACGTGATCCTTTAGTAGAAGAAGTGGTTGTCTCGATAGAAAAAAAATTTTTTAAATTATTCGTTTTGAAGAATGGAGTGTTTAAAAAAATAGATTTATTTCAATAATATAGACAAACGCCTAAGTATTGTTTTTAGATAACCAAAATTACGTTTAGTAGGTAAAAATTATTTCAGCGTAAAATTAAGGCATGCATCAGAATGTGTGTTTTTAACCTCATATTTAGTTGTACAGATTACGTGATCCTTTAGTAGAAGAAGTGGTTGTCTCGATAGAAAAAAAAAAATTTAAATTATTCGTTTTGAAGAATGGAGTGTTTAAAAAAATAGATTTATTTCAATAATATAGACAAACGCCTAATTATTGTTTTTAGATAACCAAAATTACGTTTAGTAGGTAAAAATTATTTCAGCGTAAAATTAAGGCATGCATCAGAATGTATGTTTTTAACCTCATATTTAGTTGTACAGATTACGTGATTCTTTAGTAGAAGAAGTGGTTGTCTCGATAGAAAAATTTTTTTTTAAATTATTCGTTTTGAAGAATGGAGTGTTTAAAAAAATAGATTTATTTCAATAATATAGACAAACGCCTAAGTATTGTTTTTAGATAACCAAAATTACGTTTAGTAGGTAAAAATTATTTCAGCGTAAAATTAAGGCATGCATCAGAATGTGTGTTTTTAACCTCATATTTAGTTGTACAGATTATGTGATCCTTTAGTAGAAGAAGTGGTTGTCTCGATAGAAAAATTTTTTTTTTAATTATTCGTTTTGAAGAATGGAGTGTTTAAAAAAATAGATTTATTTCAATAATATAGACAAACGCCTAAGTATTGTTTTTAGATAACCAAAATTACTTTTAGTAGGTAAAAATTATTTCAGCGTAAAATTAAGGCATGCATCAGAATGTGTGTTTTTAACCTCATATTTAGTTGTACAGATTATGTGATCCTTTAGTAGAAGAAGTGGTTGTCTCGATAGAAAAATTTTTTTTTAAATTATTCGTTTTGAAGAATGGAGTGTTTAAAAAAATAGATTTATTTCAATAATATCGACAAACGCCTAAGTATTGTTTTTAGATAACCAAAATTACGTTTAGTAGGTAAAAATTATTTCAGCGTAAAATTAAGGCATGCATCAGAATGTGTGTTTTTAACCTCATATTTAGTTGTACAGATTACGTGATCCTTTAGTAGAAGAAGTGGTTGTCTCGATAGAAATTTTTTTTTTTAAATTATTCGTTTTGAAGAATGGAGTGTTTAAAAAAATAGATTTATTTCAATAATATAGACAAAATTCTGAGAAATTCCTTTTCTCAGAAAGAATATTTAAAGGGCCTACAAAGTTTATCGACCGTTTTACTAGCTCGGACAGTTCAAATGAATGTTACAGATTTTGCAAATTGCCACCAAGAAGCCTTAATTTAATTTTCTCTGATATTTTTATTAAAAAGCAAAAAATGTTTGTTCACAAAGGAAAGTCATTATTTAAAAAAAAAGAACATTTTTATTTTGGATCTCATAACTGTTAAATAAACATGTAGTGAGTGAGTTTTTTATTCTGGACACAGTTCAGAATGCGTGCAAAAGAAAATGAATAAAGCTATTTAAGAAAATAGCATTTGATTCCGTTTTTCAAACTTCTCTTATGAAAATTGCTCATTTTTTAAAACAAACTAATGGATCGAAATGAATTCGCAATATCATTTCGCTCATTTTCCTAATCACTTAGCGCATTTTTAATGAGTCTTTTTGGAAAAGATATTAAAAATCACCAATTCTTCTTACAAGGTTGTCACGGGCCCTATAAATACATAAAAGTTATGTTAAATTGACACTAAACGATAAAAAACATTTAGTATTCTGAATACGAAGAGATGGTTAGTAGTTAAATTTTGGTTTAAAATTGAAAATGGACATATTCTTTCTTCTATTGAATGGGCGCGTCTCGTAAGATGCAACTTTTTTTAGTACTGATCATTATATTCGAAATTGTTCAGAGTGTTTTTATTCTGTTGCTCATAAGTGTTAAAAAAAAAAAAAAAAAAAAGTTTTCCTCAGTAAAAGAGTTGAGCATACCTCAGCAAATATATCCATCACGCGCAGAGATTCAGGTAAGTGAAATAAATGTAATATAAACTTTTAAAGATAATTTTCTCAAACGCTCTAAAATGACAATTAAAACTAGTGACGCAAAAAAGCCAGTTTTTTTTAAAGAAAGAAAGAAAACCCTAGAGTTTTGGGAATTAAACTCAGAATTTTGGGGAATATTGAGAATTTTGAAGGCAGAGACAAAACTGACCTATTTCCAATATAAATTGAGAGATTAATGTATGCTATATAATAACTGTATGCTATATATAATGTATGCACTAAAATTGCATTTAAAACTAGTGACGCAAAGAAGCTCACAGTTTTTTTTTTAAAGACGACAAAAAAACAAAACAAAAAAAACCCGGAGTTTTGGAAATTAAACCCAGAATTTTAGGAAATATTGAGAATTTTGAAGGCAGAGAGAGAGAGAGAGAGAGAGAGAGACAAAACTGACCTATTTCCAATGTAAATTGAGAGATTAATGTATGCTATATAACAACTGCAATATGATAAAAAGGTAGCATTTGCATTTCAGTAGCTTCAGACACTTCATTTAATTACAATGGTCTTCAATATATTTTTTCAAAACACATCACCTTAATCACTTAGCAATATAATATTAAAAGTCAATTTTAAATTCAATATTTTTAACACCATAAATTTATTTTTAAAAAAATTACTGAATATAATAACTTTCATATTTCAAAAAAATATCAGCTAATAATATTGTATTATGATTATTAAATATAAATTTTCATGTTTTTATAAATTACTAATGCAGGATATTAAAGAAACAATATTTTTAAAAGTGTACTATCAAAAATGAAGGAAAAAAGTTAAAAGCAAATGCATTGATTCAAATTGAAGGACATTGATTAAAATTCAAGTTGTAATGAATTGAAAAGAAATATCTTATTTTTATTGTTTTAGGATGAAAATATAACAAGAAACATGCAAGTATTTAACACAATATTGTGATGAGAAGACAGAAGATTATTTCCTCAGGGTCCTCCATTTCCTATTCTATGAGGGTCAAATAATAGCACATTTATTTGGATTCTATGCAAAACTATGTTTTTGTGCTATAATTTGAATGCCTTTTGATACGATATATGTTCAACTCAAGCCGATGTTATTTTAATTTTTATCAATTTCTTTCACAATTTACGTGCCTTACAAATAAGGAAGATGATTAATTTAACCCTCTTCTTACTTGACGGTGGGCCTTGATATCTCTTTTTCTGCCTTAGAGCTTACACCACCTTATTAACAACACTTAGCAAGTCACCTTCTTGAGGAGTTTTGTAATCACTTTCCTATGGATGTCAAAGTAATGGCGTTTTATTTATCCTTTATCACGCCACTTTTTTATGAGAATCTAAAATAGTTGTTTAATCAAGGGAAAACACTACAGGCTTATAATAGTTATTAGAAAGAAAAAAAATATCTCTTAAAGGTCTACGAAGACATCTATTAACAATGGGATCTGTAATTTAAATTTTAATGCGATTTACTTAATGCGATTAATGCATTGTGTGCTATATTACCTACATTTCCGCAATCATGTCATTGGTTCCAAAATTGTCGCTCCATCCTGGGCGACAATGGACTGTTGTGGAATACTTTTTATTATTGGATTACGGTCAATTGCAAATCTGTTAAATTGAGGACATATTTTCATTAACGAAGTAAAATCCAATAATTTTGAAAAAAAGGAATTAAAAGAATGGGTATTTTTTTTAAATTTTTATAAAAGGGCTTTTTGTTGGTAAAAACAAATTCGATGGAAAAATACCCTTTGAGTATTGCATTGTTATTTAGGCTGTTTGGTTCTTATTATATTACACCTTCTATTCAAAAAATTTAAAAATATAAAAATCCTCCCTCGTTAGACCTTCAAAAATATGCCAAAAAAAAAAAAAAAAAACAGAGATTTAGAGAACTTCTTCACTTTCTTGTTTTCTACCACTACATGCTAATACATTTTTTGTTAATAATTAACTTTTAGGTAAACAAAGTAAATTAAGTGCCAAGTATAAAGAATGCTTGACAAAATGTAATTCAAACTTTTTAAAAAATTATTTTATTTTTCAGAACAGAAATAGCTGGATTAAAAATAAATAAATAAACAATTTCTGGGAAAGAATAACGAATTTTGAACTGAAGTGATTTTTCCCTTATACAAGCTCGAATTTTTTTTTTCAGTCACATCTACTAAAGGTTAATTTCTTTGATGTGTTTGCATTTTTTAAGGGTGTTTTCTTTTATGCATTTTTGGGTGTTTTCCAAGAATTATGCGAATGTTGGAACTCTTCATGCGTAGAAGGGTTAAAGAAACATAAAAGTGATATCAAGGCTTCTCCGATTTCTATTTTGTTGTCAAGCCAAAAACAATTCCTGATTTTTAACTTCTTGACCGGTAATCTATGAATAGGGATTTCTCTTTCCTAGGACTTTCTCTAAACATCACCCTTGTTATGTTAAAAATGAAATGTTATAATCGCGGTAACAACGAATATTGAATATTTAATAATGGAATTGAAACAAATAACCTTATAAAAACTTTCTGATTTTGACTTCTAACACATAAGTTGACAATTCAATTTTACAATGATTGTTGACTTAATTTCTGGCATTAAAAAAGGGTCCTGATTAGAGAAGCATCTGTTATAACAACCAATAAAAGACTTTTCAAGACAACTACTTAATTTAGATCACATGGATTGAAACTTTTAAAACATAAATAATTGAAAATTATTTATGATCAATCCTAGTGTTCAAAGAAGTTTATTCTTGTGAATATCCCATTAGAATATCTTGTTTTTAATGCAATGTTATTTTAATTGATTCGATTAAAATTGTTCTGGTAATATTTAAGGAATTTAATTTAGGTTCAGTTATTCTCGTTATTAGACAATATCATAGAAACAAAACTCTTATAAATTATGTAGATAAATCTTATTTTTTAACACATGCAATTTAATAAAATAATACTTTAAAGCTGGAGTACAATATAGCATTTATATACAGTGGTGGGATTACAACAATTTAAATTCAAAAAGTTGCCGTATATGCTTGAAAGTTAAATAAAGTAAAAGTTTTAAAGGGCACGGAACAGTTTTTTTTTATTCTCGCTCACAAAATGTTAATCAAATTTGACCATTTTTTAAAAAAAGATATTTTAAATAAGGGATTATACGACAACTTAAAAGTTTTTTTTATTGAACTTGATTGGCCCTTTTAATTTTTCAAATGGTAATCTGTAGGTTTTTAACTACACATTTTATGAGAAATTTTAAGAACTGGTTTGTGCATACTAACTGAACCCTGCCACTGTTTATAAAGTTTTTAATATAATATTTTAAACGTTTTCATGTGTGAAGCTGGCATTGTTTCAGAAAATTTATTAATGCCCATAAATATTAGCCATTACATAGTATTAGTATAAAATTATATATTTTATTGAAAATGATTTCTCATATGGTATGAATAAGAATTATCTGACAAGTTTTGACATTAAATAACTATAAAGAAATGATATAGTGGAGTTGTTTGCACGTGTAATAAGACATACATAGGTGTTCATATCGGAACAAAAATTCTACGTGTTCTTGTGACATGTTAAAGCAACAGGACTTGGCTACTTTATTTCTTATAGATGTATTTAAGTGGGCCATATAATTCTCATCTGCCATATATATGTAATACAATAATAGTTTTTAATTTTAACAAATATTGCTTTTGTTGTGACTAATAATTCATTAGTAACTTGCATATAGATAATTTGTTTTTAATCAAGCTATTTTATATATTGACTTAATTTTTTTTAAATATGTAAAAGTATGAGAAAAAACTGCGTCACAGCAGTATGAGTACAATGGTAAGATTACAAAAAACTATTATTTTTTTTCTTCACGCTCTTATAAATAACTTCAAGTTAAAAATTCTTTTCATATTGATTTCTTTAAAAGAGAAAGTTTGCCCTTGAAATGGAGCAATTTAAATTAATATTATGTATCAAAAGTATTTTAGTCTTTATTAATGAAACTTATTAGAATAAAAAATTATTTATCGCAGTATTATTACTTATGTTGTATAAAGCACATGTTGTAAAATATCTGTTCATTAATGAGTTCTGTATTGCTCAAGTATAATCTATTAGGAAAAAAAATGAAAATTTTTGTAAGAAAAAATATTCCGAGCAAAATTCTCTCAAACGCTTATTATTTTTTTTATCTTACTTTGTGACTGACATCAGTTATTTGAGTTGGTTACATAACACACATTTGTTGTTCTCAAGTAAGACTTCTGCCTCTTAGCCCTTCCCTGTCCTTGAACATCCACAGTAAATTTACAACTGACAATTACATGTTAAATTTTAAGGTTCTTTCTTTGAAAATTAGTTCAGAGCTTTTCAGCATCTGTCTGATTCTATAAATTAAAAATCATTCCAATGGTTTTAAGGCTAAGTTTAGATAGAAAAGGTTTTAACATTAAACATTATAAATGTGTACTACATTATGATTGTGGAGAAAATTTGATTAAACAATGAGAAAAGTTTAATGAGGATTTATAGCATCAAACTGTAATGTAAAGATAACTAAACTGCACTAACTAAAGTGTAATCACTTAAATACGTTCGTGTGTTGAACTTAATTAATAACTTTTTAAACTTTAAAAAATTGCATTAATGAGAATAATAGCATTTAAATCGATGTATGGCTTCTTTATCCCACACGAACCTTATATTTTTATATATAACACAATAATTATAGAGCATAGAAAATTTTCATGACAAACATTAAGTTTATCAACAGCAAAATGTATAAGACAAAAAATACTTTTGATACCTCCCAATATACATAATTTTACAATTCTGAATGAATTGTATATTATAATGCTCTCATTAATATCAGGCATAGATATTAATTTTTTTTTTTTTTTTTTAACAATTTCATTTCTAACGAGTAAATTACTTCATTACTCGTTATTAATGCTAATTTTGCCAATCTTTTGTTGTCTCACTTTCTTTGATTATGAGGTATAACAACCCTTTAAATTATTCATTCAGATTATAACATTTACGAAATTTCTTCCATAAAATGCATGGATTTCAATGTTTACCATATTGTATTGTTTAATAATCTAAAAATTACTTGAAAAGAAAACAACCATAACATAGCAAACTTTTTTCGCAAAACAATAAATTAGTAAATGGTAGATTAAAAATATAAAAGCATCTTTCAATGGAAAATCGAAGAGAAACTTTCATCACGACTCTTGATAATTAATTAGATAATATTTTGTTACAAAATACTGATCAGACAGAACATTTTACTTATATTAAAAATGACTATCAGAATAATTGTTGTCTTAATCATGACATTCTTATTAATTTGAAAAGACTACTATTCCATTCTAAAAAAACAATATTACAATATTTACCCTGTTTAGTATATAATTTTACTAGGCATTTTAACTTAAAAAAGTAAGAGATATTTGAAAAAAATATAAATCATTATTAACCCTCTCATGCATGAATTTTTCATATGAGTAATAAAAATATTTAGATATTCCGCAGATCCATTTAGTTTCTCAAGATTGTGGTGTAATAATTTATTTTTGTAAATTGTTTTTCCTATATAGTTAAAAATTGGTGTCTTCGTGTCCAAGTGAGGAGATATGCTTATGTGGTATATTTTATCAATAAAATTTTTATCACGGAAAAACTGAATATTTAAACTTTATTTATAAGGTATAAGAAGATATGAAATATTACCAATTTTGCAATAATTTAACATTTAATCTAAAATAAATATTTTTAAAAAAATTATCAGATTTTAACTTTTTACTTGTACTTTCCATGGATTTACAAAAAAATCATAGTCTTTTAATTATCTAAAATGGCCTGTCACCTTGCTTGTGGTTTCCGAGAACTGTTTGGAGTTTCCAGATGAGAATTACATGCAGATGGACAACTAGTCAAATTTTTCATTTGTGGTGTAACTAGGTTAACAGTTAACCAATTTTCAAGCCAAAGTGAAAATATTCTCCTCATAAAAGCCTATCCTTTGTTCTGAATACAAATAAAAGCTGGTTCTGAAGCATGCAAAGAAGTTTCCCTTCCTCATAAATACACAAAGCAAACCGGTTTTCTTGCTTAGGGAATCACATTACTAACAAGGCCTGTTATGAGGCAAACAAACATTCAAAATTTAACAGTTGAGAGGCTCTACACCATACACATTGTCAATTTCAGCGCGTGAATCTGAATAATATTATGAAGTAAAAATATATATATTTCCTCAATTGATGCCCATATGCATGAGAGGGTTAATTTAAACAAAAAATACTCCTTGTGAAATCTATGTTCTGAATTTAAAGAGTTGCAACACTTTTACAATCACCTGCTCAGTTAAAAAAAAAAGTTCTTTTCCTTAAATTATAACCTTAAAATTTGTAAATTTTTTTATTATAAAGCATAACTACAAATGTTAAAATTATTAGAAAGATATAAATTTAGAATCTTACAAATAATTAAAAATGGGAAAATAAGTCTCCTTATAAAAAGTGAGGGACTGCATAAAAAGTGAGAAATCCCTGTTCTTTAAGTATTTTATTTTCATTTTGTATCTTTATGAATTACTGATATTATTAAAGCTTAATTTTAGTTCATATCAAATCCAGATGTTTGAAATAATATCATAATTTTTCCTCTTAGTTTCTTTATGAGTAATAATTCATGGTTGAAATCATTCAATACTATGATATAATATACATCAGTTTAATTAATATTCAACGAATAGTTATTTTTTTCCCTTCTTGTTGATGAATACATTTGCTCATTGTTAAAACTTTTGAATCGCACAAAAACGCACAAATAATTTGCGATCACATTTTATGTTTGATTTTTCCGAAGATTCCAATATCAGTTGTCTTCCAAACCCTCAATAAGAAATTTAAGTTATCCTGATTTCAACAGTTCACAAGAGGAAAATTTAACTGTCACATCGCAGTGAATGACATTTTTTTTTTAAAAAGAAATCTTTCTTTGACCGCACATGATTTATGACAAGAGTTTATTTTCTAAACTATACTAGTATTTATTTTGTTTTAGGTGTTAGATTAAGAAGATAAAAATACAATTTAGGAAATTTTTCTTATTGCACAAATTATGGATAAGAAAGGCTTTCTCTCTCGGCAATACTACAAAGGCTTGTAGATTATTTCTGTAGGATGACCAGATTCCGTCTAAGAATGGATTCACACTCTTCAAGTTCCAAAAAATATAATATAAATAGATGCATTAATTCACTTTTGTCGTAACATACAAAATTATTTTCTTACAATTATATAGTAAGACAAAATAGTGAAATAAGTCACCTATTATGTATGGGATTAGAATTACTTTCATAAGAGCAGAATTGTATGATTTTTTTTTATAGTCTCCCTCTTCTACTCTGATTAGGGAGGGGGAAAAGTTGAAGCAGTTTTGAAGTTTGACAAAGTTGTTAGAGTTATTCTGAAGAATATGTAACAAGGTTTCATTAATAAGGACTGAGGAATTTGTTTGATGCAAGATTCTTTTCGGTTTCTTATAAATACTTCAATAACTATGAACTGTATCAAAAATGCTACAATAAGTAAATGAAAACAAACCACATTAAATTTCCTAAAAAAAAATATAGACACAATTAGTGTTTAATAAATAGATGTACAATCATTTCGCAACTCTAAAAAAATTTTTATTATAGGTACCAGCAAAAAATATTAAATGAACAAAATAAACAAGTAAAAATGTGTCCCTTTTATTTCATAATTTGCTAATCTTACAAAAAACATTGCAAGAAAATGGTACACAATTTTTTTTTGTTTTGTTAGGATCCATAGTCAAACTCAAAAGCAACATTTTAATGTTCCACTCATCTATTTATAGCTCATTATTTCCTAAATTATTTTATACTAAAGATAAATATGTGATGTAGTCGTATAAAATTGAATAACATTTACCTTGTTCTTCCCAGACCTCATAAATATAGATATTTAAGAAATATTGTGAAAAAAAAAATTCAACTACCTCAGTTTTTATTTTCTTAACTATTAATCCTACATAAAAATACCAAATACGCTTTTTGTAGGGAAAGCTTTTAATAATTTAGTTCAAATATTAAGTCTGTACTGCTGAAGTTCATATATTTTTGTTATTATTGGAAGTGAAAAAAAAACGTTTAAGTTTACTAACCATTTTTCAATTTTAAATAGTTTAATATAGTGTAACAGGGAATTTAAGGTAATTTATTTTGTACATAAAACATTTACTGCTGGAACCCATAGTAATTTAAATAATATAGTGTAAAAAATAAAAAATCGTTTCTCCCTCACCTTCTCTTCATGACTGTTAAATTAAAATATTAAACTTACAAAAATATCTTAATGGGGAAATTTTATTGTATTTTATACATCATAAATGATTTAGAGTTTGAACCTATAGTTTTTGATATTAATAAAATGACATTTAAACTCCCTCCCCCCACAAAACCCACACCCTCTATTAATTAAAACTTTCCCTATGAAGTACTTCTCAACAACTCTGTAAAATTTAATTGCTACACAATTATTATCTTACATTTTTTTTTTTTTTTTTTTTTTTTTTGCATAGACTATAATAAGTTTTCTCCCCCTCCTTATCATTTCTCTAACTTATTAATCCTACAGAAAACTTTCATATTTTTTTAAGGCATTGACGGTTATATCCATTTTTATCCCCTTTATAAACAATTAATTCTGTGGTATTGAAAAATGAAGAAATACTCACCCCTTGTCTGTGGGAACAATTCTGTGAACTTTGAAAACTACTTTTTCTTTACTGTCTAGACACTTTAATAATAAAATTGAAGGATATTTGCAACAAACTTTAAATAAATCCAAGAATCTAGTCTTGGAACCGCCTTCTGCAAATTAACAGTATAAAGATATACACTTGTTCTGGTCATCTTATGTTGTTACCAACAATTTAGATGCTATAGAAGGATAGAAACTCTTCTTTATGGAAATCTTATTAGTCATTTGTAAGGGGTCACTTGTAGATGCAGCATTTTTTATGCATGAATGTTAATTATTGAGCTTAGTTTTCACCTTAGCTTTCTACATGTTTCTCCATTACCTTCAACGTCACAACTTTTAAGAAATTATTTCCTATTAAATCATTTGCTTACATTTAATAAATGCTCTTAACAATGTTTTAAAAAGTATTAATTTATGAATATGATGATTTTTTATTTTTAAACATACAAATTATGAGGTGCTAATAATGACGGCTTTTTAACTAAATATATAGCACAACCTGAATAATTATTGCTGTTGTAGATAAGATGAAATAAATCCATGTGATATAATTAGGCAATATGTTAAAACATTTTAAGCCATTAAATACTTTTTTTGGAATTTTTGTGGAAGTTCTTAATCGTTTGTGAATAAGTTTTTTCTAATAAAATAATAGAAGTTTTGCTCTTTCTGGAAGTATGCAGTACTTTCATGCATATAGAATTTATTATGAAAAACCATGAGAAATGATAAATTAAAAAAAAAACTTTATTTATTTTATTATATTTTAAGAACATAAAAATCTAGGTAATGAATTAAATCTAATATTATTACACAGCAAAGAAAAAGCATTTAAAATTTAGCTCTCATTGTTTCACATGCTTAATACTTTTACGTTAATAATTTGTTACAATTTTAAGTGTTAATTTATTATTTTTATATTTTTAAGGAAATATATATTTTTTACATTTTTAATTTTATATATTTTCATGTTTTTAGTTTCATACAAGTTTTCAATTTTTTTTAAATTTTTCTAGAATATGACAGGAAAAAATTAATTAAAAAATGTGATTGATAAAATAAAATTTTTAAGATATCTCTTTCAATAACACTAACATATTTAACTTATAAAATTAAATATCAGAAATAGACTAGAATATCTAACTGTTTCACATTCATTACAATGCATTAATTATAATTTTTAATTATGGAGAATGTTGTTTCTTTAATAAAAGCTAAAGTTATTTAATCACATATTACATCAAATATGCTACATGGTCAGTCACGACTTTTATAATTTTTTTTATCTAACTATATTAAATGAAATTCAGTGATTATTTATTAAACAAATATTTATATTGTGATTTGTGTGAAGCAAAACTATAGCTAATATTGTAAGAGATAAGAGAAATGTAATATAATTATAAAAAATATTTACGAAATAGAGAGCAATTACAAGTTTTGTTAAAAATTATATAAATTTTTTTTCCTAATTTTAAGCATTTTTGAATTTTGGGAACATGTAGTAAAGCAGGGAAATTTGGATGCAGTTCATCAATTCAATTGTTGCTCCATCAACCCTATTATTTAGTTTATCAAATTGTGGCATTAATATAACTTATTATTCACATACTAGTAAATTAATGGATTATCCTCCTTCGTTTGATTACCCACTAATTTTTTTTAAAATTTTGAAAGCATTATTTTACGTAACAGCGAATATTTAATAAAAAAATAAGTTTAAAATTGAGCCAAAGTTCACAAACTGATCTAATAGTTGATATTGGATTGCTGCAAGAAAAGTTTGGGAACTCATGATATAAATGTATTTCATGGTGCAGGATATGAGTTTAACTTTAAATTTTTGACAAACAAGTGACTATTAGAAAAAATATATGAAGAATAAATCATAACACTAAAAAATTTTATGTGTAGCATATTGAAAATTCGTTTTTAGATTTTTTCTAAATTGAACTTTTAAATGTTAATTCCTACACAGCATTGTTAAAAAAAAATTTCTACATTTTTATTCCAGATGAAATTTTTTTATGATAGTATTAAGATTAAAATAGATGTTAACTTCAATGATTATCATAGAATCTTTTTCTTTCATTATAAACTCTATTGAAGTCAAAATAAAACTAACAGCGTAGCAATTATTATACAGCTCTGATTACTTTAGTTATCAAAAACAATTATTAATTTTTTTATATCATATAAAAGAGTGAAACAAAATATTTTAAAACATTATACACTTAATGAATGAGCCAGTTTAGAATTGATTACTATTAATTTCATGTTCGTTCATAATAAATAGAATTTCATAAATGTTGAAATAAATGCAAGATAGATTATCACAATGTTCTAAGAATGAGAATCACATAACTGTAAGAACCTTTGTGTGCAAGTTCTAATAATCATAAAGCAATATAAATTACCAAAGCAATTATAATCTTGTTTTTAGAAATCCTCATTGGGAGAAAGCTACAAATTAAATACTTTTATAAAAATGATGGAAAAAATCAAATTAAAACAGAGAATCTGAACAGTAATCTAATTTATCTTCATTCCATAGACATGAGAATGTATGCTAACATTTATGAGTTTGGAATGAAATTAAACTTAAAAATTCTCATATATTAAACATAATATAAACTTAAGTAAATGCGCACTTAGAGAGAACTGAAATGAATGAGAAGTAATCAGAACTGAAATTAATGTCTGTCGTTAATAACCATGTCATCAATGAAAAACAAATTTTATAAATTAAGTAATAGAAATGTGTGGAAGAAAGTGATACAAATTGTAAAATTACTATAAAAAATCGTTTTTAACATTTTTTATACTGGTTTTTGCATAAGATAACAAAATAAATCATTCATTAGGAAAAACAGCTTTAAATTTTAATGCATAATTGAATTTGATATAGAAAGAATCTTTAAAAATTTTAGTTTTCCATTACAATATTTATGTAATAATGACCTCCATCAGAGTTCTTACTGAATTGAAGAAAAAAAATTTCTAACTTATGCAGATTTTTCAAAAAGCTTTTAAAATCTTGTCACTTTTCCCACAAACACAGCAATGGTAAATAAAGGAAACAAATATTATGTAAAATATTGTTAAAAAGTTTAAGTTTGTAAATTGTTTTCAAATGTATTTGAATTGCATTGCAGCAGAATGTTAAAAGATATAAATAGAATAGAATAATAGAAGTTAGAATTTATATGCTTTGAATCTCAGTGACTACTCATTGTTATCACTAGTTTAAAGACTGGTCATTTCCCAGGTGAAATGCAGGATTTAATCTTGGTTTTGTCTAAAAACGCAGGGTTTCCTGACTGACCAGCTTTATTTCTATATTTATTAGCAGCAATTCCAATGTTCTTTGAAAAAGCATTATGCAGTGTGCCCTGCAACTTTATGTAAAAAACTTGAAGAGGCACAACATAAGGATTGAAAATGGCAAAAGAGAAATGTCCCAATAGCTCACCATGCATCTCTCAATCCTTATGGTGGGCCAGATCTCCTCTCCAAATTTTTACACCAAGCTCTGGGATACCTTGTATAAAAAAAATTGTGTTGAGAAGCTTAAACATTTATTATATAAAAAAGTAAATTGAATAGCAGAAGGTAGCTCCATTTTGAGTTGTAGATTCATTTATTCTGTGGCATGCAACTTGCAACCCCTTTGCAACTTCTAACTAAACTTTTTGCAAAATATTTTCATGTTTGAAGAAAGTTATTTTCTGTCTATTCTAATAGTACGAGATAGTAACTTTACTAATATTTCTTATTGGGCAACCTTCCTCTCACATTACAATTTTTGATTAATACAAACAATGAAAAGGATAAAATTTGGTAAAATGCATGACAGTCAAATTGATTGTTGTCATTTAAAACATTAAATTTTGATCCTTTAACTAAAATATTATATTTTACTTAAAATAATTGAGTTTGCTATAAAAATCATTTAGACTATTATGAATAAAGTTTAAATTTTGTTCTTTAATACGTCGAGAAACAATTTTAGAATTGCAAATGCGTCAAGTAACTTATGATATTCTATGCAATAGAATATTTTAAGATACACAATAAACCTCACACTGTTTCACCCAAGTAATAAAAATCAATTATTTGTTTCATGCTATAAGAAATACACTCTATAAATATGTTGTATGTGTCAAAATTGGTTCAGTTATGGGACTCTTGTTTATTAAATTTCCAATTATTTAAGATGAAGATAATGAATTGATATTTAATTTGATGATAATTAGTGTTATTATGTTGAAAAAAATATTATATTAATGTAGTCAATTGATTTTAAGTTGTAAATTATAAAAACATATGCCAAAATACAATTATAGATTAGGCAATAGTTATAAAGGATCATTTCCAAGTATGCATGAATCGTATAAATTTCCAATAATTCTCAAAATTATATCAATTTTACTGTCAATCTTCTTTTTTCCTGTATTAGTCGCTTTTTTTCCTCAATCAATATTATTGCACCATCTGAATAATTAGCACTAATTAAAATAATTTTGTCTTCATGAATATATGACGCCAATGACAAATTAAATTAACCTTATATCTTTTTATGATGTTGACTCTGATATGTTAACAAAAGTGGACTCATTTATGTGTGAAGTTTCATTTGTCATTATACTTACTAACTGTAAATAAGCTACTTAGATTGTAAATAGACATTTAATTAAATACATTATTTTAGATGGGTTTTTTAAATACATAGATAAATAATTTAATCTTAACATTCTAATTAATCTCATAGAGGCTGATTTATAATAATTCAATAGAATTTAATTGTTATTAGAAAATTTTTAATGTTAGTAAAATCATAATTATTAAACAAAAAAAAAACTTTTTACTTAATCTATGCATTTAAAAATTGGCATAGGCACTTCTGGCGATCATAAAAAGAGGTCGTATTTCATTTTGATTTCCTTTGCATACCATTTGTCTTATGTTATAAGGGAGAAATATTCACCCAAATTTGCCAACTTCCAGAAAACCACCAGATGGTTATAGGATTTTGAGTATGTTTTTAAGATTCACAATGCAGGGAATTGAGTTTAAAAAAATAGTAATATTGATTAAACCAAAAAATGAAAGTTATTGGTTAATATGCTTTTTTAACCCTATGAAGAATATGAAAGTAAAAGGCGACATTTCAACACTGCATAGCAATACCAATTTTCTTATGTTATAAGAAAGAAACAGTCTACAAATTTGCCAATTCACTAGAGGGTAATAAAATATTACTAAGATATTTAATGCAGTGAATTCTGTTAAAATTAGCATAGCACTTTTTTTCCAACTAATAATAGAACTTTAAATGACTCCGATAATGTATTAGCATCACTATATGAAATTCAAACTTAAAACATCCACCTTAAAAGAAAAAAAAAATCTATGATGATCATTACAAAGCAACACATAAAAAATATCACAAATGTTAAAAAATAAGATTGAAGTTTTTAAAATAACAATTACATAAACAGCAAAATTTCCCTCATTTTGCTAATTCTACCAGATGAAAAAAGAGTTGACATTATATATTAAAATTCAAAGTAAGCAAGTATGGTGTAAAAATTTGCCATTTATGGAGAGAAAGTGATTTAGACAGTAGTGAGTCTTAAAATTCAGATTAAGTTTGACTTTATTTATAATGTCTAATAAAAATTTAAGTTGATTACAGTTAATCTAGCATTGACATTGTACGTTTTGGCATGAAAAAAATTTAATGTTACTTTCTTTAAATCTATATCAAAAGTTTTAAAGAAATGTGATTTATTTTTTACAGCTAACTTTACAAATTGGTGAAATTTTGACTAGATTTTCTTTAATTTTAATAAATATCAATGAAACACAACCAAAAGTTCTCATATTTCGATGAAATGTTATTATATTGTTTGTCGATTTTTACAGTATTGTTAAAGCAAATATTTATTGTTTAATTAACTGTTGTTTAAAAATAAACATTAGAATTTAATAGTGTCTTTCGTATCAGATGAAAGAATAATTTTCTTAAGTTCTCAATGTATAATATGGAAATAAATTATTGCACATTGACTGCGATAATATGTGAAATAATAAAATTATAGATGCAGTTGCAGTGTATTTATTTCATCTAACTCATTTTTAATCCACCATAATAAAATTTGTATCAAAATAGAGGGTGCTTCATAAAGTGATTTCATTGCTAGTGCTTGTTTTCTTAGACACTTTTGAATATGACATGAACTTTGTTATGAGCCAGAATTCAAGATCAAGAAAAATTTAGAAGTTATATTATGTTTTAAAAATATATGTTTTTATGTATACTTAGTTATGGATTAAAACAACTTTTAAAAATTTTTTAATTAAAAATAAGTACAGAATTTTTTGCACCTCTGTATTAAAAAAATAAACCACAGAAAATAACTTCATTAACACTAGAAAGACCGAAATACCTATATTGCCCAAAAGCAGTCAAAATGACGGCATTGTGAAAGAATAATGTATAAAAAAAAATTTTTTAAATTAATTTTTACTATTTTTGATATAATTTTCAGTTATATAACAAGTTATTAATAAATATCAACAATAAAAATAATTATAAAAGTCACAAAATTCTAAGAAATTGTATCATTATATACATCATTGTTTTTCTAATTCAAATTAAAAAATAGTCAAAATCACTTCCTTGGGCAATCTAGTATTAATTATTGAGCCAATTAATTATTATAAAGTGCTGGGAAAAAGAGGGAAGAGAGGGGCTCATTAAATTTTCTAAACTTTTGCTAAACAAACAGGGTTAACATGCTTTGTTACATAACTTGTATGCTCATTACTCTGTCAGGGGGTATTGCAAAACGTTCAAATAAGTAAACAATAAGCAACAATTGAACGCGAAAATAATAGCTAAATAACTTTTATAGATACTTGATATACTTAAGTATGCATAATAGAACTAAATGTTTTAAAAAGTTGAAGAAACTCTAGGTATTAAACAAAAAGAATGAAAAAGTTTCATGAATTATGTTATTATTCTAAACCATTAAGAGCAGCACTTATTTGAAAGCTATTTTCTGGTGACAGCTGTGTATTGATTATCCTAATTGAACAGTAAAAATAACCCTTTTGATAAATCAAAACTTTTTTAGAATAATAAGCCTATTAAGAGGATCGGTATAGAATTTGGTTCCCATCATGTTGTTTTTACATTCAGCATTTCCACTATTTCTCAGGAACAAACAGTAGAAATTCAAGAACACTTTGAACACAATTAGAAAATTAATTTGTCTGAAAGATAATAATTATCAACAAATTGTAGTTTACAAAATATATTACAAATCGTATTTTGCTTGAAATTTTTAATTTCATACAGACGTCATAATATTGCTATAGGCAGCCAAGAAGAGAATTTTTGTATCTGCTTTCCGGACATAGAAAATAGTATTCGTTTTAATACTTTGAAAATAAAATTTGAATTTAAAATGAAGAAATGAAAATGAAATTATTTTTGATTTTCCAATATTTCAAAATTTAAACGTTGAAGTTATTATCTGACATTTTTAATTTTTTTGAAGATGTTATTTGAATAAAAATGCTGTACTAAAACCAAATTTACTTAAGTTATTATAAATTTATGATTTATGAAGAGTTGTAGGGTTAATTGCTTTTACACCTCAGTTCAAGTCTTTCAGGCAAGAAAAAGAAAAAAGAGATCCTGCAAAAAAATTTGGGGCATGATTCTGATGCGCAATCAGAAGATTTTATAAAATTCACGGTATTTCTTTTCGTAAAATTGAAATATATATATGTCACGGCCAAAGCCCGACCAGAGTCTGAAATTTTCTTGATTTTGGGAATTGGTCGGCCAAATCGCGAACACGATGTTCCGGCCAAAGTGCGAAATAATTGAAACGATCAGTGTATATTTTACTTTGGCGGTCTTCTATAATTTTATAAATAATTCTTATAAATCTTCTAATTTAAAAATATAAAAAATAGAAGTTTTTAAATTTTCTATTAAATAATCATTAATTTAATAATCATTATTAAATTATCTATTTAATTGTCTAGTCATACATACACCAAGGGTCTAGTCATACTAGATCTAGTTAAATGCCACTGCTAGGTATACATTTGCCCGGTATATCCTTCACTGATGTTTTTTTAAGGTCATTTACCCGGTATACCCTACACTGATATTTTTTTAAGGTTCAGTGCCACTGCCCGGTATATCCTACACTGATGTTTTTTAAGGTCAAGTGCCCCTGCCCGGTATACCCTACACTGATATTTTTTTAAGGTTCAGTGCCACTGCCCGGTATATATCCTACACTGATGTTTTTTTAACGTTCAGTGCCCCTGCCCGGTATCTATCTTCTAATCTATTGTCAGTAAGTATTAAAATATCGAATAAATGTTATCTATCGTCAGGCATCGTAAGTACAGGTATCCACATACCGGGTGGTACGGTGGGACCACAATTTTTTAATATTTGTTTTATTAAAAAGTTTATTTGCTAATATCGCCCCTTTTGTTTTCTTTTTTAATCTAAAAATATAAATCTTCTAATTTAAAACTATAAAAAATAGACAAGTTTTTAAATTAAAATTTAATTTTTCACTTTGTCTCAAATGAAATCAAGAAAATATCGGACATTGGCTGGAACATCGTGGCCACTTCGCGATCTGGCCGTAACATATATATATATATATATAAACAAGGGAAAAATTACAAAACAATGAAAATAGGGGAAAAAAAGAAAAATAATTAAAAAAAAAAAAGGGGAGAAAAAAAGGACAATTTTTTTTTTTTTTAAAATCCGGAAAATAAAGATATAATCTTTTCATCAGCCCACGCGATTATATCCGCAATATTAGAAAGCACTCTTTTTTGCGGATATAATCGTGTGGGCTTATGAAAAGGTTTATATCTTTTATTTTCCGAATTTTTGTATAAAAAAAAAATTGTCCTTTTTTTCCCTCCAGGTTTTTGTTATTTGTTTATTATTTTTCCCCTTTTTTCATAGTTCTGTAATTTTTTCCTTGTTTTATCTACATTTTGAACTTATTTTATGAGTTCTATTTATTTGCAGCTTATGCGCAGTGAATAAAACTTATTGTTTCTTAATTTTTTTAATATATATATATATATATATATAGAGAGAGAGAGAGAGAGTAAATTTTATTTGCATTTTTATTTTATTTTTAAAGGTCATTTCATTCTGACAAATATTTAGGTTACATGTTTTTCTTAAATAATTCTTAAATAAGCAGGATTTGCAAATAGCATCCTTATGTATAAATCCCGAAACTGACTATTGCAAACATGTTTTTTCCCTAAGCTCTTCGATTGCGATCAGTTACTTATTTATCACCAAATATGGTTACTAAAGTTTCTTTGTCCTATTTCTATATTTAAAAATTTATTTTACTATTCTCACCATCACTACCGACATCTGATACGATAGCGTCATTTTAAGTAGAGTTAGTAAGGTTTTTAATAAGTTAAAAATGTGGGGGCGAAACTAAAAAGAAGTATTTTATTATGTTTATTTTCACCACAGCATTCAATATTTAATTTCAAAAATTTAATTTTAAATTTAATGATAACTTTATAATTACGATCGATAATGATAGCACAGTGTTCTTAATTTATTAAGGACTAGATTCTTGACTTTTTAAATGAAAGGTCAAATCAAAAAGAAAAAAAAAAGTTTCAAATCTTTGAAAAATTGAAATTCATCAGAAGTTGGAGTCAATTTTACTTAAAGTTTATTGTTGTATTTTGCAGTAGTAGATTACTTAGAGATTTTCTAATTTTAATTAGAATTTTACTAGTTTTAGTTGTTGAATTAGAGAAAGTAATGAGATCCCTCTGCCCTTAACTATTTCCAGCATTTATGCAAACAAATCCTTTCAGTGGTATTTTTTTTATTTTCTGAAATTATTAGAAGATGGACGCAGAAATTATAGATGAAAAAATAGCTTACCAACAATATTTAAAAATTAATGCTGTTGGTAGGAACTATTCAACCCCCCGCTTCATTGGTATTTTTTTATTTTCTGAAATTATTAGAAGATGGTCGCAGGAATTATAGATGAAAAAATAGCTTAGCAACAATATTTTAAAAAATTAATGCTGCTGGTAGGAACTATTCAACCCTCCGCTTTATATAAGGTAAAAATGTTTAATAAAAGAAATTATCTGAAACTTAAATGCATATGTCGTAGATAACTCTTTTCAGTTTTACTGAGTTAAATTAATAATTTAACTTTTTGATTAATAAGTCAGTTACATTCTTTGGTTAAATAATCTGTGGCTTAATTAATAGAAAACTATAAATAGAATCAAAATGTTTGAATTCCTTCCTATAAGATTTAAGTGGATACCTTTTAAGCATTTTGAACATTGCAAATATTGTAAAGCATAAATTAGCTGAATGCCATACAATTTCTCCTTTTTGAATGTAAAAATTATATAAAACAAATAAATATTTTGTAAATTTATATTTTGATTATTTAACTTTTATGTATTCTTTCCTATCAGTTCTTTTATTTCAGTTGCTTTGTAGCAGTTTCTTTTTACAAAAACTATTCAATTTTATCATCGAATTTTAAATTGAGGGGGGGGGGAGTATTTAGAGGATAAACTAACTCAGAAATTGTGCTAAATTATTTTTTTATGATTCGCCGAAGTATTGTTAAGAGATTCGCTCTTTGAAAAAATGAGTTCAAATTTTTAAAAATGTTAATTTCTTGAAGTATGTTGATGTATGTAAATTGTAAAAATTTATAAAATATGCCAATATTTTGACTCAAACAAAAACATATTACAGCGGATCATAGAGTTTAAATAGCATGGTTAGAGAATTCAAAAAAAAAAAAAAAAATTAAAGATAATAATTCATAATGATTTAGTTTTTGGCTGCTTACTAGGGTCTTCGTTTTTGCTTCATCAACGGGAAACTAATGGCCAATGTGAAAATTATATAAATAACCATTTAAAAAATACACATGCTTTATAACATTTGTAAAATAACAAGTATTTTTACGAATTAGAATTTTTAAAGAAGTTAGCTGCCTTCTAATATAAGAGTTTACTCCTGAAACTACTGATCATGCATGAAATATCCTACAACTCTACACCTGAGGTCAAGAATTTGCACTTCATATGATTTCCGAATGATACTAAGTACTTGGTTTCTAGTAAAATGAATGGATATTATTTACATACTCATTTCGTTAGTTTATTAAAAATATAATTTAAGAAATTAAAGGAAAAGAAAATTTAGATTTATAATACCCCAAATTAAACAAGAGTAACACTTGTTACAGTTTTTAACTATGACATTCTTTTCATGAGATAACTTCTTTTGCCGACGATTTTGTCAGTTTTTTATTATTAATTAAAGCCAGCTTACGCATTCTTGTAATTTTTGCATTTTATATTTGAAATTTTAAAGTTGAATGACATGCATGAAATGACCCCTATTTCAAAGAGTCAAAGTTAAATAGTTGCAAGGCCAATTATTTCGAAAAGAATTAACTACTTCGGTGCATTGAAACAATTATCAATGAATTATTAATATTCTTGTTTCCTTATTACGAAATATTAGATCCAAATTTGCATTAATTATTTCTTTAAAACGTGTATTAAAACTATTATTATAGGTTATTTAAGTAGAAAAAATCCTAATGTTAGAAAAAGAACAATTTTTGAGATGATGATTCTAAAAATAGCACGTTTTTCGAAAAAAGGCATATCAAACATTTTCCTTATATAGCAATATTTTTTTGAGCTGTGCAAAAGGTGAGAAATAATATAAACAACTTTTTAAGCAGATATTTCAAACTTTTTGAAAGAAAAGGGTAACTTTCTTTAAGTTAGCGGGCAAGAATAACTTTAAACGCCAAAATAAAATTTTATGTCCTGTTTTTTGTTCATTTAAAAAAACAAACAAAAAAACAATCTGTTGTATGTTTTTGCTGTGCTCACATACGCATGAAAAAAAAGAAAATTAATAATTTATCTTCATTTTTCGTAAACAATAGTATTCTTAGTAAATAGTCAGCTGTTCTGCATCGAATGATATTGTGTGTGATCAGTAGAATATTTTTAATTTCTTAAGATTTAATTCTCAGATAGCTGGCAATAATTCTAAGTTTTCTTTCAAAAAGAACTTAGCAATAATTTTAAAAGTAATTTTATTTTTAAAGGAAAACATAAATCAAAATACTAAAACGATTGATTAGTGTATTATTGGAAAATAGTATAGATAGTAGCATAAAAAATAAGATTTTGTGTTAAAATTTAATTAAAAAGTTGGAAAAATAATTCAGCGAAACAAGCGCAAATAGATAATTTACAAATTTATTTTAAGATTAAGGTGATATATAAGATGTAAAGAAGTTTTAAGATCATTAAAATTGCTGACTACGTATTTTTATTAATTATTTATAAAATATCAATAAAAATAAAATTCAAGAAATTGATAAATATATTATTCCAAATCTATGCATACGTATGTACCTATAATATTGGCATTGTTTCGGCTATTGAAAATCAAGATCAAAAAATAAAAAATAATCACATTAAGTAAGCACAATCTGGTGTATAATCATATTCTATCAAAAGCACGCTTTTATAAAACTAGACATTCGTTGAATAAAGTGTTTTTTATTCAAAATGCTTTATTCAAATTTCTTTTAATTGCATATAAATTTTTAGACGACTTAAAAAGAAACATCGTATTATGCAGTTTTAAAAAAATAAAAAGATTAGCAAACGATTATTAGCGAAAAAAATATGAAAGAAATTTTACACTACGCGCGCGAAGTCAAGTTTCTCGCAAGTTTACCACATTTTAATATTAATCGCCCCATTTAATTTTTTCTTTATTGTCGCCAAATTATTTTTTTTTAAATAATTAATTTTAATTTTTCTCAGCTTCTAATAAATAAAAACAGTTGAAACTTTTGATTTTTCAATTGAAAAATATGTAGATTAATATGGTATAAAAAAAATTCCTACCTTATAATTCAAAATTTTTTCATCCTCAATTTAATTAAATAATAAAAAGTAATTAATAATTATTAAAAATTAATTTTTTCCTGAAATTATCTTTAGGTAAATGAGTTTTATGAGTGGGTGCAATTTGATTTGAATTGCTTTATTAGTTTTATTAATATGACTAAAAACGTAAAAAGTGAAATTAACATTAAGGGGTACGAACTTTGGATCGCTCTCCTGACCAAACTATGGGGACCATATTTCCCAGATTGCGGCTACCCCCTATATTTTGAGCTGTCTATCCAAAGTCATCCCAGGAAGGGTGATTCTATATCAATCTTCAGCTGTCAAACTCAAAGTTGGGTGGAGGGGTGACAATCAGGTGAAAGGGTGAAGGGGAGGGTGACCAGAGGAGCAAAATAAGTCGATGTGAGGGGGTTGCTACAGAAGTATCCCTTATCGCCCCTTACTTGGACTATTAGGAGAAGATAATAACAAAATTTTAATATAATTTAACGATTTTAAAGTAAGCTTATAATTTTAGTTTGTAGTTATTTAATTGTAAAATACGTGCCCCTCTGTATATTTTTTTTAATTGCAGAATATTTTAAAAGTTGTTGTAAAACTTCACAACGTTATTCCTGGTTAATTAAAAATTAATAACATGAGACAATTTATCAAAATTTAATAGAATACTTTTATATAAATGGTCTTATAAAAATTACTATGTTTCTTAATTATAACTTATTTTAATATAATATCAACATTTTAATATAACTTAACGATTTTAAAAAAAATTTATAATTTTAGTTTGTAGTTGTTTAATTGCAAAATACGTGCCCCTTAGTATATATTTTTTTTAATTACAGAATATTTTAAACTTCACTAAGTTATTCCTTATTAATTAAAAATTAATAACATCAGACAATTCATCAAAATTTAATAGAATAATTTGATATTTATCACTTTTATATAAATGGTTTTATAAAAATTATTATGTTTGTAAATTATAACTTATTTTAATATAATAACATTTTAATATAACTTAACGATTTTAAAGTAAGTTTATAATTTTAGTGTGTAGTTATTTGATTGCAAAATAATTTTTTATTAATTACGATCATTTTTTTTAAACATTGCGTAATAATTTCCAAAGATAAATTTTAGTTTTTGTAACAGTCTTTATTTTTAGCATTTTTTTAACTCTGTTTCATAGCGTTAAAAGAATTCCAGCTTGTTTTGAACTCTAAACTTATATTGTGATTTGCTCAAATTATGAATTCCTAATAAAGATTTATAAATTACTTATGTCTAATATTCCTTTGATTTTTAACCAGCAAGATATCAATGATTTTAATCTTAGTTTACATTTTTAATTTGTAGTTATAAAGTTTAATTTGTGCGCATTAAAATTTTTTTCAGTTGGCTTAGACAGTTATTATGATGTCATCGTTATTATGTTAGGAGGCAGCATGTGCCTCTTCAATAATATTTTAATATTGCATATATTTTTTTTCTTTTTTGTAAGATATTGTCTTTAAAACTTCGAAAATCTATTCTTGATTGAAATAAAAAATTAATAATTTCAGACAGTTTTTTTTTAATAATTTAACTAAATAATTCTGCATTTATCACTTTTATTTAAATGGTGTTTTAAAAATTATTAATGTTTTTTTTTTTAATTAATTCCATTATAACTCAACGTTATTTAATAATTTCAATTTATAGTTAATTAGTTTGATTTGCAATATATTTTATTTTGCAATATATTAGTTTGACGTGCAATATACTTTTCTCATTTATAATGATTTCTTATCACCTTATCATAATTTTTTAAAAATTAGTTCTATTTCATAGTTCATATTCCTTATTATTATTATTTTTGATGAATTTTATTATTACTGATGCATCAATAGAATGCTTTCTAAACTATTTTCTTCTATTATTATAAACTTTGATAATTAATAATTTTGATTTTTATATGTAATTTTCGATTAATTTTGATTTTTTATAAATTATTTTATTTCTAATGTCTTTGAAAACCGGATTGTACAAAATTTATAAAAATATTAAAAAGAGGCACATTTTTACTTATAGACAAAATGTTATTCTTTTACATTTTAAGGAATATTATAAATTAAAAATATTATCAATATAATAAAGCAGGGTTTTTTTTTTTTTTTTAAAAAATAAATAAATAAATGAACGATCTTTTCTGGAAAAAGTCAAGTTAGCTTATTTTTATTAAAAAACCGGCTTTTATTTAAATAGAAAATAATAATAAATAAATAATCCTGTCTTTATTGGCTATCTTTATTATCTATCCGGGCTTTTTAATTTTTCATTATTAAAAATTAGCATACTCTTATTTAAATGACTTTTGTTGATGGCTATTCAGTAAAATTATATAAGTAAAATATATTAAATTAATTTTACTTTAAATTAAGGACATTTAGTCCATTAATAAATAAAGTGTTATTTATTTTAATAAAGTAGTTGCAAAACCAGATTTGCCTTAAAATCAGATATTTTTCATAAATAATTTTCATAATTTATTTTCAATAATTTTGAAAATCATCCTAACTGAGCTTTAAACTGATTCAGAATAAGTATTTTTAAAATTACCCTGAATAAATTAAATTTTTACTTTTCAAAGTGACGGTCAAGATGATCAAAGTTATCCAACTGCAGTGGGTCAAAAATATCTCCTAATGTTTACTAGTGTTAAAAAACATCCCGTTTAGACCTCGGAAATTGGAGATCTAACTTTTTTTTTTTTCCAATTTTCTTTAATGTGTTCTTAAGAAAATCACCCGTTCCTTAATGCATCTATATTATATAAACATGAAGCCTCGAAATTATATATATCATAAAACAAAAAAGATCCATTTCCTGACTATTATATATATATATATATATATATATATTAAAAAATTATAAAATAGACCCATTTCTTATTCAATATTTACAACTAACCGAATTTTCTTTGATAAATACATTACGAAACAAATATATCAACCCGCGAAAGTATATTAAGACGATTAACTACCTCATTTCCTGACGTTTCAAAAACTTGTTAAATTTAAAAAAAGTTTATTTTTTTTATTAAATGATTCTTTTTTTTAAATATTTTAAAAATAATTATTAATTTATGACAAATTTCTATTGTTACGAACAGAATTTCACTATATTTAAATATCTCATTTCCTGACGCCCTAGTTCCAGTAAAAATATTTTTTTATTCAAAAAGCATTATTCGTTTTTTTATTTTTAATATTCAATAAAAAAAAGAGATTATGGGTTTTTTCTATGGTGATGTTTTAAAATTATTGTCAATTAAAAGTTTAATTGATTTTAAAATATCGAATTTGAATTATTTTCCATTAAAAAAAGTCATTGGAAACTCCGAATACATTCATTTTTATTTCAAAATATTTAATATAAATTATTTTCCCTTAAAAGAAGTTTCATTCACGCTGTATTTATTTTTAAATTAACACACCGGTCGCATTTATTTTATATTTTAAAATATTTAATAAATAATCAAAATATTTAATAGGCAAAATATTCAAAAATGAATCTTTTTTTAATATAGCCATATTTTTAGGACCCTGTACACACTGGAGTAACGTAACTTTATTTTTAGCTCGATATTAACTATATAACTGCTGAATATTTATTTAATAGTGACTTTTTAAAAGGAGAGAGCATGTGTGATACATAAAACCCTAAAATTTCATCCAATTTCTATAACACGCGTAGAAAATTTTCGATTTGAAACCAATAAGTGATTTCATTTTTTATAACAATATATTAACCAGATTCAAGAAGTTTTATAAAATGTACACTTCATGACTTGCATTATAATTACCTTGTTGACTAGTGATACTTTATTTAAGACTTTTTATGATTACGTTATTTATTTAATATTTTAAGTAAGTACGAGTACTACTGTATTATAAGTTAGACGCTTCCTTTGCACATACGTGATATATGCGTCAGTTTTATAAAGTTTAAAATCAATATAACAATACATATATTTACTAAAATTGTCTGAAAAATTAAGTTAAGAAATAATAATAAGTAATAACTTAATGAATTAAATTAGCTTCAAATGTTATTATACTTTTTTAAGTTTGCTATATCATTTTATCTCTTACGTCATATGGTAACCATATTATATATAGACAGAGCTATACTTTAATCAAAGTCTTAATATTATATTAAATCCAGTTTTTGATGTTATAAAACATTCGAAACACAATTTTCAGTGTCTTTGTTACTTCCACAATACCTGGCTTTCTGTATACCGGTTAATAATAATAATCTGATGATATATTTTATTTGATGATCTATATCCTTAATTGCTCCTTTTAAATTTTTTTTTTCTTTTTCACTTTCAATTTGTTATTTTGTGCAGTGTAGGTACTTTATATGATCTCGATTCGCATTATTTATATACGTGAACGAGCAAGAGACTAAAGCTTTCTATTTTGTAACAAAATCAAACAATGTATTGAGCGCAAATAAATAAACAAAGCGAATAGTCTTAGATAAAACAATGGATTTTCGCAGGACTCAATTCGAATGGTTCCAGAGCCTAACTTTAAGTATGCGAAATAATTAGTGTATAGAAGATATTCAGAGTCAAGAAATTTCCCTCACAAAAACGTACTTGCTTCGAATAAACATTTTTCTTTCAACGTATACAGATTCTTGACCCTTAAAATGATGGGGATAGCCGCAATTTGTAAAAAAATTTCCAAGAAAATTTTTTTCCTTTTTTTGTGCATCAGACATAATTTAAGTCATGTATTATTAAAATGCATTTTCCTCACATTTTAATTTTCAAAATTCGTAGTTTACTTTGATATTTTGTTGGTTATTTTTAAAAATATTATTTTCTTCGGATTTTCATTTTCCCTATAATTTTTATTTCTCAGTCCTTGTTATTTTTCAAACATTCTTAAGCTAAATGTGACTTTTTGTTTATTTTTGTGATTAATTTTGTAACCCATAACTCTTAATTCTATTAATAAAATAATAAGTCTTAATGAAAACTGTGTCATAATTTTTAAAAGTACAGCAAATTTTTCAGATTCAGTTTTTGTTTAACTTTAATAATTTTTTTAGATTTCATTTTTATCGGATTTTAGCTTTTACGCTGCTTATGTTAATGATATTTTTGTTAATTGTTTTCTCTACATTTTGTTAGAATAATTTGAATTCTTAACATATATTTCATTCAATTTATACTTGAAATTTTTTAAATATTTTAAAAGTCTATAAATAATTTCCCAGTATCATTTGGTTTTTCAAAAGATTATTTTAAATTTCCATTAGTCTTTTTCGCTATACAGCTATCCAATTTTGTTTCGAATAGCTATAATTCAAAAAATAATATTGCATTGTTAGGTTTAAAAAAAATAGCCATGTAACCTCTAATATCTATATTATATAAAACGCTAATACGTATGTATGTATCAATAAAACCGATGATATTTCATATCTCGCGTTGGCAACAGTTTTCATTTTTAACGAAGTACTTAGTACAACTAAATAAGATTGTTTTCACAACACTTAAATATTTACTTTATTTTCTTCATTTATAGAGAGAACAGTCGGCAGAGAATTCTGTTGGGTTAAAAAACATTTTGCTAAAAAAAGAACGAATTCTAAAAGAAATAAAAATAAAAAACTTAAAAAATAAAAATGCTGTTGCCAGCCATAGAATTTTTTGAAAGATAACTTAGCAACATAAATCAAAATGACATAGAAGCTCAACTAGATCAAAATTAAGATACCTGAGCGCTTGACGTAGCAAATCCTTCAATTCATTCTATAAGTATTGTATCACCAAATGGCCAAATTAACAATTGTGCTTTTAGAGAAACTCTCTCTCTCTCGCTGTGTGTGTATATATATCTATCTATATTTGCATTTTACAACTTCATATTAAACTTCTGCTGTGTGTCTGAATACTGACATTTAGAACAAAATTAAGGTTTAGAATTGCGTCGGAGAAATTTGAATTGTTAACAATGACTTAAACAAAAAGTTTTATTTTAACTGACAAATGCTATATTATAATTTTAACTTTTTCTATGACTATACTCATTTTCTTACTCTTTTCTTTGTTTTTTATACATTTTATATTTTTGAGATAAAATAAAAAACCTATAGTTGTTATGTTTCTGAACACTGATGAAAACACAAAATGATGAGCTTCATCAACAATCAAAAATAAATACATTTATTTTACAAATTCCATATTATTAGGGTGGCGCCCTTCAGAGAATTAAAAATACAAAATTATCTTCATCGAAGCCGATGCTTTACACCCGGCGTTCAGTGGCAGACTACTATTTCATATTGTTTTACAACACATGGCTTTAACACTCTGGTGGGAAAGACTTTAAAACAAAACTTACAACAGTTACTTTTCTCAACAACTGAAATTTAGAATAGTGTGATTAAGAAAAATATCTGAACTGTTTGCAATTTCAAATTAATATTGAAATGTACAGGTTTAGAATTTTCTACAGTGAAAAGTTTTCGGAACTTCAGTATTGAAAAAAGTATACAAAAGCTAGACGTTAAGAACGTATCCAATGAGCGAGCAAAGCGAGCATTGGATTGTGAAGCAATCCGAAATGAACTGCGAAAGCAGTTCCGGGGGTTGGCGAGCGCCAGCGAGCAGGGGGCGAAGCCTCCTAGTACTATAAAATTTTGGTTATGATTTTATAATTAACAATAAATTAAAAGTCATTTTGAAATGAAAATTAATTCAATGAAAATTGTTTTAATTTTATCCTCTTTTGACCTTTATCATGAAAACTTAATATGATTAAGTTAATTCTACTTCATTGAATACTGTATATTTAATTATTTTAAATTTTATCTATTTTTTTCTTTGTATATATTTTTTCTTCGTATATATTTTTTCTTTGTATATATTTATAATTTTTACCTTGGTATAAACCAGAAAAATCAGAAGACATGTTAAAATTCAAAATCATTTTTAAATAATATTCAATTTGAGATCTCTTTTACGTCCTTCATTTGTTTTAATGTTCCTATAATCATTAAAATTAAATTAATATGATAAAGTTAATTTTACTTTTTTGTATACTAAAATTTTATATTCATGATTAAATTCAAATCTATGCCAGAATCAAAATGCAAATCACAAATTATTCTTAATTCAATATATTTTTGAGGAGCGAAAAATCTTTTTTTGAGGAGCGAAAAATCTTGAGGAGCGAAAAAAATGTCATTATGATTAAAATGTATCTAGAAATCGCATTGACAAATTGATCAGCATTAACAAATTTAAAAGAGTAAAATTACAAAATTCATTAATAAAATTTTTTAAATTTTAATGCACTTTTTTTCTTTTTAATTTGTTTCCGATTGATAAAAAATTTTTTGTTAACTAAATTGGTGTGAATGTAATAGTTGAAACATAGTCGTCATAAACAACGAAAATAGATTAGATAATTGAAACTAGATAAATTATAATATTAAAATAATACAGCTAATTTTAAAATATTAAGTCGGGCAAAATTTATGACATTGCATTGGCTCGCCCCCCTAGCCAGAAAAAGTTGGCACGCCACTGAGTGTATGTGAAGTTATTATAAACTAAAATTTTTCCTCCTCTCTGGGCAGTTAAAAAATAAAAATGTGTTATCTCGACAATTTTGAAAATTATTTGTGGTTGTCGTATGATGTGCAATGTTAATTTCAGTTGCCAAATTACGATACTAATACCATTCCAATATTCACAAACATGTCAAAATATTATATAAACCTCTTTGGCTCTTTATACGGGAGAGACACAACATTCATGGCATATTTGCAAACGCGCCAAAGCATACACTTAAAAAAGAATAACCCTATAGTATCTTTAACTTTCCCCAACTTTACCATAATTAGTAACAGGTGTGCCTCTCAAAATCCCCTAACAATGCCTTTTGTTCGCTAGAGGGGTGAAGATCTGGGGATGACTTTGGAGTGTAATCATATTTTGAAGGTTAAAAATCCAAATATGTAAAAAAAAAAATATGTTTATTCAGAGAAAGTACGTTTTTGTGTCTGATTTCGTAACTTAATTAATAGTTAGCACTAATTAATTAGCATATTTGAGGTCACCCCCAGGAACCATTAAGATTGATACTTAGTTCGTGAAAATCCGATCATTAGAACGAAAGTTATTCAGGGTGATTCGTTTTTTTTTTTTCGGACTGTACAGTCAGTAAAAAAGAAAATAAAAAAAATTTAATAATATACTTTAAAAATTTTATAAAGCTCTTAATTTTTATTTAAAAACTTTGTATGTAGGTCACATCACTATTTTATAAAAAACCTAATAAATAATATCCAGGATTATTTAATATATATATTTATTGTGATGTCCTATATGGATTCATCCTACCAATGTTTGTATCAATCCATTCAGATTCTGAGCAGCAATCACTGCATTTACTATAATAGACTTGAACAATTCTAATTTCTGTGGTCCTTTTGCAATAACACCTTCTTCTGTGCAGAGAGCTCTAATAAAGATTGGAATGGAAGAGTGGGTGTAGGATTATTCAGGTTAATTATCTGGGTGCCCCTAGACCCAGCCAAAGTTGGAAATCAAAGCTTGTAATTAAAAAATTGGTTTTAACCCTTTGGCTACTAACGGGACTCATTTGTCCCAACAAATGTTTAAAAATTACTAATGGGGTGAAAAGCACTTAGAAACTTATTGTATTATGTCCCAGTCGTAGAGTCGAACCAATTATACGTGTTTCTATGTCAAATATCACCTAGATGGCGCTAAAGAGTTTCTTGTATGAAATAGCATTGTAATTTTGCGCTGGGACAGATATATCCCACTAGTATTCTTCATTGGTACAGATATATCCCACTCATATTCTTCATTGGGATTGTTATGTCCATTCATATTTTCTCAAATGAACATAGAAAAAAGAACAAATATGAGCTGTCCAATGTGTAATGTCTGGTTATGCAAAGATTGCTTTACCCTGTATACCATGTAAAAAAAAAAAAGTCCACATAATAAATTTTTCCGGAATGATAGATGTGCTTGTAGTAAGTCTATCTCTACAGGTGGGACATATGTATTCCATCATTAAGTAGGGTTGGGACATATATGTCCCAGCCTCTAAATTGATAATCGCTTGTCAGAAAAATCTCAAATACTAAATTTGCCTTATTTGAGACCTATTTTGTCTTTTTGAATAATAAACAGGACAAAAAAAAAATCTTTTTTTAAAATTTGTAATCAAAGGGTTAAATTAATAATAAGAAACAAAAAATTGGTTTTGAAAGGGGAAAATGCTCTATTTGAAGAAGGAAAAAAATTCTATATGTAAGAATCACAAAACTTATGATTATTTTGACTACTCGTCATACAGATTATTACATCAAGTTTGGCAAAGAAATTATTTGTAAAACCTATAGACATGTAACATATTCATATAGACAAATATGTATAGGTGGTTTTTGTTCATTTCTTTGACACATTAATTCATTTATACTCTAAATATCTCTAACTTCTGTATCTCAAAAACCTTGTTATGTTCCATACATATTGTTTTCCTTGGCATTATATGTCCACCTAATGTTAATTTGAATTCCTATGCCAAAGAGTTTCTTCTCAAAATCTTGTTATGACGAATTTCTTTCGAAATAGAAAATGAACTGTTTCGGAAAAATCCATTGTAAGTTTATTGTAAACCAATTCTTTTTTATTTAATGCATAATTATTTTTGTCTTACTTTTAAAAATAAAATTATAATTGTTGTATTTAGACTTACAGTCAACAATCACAATCATTACAAACATATTTATTAGTAGCTATTTTTATCTTTCATGACTCTACTTTTTAGAGTAATATTTTAGAATATATTTTTCTACTTTTTAGAACGTATTTAGTTCTAAACTTGCTATCTCAAAAACTGGCTATGAAGTTCAGAACCTCAATGATTTAAATAATTTGCTGACAACTCTTTTGTGCAATACTGGCAAAATAGTCATGTATGAGGTTACACAAGTATGCATGAGTTAATAATTTGGGCTAACCTCTAAATAAATATTTTTTCACCATGTCTCTGATATAGTTAAATAAGATTTTTGCGCAAGAAATTTCAATTTGTTCAAAAATATTGCTTAGAACTTCACTCTAATTATTTCTTCAAAAAAAAAAAAAAAAAAAAAAAAAAATCAGAATTTCTAAAGTCCCATTCAATCAGATGTGTTCATTTTAACACAGGAATGGTGGATGGTATAGCTTTATAAAATCTCAATATTTTGTTATTTATAACTCATGAGGCTTTCATTCTAATTGAAAGAAAAAATTATTGTTGTTAACAGGAAGGAATTATTTTTAGTTAATTTCATATTTATGATGAGTTAAAAAGTTAAAATCTAGTTATAGTTCTAATTGTTCTGTCTATCAATTTTAAATCTAAAAACTGTTAATTCAAAATTGATTCAAAAGGGCATATTCCTGCTCTAATATTGTCTGCTTGTTTCAAACAACCAATTATATTACAGTAACTAAAAATTGGCAATTTTTTTTCCATGCTAAACAATGTTTTTTAAGATTTTTTTAAAAATAAAAGGTGGTTTTGTCAACCTTAAGACTGAAAAAAACATTTGATTTGGATGGCCAAAATTCTGTAACCCTTGCTGCTAACATCTTAGTGTTTTATAATTAAACCACTTAAAATAAAATTTTCTGTTTGCTATTACCCGTTTGCTTGAAGGTGAAGCAATTTCAATTACTTTGAAGATCAAAATTATTAGGTTGTAATTTCTTACATCATTAACTTATTGTACGTTCATTAGAAGTGTATTTGCACTTTAATGCTATTTTGATTCGTCTGTAGTTTATCTTATTTGGAATAGCACTCACTTTCACAAACCAAGTTAATTCTCTTTAATTTTCTATTGTTTACACAATACAAAATGTAAACACAGAAGGAAAAGAAATCAAATATTGGGATTAGAATTTGCCAATAAAAAATGAAAAATGAAATTTTTTTTAAATTTAAATATCAGAGTTATTGGATGTCAAACCTTACACCAGCATAATCTAAAATTAGTAAGTTTTTCCATAAAATTTTTTGAAAACATAGTTTTTCATACTGTTAAAAAAAGTTTACAACTCCTTGCAGAAATTGCACTTGAGCCAAAACATCCAGGCTTTCAGTTTAAAATGCAATTAATTTCAGAAAGATTATTAATGAGGATTTTTTGGTCTACACTACTAATCTTATCAAAAATCAGCCATGACATTAATCTGAAGAGCCATCAGGGGTATTTTTCAGATGGTGTCCTTAATGGTCTGAGAAAAAAAATCACAAACCTCAGTTCATTCTTAAAATGAAGAGGAATCATATATTCTTGATTTATGAAGCGTATACAGTCCCTGGCCAAATTATTAGACGCACTATAAGATTCTAGGTAAAATCTTAATTATCAGGTGATACTATATAGCTCTATTGTTTTTATGCGGCTGAAACTGGTTTGCACTTGTTTACATTCATGTATCAACATGGTAATGCAATATGTTAAAAATAAATACAAATAGGAAGCATATAAAAAAATCTCCTGAATAAAAACCCATTGCATGTATGTTTAAATATAAAAGTTTTGCATATAAACTCGTGCAAAACATGTAATTTTTAAAAAACTACAGTGCATCAAATAATTTGATCTAATTATTATAATATACTAATATAATACTTGATATAATAAATATTCTAATTATTATAATAAATATATTTATATAATATATCATCTAATTTATCCAATCTTCAAATTTATATTATATATCGTCTAATTTAATCAATTGATACGCAAAGGTAAACAAGTGCAAACCTGTTTCAGTCGGGTAAAAACAATGAAGTTGTATAGCATCATTTGATAATTATGATTTTACATAGAATCTTATAGTGAGTCTAATAATTTGGCAAGGGACTGTAACAAAATATTTATGAAGAGTGCAAACAAATTTAAGTGATAAGTGATTTTTACAAATAGGTCATAAAGTTTGGAGTCTAATATTATTTTCACTGATATTTTTTATGGCTTAGTCAATGATAGGACCTGTTAAATGGCACTGAAATCAAGAGGAAAAAGTGATGCATTAACTTTCTTTTCTAAAATTGTTGACAAATTAATCTGTTTTTTCTGTATATTCTTGAATTGATCCTCTTTCAAAGCCAATGTAATGTTTTCAAAGCATCTTAATTTTACAAAAAGATCAGTTCATAAAAATAAACTATATGATATATTTAATTTTTATTAGTTAATAACAACTGAAAAAGAATTTAGAATTCTTAATTAATCCATTTCATGAACAATAAGAGAAATAAATAATTTACAAAATCTATATACATATGTTTTTACATAAATATAAATAACCTACTAACATAACATAAGCATTTGATTTTAGAACATAGGATTGAAAAGTAAACATTTAATTGTGCACAAACAATTTCAATAATATTTTCCTACTCATTTTTTGCATTAACTGCATTAGCTATTTCCAATGCTCATCAATCAACACTTAACTAGTTTGAGTTTTAAAGCTCAATAAATGAGTAAATGACATCTAATATAAAATAGGTGTAAGTATGTAACTTCTGTTTTGAACAGTACAATTTAAATTTACTAAAATAAATAAATAAATAAATATGGAAGAAAAAGTGTAATGTCATTAAGCAGATTTTATAACCATAAACAAAGACATAGTCTGAAGCAAAAATAGCATTCTATCATAAAAATTTTTTTAAAATATCAAGCATAAAAATTTTTCCCAAATACATTTTTAATTAATTTCTTAATTTTTAGCATTTTTAAGTGAATTTTAGCAATGAAATTCTTTATTTATAGCACTTCTACCAGTCTGCAACAAAACGAAAGCTGAATACAGGAAATTAAGTCAAAAAAGTGATATTTTATTACATTGATTATAAGAGATGCTTAATAGCCTTTTAAGATTAATAAATGATGATATTTTTTGTATCTGTATCACATAAGCAAAAAGTCATGTTTTAAGTGCTTTCTTCATAAAAATACAATTAGCAGTTTAAGAATCTGTATACCACCAATCTTAATTTAACCAAAATAAAACTGATGAAGGATGGGTCACATATCAATTTAGAATATAATGGCCAACCTATGCATAAAAAGGTATTTTTTTTCTAATTAAATATTAATTATTATAAAATAGAGTTCGATAGAATTGCTGCGGCAAATGTTAGGTAGAGATAGAAGAGAACAGGAGCAGCACCAAACAACCTGGAACTCATTTTTAAGATGCTGGAGAGCTTTATTGAGTGGGAAAAACAAAAACAGAATTTATAACTGTGATGAGTTGTTGATGAGCTAGGACATGATTGCAGAAAAAAATAAATGCAAAGCAAGCCATTACAAAAAGGCAAGGCTTTTACAAAAAAGTAAGTTCTAGAAGCAGCAGTTACCCCAACAACTGAGCAAAAGCAGGTCGTTTCTCAGTCGCGTGGCGGATATTAGAGGTGGAAGGAGTGCTAAAATGGTGCATTTCCAGCACCCTGAATATAGTAAATTGGCATCGTCACAAACTATGGATGTTGAGACGAAACTTCATTGCAAAAATAACAAAATCTCGCGTGGATCCATCCAAATACTTGAAAAAAAAATTATTATTAAAATTATGTATATTTTGCAGATTTTATAGGAAAAACCTTTTATTATTACACCTGATCTTTTGATCTTCTATAATGCCAAACAGATACAAAAATGACCTGGATTATACATCGGAATAAAGAAAGTTAGCTGCATTTGGTCCAGATAGTGATGTCTTTGCAAAATGTTTTTCAGCATCTGTATCAGATCTGGAAGAAAATATAGATTGGTAGGTCTAAAAAAATTGGACAACGCTGTGAGCCCGTTTTCCCATTAAAATGTGGAATAGTTTCCGAGCAGTTGCAAATGAACTTTCAAGTAAATACAGTGCTATTGAAGGGTAGCATTTTAGCTCGTTATTAGGAGTTCATCATCTAGTATTTGAAAATGCTTACAATTTCTTCAAAAAGAATGGTCTTTAAAGAAAGTAAAAATTAAACACTTGATTGCTGGCGGAAGTGAAATTAAAAGATATGAAGACACAAAACCAATAATTTGAAATATTGTTGAAGATTATGTTAACAGAACAATAAGCTACCACCGTGATTTTGCACATAATTCGTATTAGCATGTTTGAGTACAATTGTAATGTGAGCTTAAAAGTATCTTCTTTATTTGCAAATCAAGAAAAAATTTTTTTGAATAAGTGAATAAAAAAACACTAATTAAGACAAGGTGGGTCCTAAGCCCAAGAAAAGAGGTGTTTTTTTTTAAGATGCCACATTAAAAATTAATAAAAATCAGCATACACAATATTATGTCCACATGAGATTTCGACCTTGCAAAATTTCACCCACATGAGATTTTGTGAAAGAAATTTTGCCCCTAAACCAAACTATGTGTCTGTTAAGAAACACTTTCTAGTGTCTTAGTATTAAAATAAGTTCTGACAATGGGTTACATGATGTTTTGCCTGTCCATTTGCGTTCTATAATTGTGTTTCACCCTCTAAAGTATGCACCATGAAGTTCATTAGTGCCCTGAACACCCAAGAATAAATATTTTTAAATAAATACAAAATGCAATTTAAGGAAGCCAAAAAATACTCATGTATCATCTATCATATTGAAATAAATTGCACAAAATTTTATTGAAATTCTATTTTATATGAAATTCAAACAGTTAATAACTAAATACTATAAGTTACTGTTATGTAATTGATGAAGAATTCTGCAGGCACATACGCTTTAAACTTATACTTTGCTGTGTATATTACGTTTTTCGAAATTTCTACATACTAAAAATAATCTACATTATTGCCTTAACAATATTGAACAGGAATAAATATTAATTGCACTTAAATCACTATTTCTTTGATTTTATAGAAAAACAAGGTAAGTGACATATTTCTTTTGACTTTTCATGAAGTATCCATTATTATTTATTTATTGCACATATTGAGAGTACTCAATATAATTGTCACTTACTTTATTTCCCTAAAAAACCACTCATCTATGCTTCTATAATCCAAGTCTTCCACTTAATTTCTCATCTCAGTCTTTATGCATGATTTAAATGCTTCCCAACCTTCAGTCTTTACCAAATGAGACTAAAAAGAGATTAAAATGTTACAGCACTAATGCAAAGAACGAAATCAAAGTAGAGAAACAGTGTGACTTTATTCAAACATAATAACATAATTTATTGTTATTTGTAATTTTATTGCATCACTCATAGAAGGTCATTAATACACTTAATATGCAAATGATTAAATGAATTCATAACTCAACGGAATTCATATCCCAGCATATTCAATAATATATATATGTATGTATGTGTGTGTATATGTATATATATGTATATATTTGTATATGTATATATATATATACATATGTAAATATATGTATGTATTTGTATGCACACACACATATATACATACACACACACAAAAGGCTCATATTAAGGGAAATCTCCACAAATGGCCATTGCGGCCATGTCACAGATTTACATGAAAGTTTTTTGTAATAAAAAGAAGAAGTTAAAATAATTTTTTGAGAATTTTTGAACCAAAACTATGATAAGAGGGACATTTTGAAAAGTGACTCAATTTAGGAATATAGAATAGCTACAGACGGTGGCTCATATGTTAAAAATGTCTATCTTTTTTTTAATTTTGGAATCTTTTGAAAGAAAAAAGTCAACACTATCTAGTTAAGATATTTAAATGGTGGAAACATTTATTTAAATATCATATTGAAAATAATTATTTGAGCAAGTATTAAAACAAATTTCAAGAATTTTTTACTAGGAAGTAAGAACTTTCACCTCAGTTTTTTTTTCTCCTAACGTTAAATGTAATATTTTTCAATATAAAAAAAAAAAAATCAAGAGTGTGTTTCTTTTGCTTTCGATCATTAAAAAAATAAAAAATTTAACTTTAATAGTGAAATAAATGCTAATAAAACAAATGCTAAAATTTTTCAAGATTTTTTTTTATAACACAAAAACAAAGCTTCTTAACCTGAATTTTTTTAGTCAGAAAAAAAAAGCGATCTTTAGCCAAATATTTTTTTTTTAAAAAAAAAACACAATTTTTTTAAAGCACATAAACTTCTTTCATTTTCTTTCTTTATAATGTTAAATGCCATATTTGACAATAAGAAAAAAAAATCAAGAGAATGTTTTTTATTCTTGGTCAGTAAAAAATAAAGTAGTTTTTGCCAAAATAAATAAAGATTTTTTTATTGCACGAGGAAGTTCCACACACCAGCCTACATGGTTGTCTTTTACTCATCACGAGGTTCCTCCCTAAGCGTTTTTAGAAAGGCAGCCCACCCTGCCTGCCCTTTCATGTACCCACTTTGCCTTTTTTCCTAAAAATAAGCCGCCATCCCATAAAAAATAAAAAAACCCTACCTTTCACTAAAGAAAAATGTATTAATGTTTAAAATAATAATTACACACAAAAAGGTTTAATTTTTGTTACTGTTTAATATTGATCACTGTTAATAAATAGTTTAATATAAACTTTTAATATATAGTAAAATATAGGTTTAATTTTGATTTCTGTTACTGATGTTAAGATTATTCTCAACTGGTTAAATTTTTATAAGTTTCTCTTTTTTCAAGGAGGTATAGTAATATTTTTTTAGGTGATTTTAAATTTTAAAATAATTTTGCAAAAAA
Organism: Parasteatoda lunata; assembly: GCA_949128135.1. NCBI lineage: Eukaryota > Metazoa > Arthropoda > Arachnida > Araneae > Theridiidae > Parasteatoda > Parasteatoda lunata. Next base: position 89,429,431 of record OX421980.1, read on the forward strand.
AATATTTTTTAAAAAAATGCACATTTAAATGTTTATTTTCTAATAATTTTCAATGTAAATTATAGAAAAATCTTTTAAGCTGCTTTTCAAAAAATAATTTTTTTAGTTTACTTAAAAAAATTAAAAAAAATCTGCACAGATATTGCCTCTTAGCATGACTGAAATTATTATTTATAAATTACAAATTTTTAAATATATGCATAAAATAGCATAAGACTGTAACTTAAAAATTGTTGAGGTCAAATTCAGTTATTAGATGATATTACATATTTTGACGGTGTTAAGTGCCCATCGACTGCCCTTTCAAAACTCAAAGTGCCCTTTTCTGTGAGGAAGCACCCTGTCCTTTTTTATTCCGAAGAAGAACTCTGTCATTATTGTTCTGTTCTATAAAAGTTGATTATAAAAATGATAGTATTTATAAAATATATAATTATTATAACATTATATATGCACATCTTGTTAATATGTTAATAGTAAAGACATGAAAGGATACTTGGATTTGAAAAAAAATTAACTGTGCTTCTTGAAAAAAACTATTTAAACTTAGAAATTTTTATAATATTTTTTACGATATTTGTTTATTTTTTTAAATTTTTTTTTTGAGATCAAGTCAAGTGTGAGCTTAAAAAGGAAGAGTGTGTTAATTAAATTTTTCTACAACAATGGATAAATAGCTATTATTTAAAGCAAAAATAGTTTTAAAAAATTGAAAAAGCACTTAAAATAATTTTTTAACAAATTACAATTTTTTAAAAAATGAAATAATAATAACTCCCGGGAATTTTATAAATGAAAATAAATAAAGATGCCTATTTTATATGGAAAAAATATTTACTATAATAACCTTTAAAAGGTGAATTGATAAGTTTTTTTTTTCATTGGATTAGATTTAATTATAATTTTCATACTTTAATTTGCATACTAGAATGACTTTTATCAAAATAAAATATAAATGATTCAAAACTTATTCTAAAACACATTATTCCGTGTTTACTGAAAAAACTTAAAAAAAGAATTAAAAAGTAACAGCAGATTTAAACAGAAAAAATAGGCAGAAGTTTTTATTTTTTGTATACTTATGTTTTTTGGGGTGCTAAACATAAATTCACATAATCCTTTCTGAAAAATCTTATTTTTTGCAGATTTTTTAATTTTTTGAGTTTAAGACAAAAAATTTCTGACTGCATATCTGAAATCTAAGAGAAAATCTACCACTAGATTTTGACCAAAGGGTATTATATCAAAAAATTACCATAGTATTGTAATAATGACTCTATCAGTACTTCAACAGAAAAAATAAGAGAGAATAATTAAAAGATGTTTAAAATTTTTTACGAATTATCTCATAGATTTAGTCACACACACAAAAAAAAACCTCCTTGAGAGGAGGATCCCCCCCCCCGAATAACCATAACTTTCATAAAAAATTAAAAAAGTTAGGGTCTTTACCATTTTTAATTTTAGGTCTCATTTTCAAAGTTTATTTAATTCAGCTTTGGAATAACAAATCATGTGAGTTTTCCTATCTTTTTTGCAACCAAACCTCATGCAAGTGTTTTTCTAAAGTTGAATTGAATAAATGTTGATGAAAAGAGATTGAAAATCAAAGATGTAAAAAAATATTGTTTCAGGGAAGGTTTAGAAAAAAAATATAGTTATTCGGGAAAAGTCCTAAGGGGTGGAAATACAGTATACAACCAATTATCCACAATGCTGGAGACCATTGCTGCCCTTGATGTCTGAATTTCCGGTTTTCTGGATGCAAAAATTTTTTTATTCAATATAGCTTAACTATATCTTCAATATTCAATTTTAAAAAAATAACTGTTTTCTAGCTGTTTTAGAATTCCAATTAAAATTTTGTATTTTCACTTCACTTTTTGTATTTTGATAATAAAGTATAGCAAAGTGTTTTTTTTTTTTTTTTTTTTTTTTTATAAATTCCCAACCACATTCTGTTTGCTGATATTTTCCCCCTTGTAAATCAAATCGAAATCAATTATTTCATATGATTTCATTGTAAAAAGAAAAAAAAAAAGAAAAAAAAAAGAGGTAAAAAAGAATATAAATAAAGCAAAAATAAAAGAATGGTCAAGATTTCTATATTCTACCCTGCCATCAACTTGATAGAGACTGATTTGAGAAGAATTCTCTGCTTTGCACAGCTGCATTTGACCTTTGATTAAATTTTCCATTTGACTTATAAGCATCAAGAATTGGACACATGAGTTGGATTTTCTACATGCCAGAGTCGTTTTTTGTTATTTATTTGGCAAATTCCCCATTGCATATATTACAGATTTTATGCGACATCACAGGATTTTAAGTGTAAGTTCTTGGCGCATCTTCAGGGTGGCCACTCAAATCAGATTTCAAATTTCCCTGATTTTTCCAGGTTTTCCAGTAAAAATCTTAAAATTTCCAGGTCAGCATGCAATTTTTTTATCATTAACTGTGGGTAGGTACAAAAAAAGTGTCAATATTATGAAGTATTTTATTTAAAATATTATTCTCAATATATCATATTGAATAGATGTGGAGAAAATAATGCGTTTAGTATTGTAAAATATGTTGTTTTTAATGAATAAATTTTTTTTTAAATAGTTAAGTAGTTTTTGCACAAAATGTACCAAATAGCAAATACAGAGTGACCCTTGGATAAGTACTGTTTAAAATATTTTCATTAAGTAAAAGAAAATAACTCCATGTGATTATACATCAATAAATTTTTATATTTATTTACATTTCAATATAGAGCCATTTTATACTGTATTTAATCCAAACATTGCTCTTTATAAAATTCTCATCAATTTTCAAAATCAATTTTCTTCAAACCAATATCCAAAGTCAAATGTTTAAATAATGTTGTTTGTTCTGAATTAGCATTATTATTTTAAGAGATATCCAGTATTTGTAAAGGCAAAATTGTCAAATTCTTGTTGCATATTCTATAGAAAAACATATTTTTTCTTATTAGAATATTTAAAGAATTTCAATCTAACCACATGGCTTCTTACTTTAGAATAGTCAATTGTTTTTGTTTTTACAATTGGATAATTCCATGGCGTCGAACATAGAAATTAAAAACAGAAGCAAATATCCTAACCCCTTCTTCCACCTCCACCACGATCTTTGCCTTTCCTAAATTGCAGTCCCATAGTCTCAGAAGAAGTCAAAAGTTTCTACAATCGTTTAGCAACCCTGGGAGAAATTTATGTGGCATTCTGTATAACAGGGTTACAATGGAGCAAATTTTGATGGAAGCAAAGTATTATTAAGTTAATGATATTTCAACTGTTTGGCAATACATTTCAGTCTAAAAAATGGGGGTATAATGGATAAAATAATTTAAATTAAGAAAATTAGTAAATAATTTCAATTAGTGAAATTGAAAAAAAATATCGCAGAAAAATTTCCAGCTTTTCTTAAAAATTCCCTGATTTTTTCAGGTTTCTATCCAAATCTCCCTGATTTTTCCAGGTTTTTCCAGTATAAAAAAAAATTCCCTGATGATTCCAGGTTTTCAAGGTGGGTGGCCACCGTGATCTTGTTAAATCGTAGTTAAGTTAGAACACTTCTATTCTAGAGCTCAGCTTTTTTAAAAATGATTTAAATATTTTATAAAATAAAAATCTAAAAACTTCTACTAAATTCTGTCATTTTTAAACAAATTTCTTCAGAACTAGGTGGCGACAAGAGGATAAAAACTAGTAACAAGAGTCAATAATTTGCTTACAGAAAGTTTTCCAACTGATATTTTAGGTTCGCATTATTTTATATAAGTCTACGCTCCCTTAGTCTTGACAGAACGAGAAGAAAGAAAAATATTCCCCCATTTTTTCATCAACTTAGTTTCAAGGAGGGCTCAGTTGTTTTGATTTAAAATTTTTCCTGCTCTTCTGGAAACTGGATAAAAGGTTTTATAATATACAACTAGTAGTTCTACTTTACAATAGCTGTCATTACAGCTACCAATAGCTATTGAATAACAAAAAGTCTTACTTTAGCCGTTTTCGTATTCCAATTAACACTAATTATACCCTAACCAGTATTGTATGTTGTATTGTACTGTATAGTAAAGTGTTGGTATATTTAGTGTTAAAAAAATTTATATCCATTTCACTTTCTTTACTTCATTATATTTACATAAATATAGCAATGTATTCTTTTTATAACCTTTCCATCTTGTGTACACTGATAAGCATATATAATGCATTTTCCCCTCATAAATCAAAGAGAAAACGAAGTCAGCATACCAGTCCTTTATGTTTGATTGATGGCAGCTAATCAAAAACCACATATATTTCCCATACACAGGAGAAAATATAGAATTTTTCTCTTCCCTACCTATTTTCAAACTAAAGATTTTAAAGGTTAAACAGAAATGCTTCCTATTTTTCAGGTATGCAACCAAAAAATTTTTGTTTTTAACCAAGTAAAAGGTTATATGCAAAAACACAATTTTTTTTATTTTTTCATAAATGTTTTATTTTGCAAAAAGCAGATTCATGTTTAGCACCCCAAATTACACATATGTACAAAAATAATAAATTTTTGGGCCATTTCTTTTTAAACCAGTGCTTTATTAACCCACTGGCGGTTTAGCAAATGGGTGAAATTACGAAAATGTTTCTTCCCAATACACTATATCCCTATCTCATAACATTTAAAAACCAGTTAAGCTATGCAGAGAAGACTACAGGTTAAAATACGACTTTTTAAGTGCAGAACCGTAAGTAGGTTAAAATGATCATACAGCCACATAACTGCCTATTTTTATGCTTTTCTCTAGGAAAACCTTTTCCAGGGGTAGTGAAGTAAAAATTATAGCCGGAACTTAAAAAGCTTTTAACCTCTTTTTCATTGAAAAATTATTAATAAATTAAATGAGGAAACATCATATATATTATATATATATATGTAATAGGATGCCTTTAAAGGCTAGATAATTTATGAGACTTAGGTGGCTTCTGATAAAAAAGCATTTTATTATGCTATATTGAGTATTGAAACATTATGCCTGGGATATTTACATCAAGGGTTTCTCCCTTTTCAGAGATGTTGGAGTTTGGCATAGATTTATCTAGCCATGGAAAATATGAAAAAGACACGCATTTTTTGGCGGTCCAAGCTTTAATAGTGAGGTCCTGAAAGGGTGTGGTTGCAAAGATCTTCTTATTTTATTGAAACGTCATTCAATTGATAAAATTTAGAGATTTTGATTCGCTAACAGGATAGCGCCGTTCTGGTTCTGGGAAGTTTTTGAGAATCTTAATGTATACTTCATCTACGAATTATTGCCCATTAACTTCAGAAAATAATCTTTTATCTGGCCTTATCCGGTTTATCTTGACTCTTTATGGCTCTTTGTGAGAGACCGACTTCTACATCTTAAACTTGATAAGAAACATATGTTTTAAGTTCATCAGTTAATATAGAAAGACTCTTTATGAGGAATTCTATATTACATCCCCCCTCTCCAAAAAGTTTATTTTCATATTAAATTCAGAATTTAAGGGAAAATTTACTTTTCATTACTTGCAACCCCTTCCATCAGAATTTTCAATGAAACCATAACCAAACACACATTAAATTATCAAATAAAAACATTTAAGCAAAATAAACATAATCAATATAAAGTAAAAGCTATGTACAACAAACATGCACACCTATTGTATAACAATATGTAATGTTTACATCAACATATTTTCTATAAGTAATGTATCAAAGTTTATGCCCACATAAACACATAACAAAAACAAAAAGAATTATAGTCTCTAATATTACTCAGCATTTTTTTTTTTTCGTGAAAAGTTCTGTGCATTAACACCACAAAATGCTGTAAGTAAAGACTCTTTTTGTCTCCTTTTTAAGTAAATAAAGAAGACAACTTATAAATAATAAACTTAAAAACACATATAAATTCATTATTCACATATCTTTTTCAAGTGAATGAAAGAAAAAATAAGAAAAGGACACAAATGTGTCGTTACTCTAGAATTTAAGATTCTAGTATCGTTAAGGGCTTGTAACTGGATACAAAGCTGTAGTCTCGAAAAAGAGGAAAACAGTTCTGTACCTAAGCAATATTGATACGGAAGATCATATTTCAAAATATACAATAATGAAAAATATTATTTGTTTTTGTTTAGATCATACGAGAAATTTCGCCCCCATATTTATTTTGAATTCAGGTAAACACACTCGTTGTAGTAATTTTGAAGGGCCAGATCTTCCGTCAAAAAAGGGATCACATGTTCAAATGAACCATGTATATGACAATTTCATATCATTAACTTTATATAATGCAAAACAATTCATATATTTGTTTTACTCTTTAAAATTTATATTTTTTATTTAATAACTTTTATTTATGATTAAGCTTTAATTTCTCTGGTTCATAATATTTCCTTAGTTTTGAAACATGTACAATTTCTGTTTTTTCTTTAGTATGACTATTCCTTTTATTTATTTCATAATTTACATCAGACATCTTTTGAATGATGCTATAAGGACCACTAAAAGTTGGAGAGAGTTTTCTAGTGTTAGGATATTTAAACTCTTCATACATGACTGTGTCACCCGGTGAAAAGTTTATATCTACAAATCTAGAATAGTAATAAACCTTATTTTTCTCGTGGTATCGTTTTGTGTTCTCGATAGATATTTTCCTAGCTTCAAGTGGAGGATAAATATCCTCTTTTAAAGGATTTTGATATGGAACTATGCCATTTAATAAATATGCCGGAGGGAATTCCGTAACTGAGTGAGGAGTTAAATTATATTCCTGAACAACTTCTTTTAATAATTTAGGCCACGGTATCCTAGACGAATTTTCATTAATATTACATTTTAAGCGCGTTATTATTGTTTGTCCTAATCTCTCTACTTTGCCATTAGTTTCAGGCCCATGGGCTGTAGTTAAAAGTTGTTTAACTTTATGATGTTTAAGAAATTTTTTGAAATGCGAAGATGTAAAAGCTGCATTTCTATCACTTAAGAGATTTATAGGTATTTGATTTTGAAAAATTTGATGAAGAAAAGTAGTATAAGTTTCTGTTGTAATAGATTTTGAAGCAAATGCCCATATATATCTCGTCAGATGATCAATAATTAAGGTCAAATATTTTTTTGTTGAATTATAATGATTAAGACCACCAACACTATCAATTGCAAGCAAATCAAAAGGTTTATCAACAGGAGGCATTGATTGTAGAAGCCCAAATATTTTTTTTCGGGGCTTCTTATTCATTTGACATGTGTGACAGTGTTTAAAAAATTTAGTGATATCAGAAGTAATGTTTTACCAATAATATACAGGAGTTAATAAATTAATTGTTTTTTGAATACCAGGATGTCCAAATTTTTCATGAGCAATTTTAAGTAATTTTAATCATAATGAAAAAGGTACTACAATTTTAGTAAATGCTTTTTTACGAAGGCATAATACATTATTAATTTCTATAAATTTTCCAGTTAAATTGTCACATTTTTGAGCCTCTATAATTTCATTTAATTGCAAAAGATGCGATACTTGACTTCCATAATTGTTTACATTTACATTTGAATCTGGTGTTTCTCTGGAAAGCATATCTGCTTCTATATTTGTACTACCTTTTGTATATTTTACAACGTAATCATACATACTAAGGTGTAAAGACCAGCAAAATAATCGTCCTTTAAGATTTTTAAGCCAAAGGAGAGTTGCATGATCCGTTTGTAAAGTAAATTTTTTCCCAAAAAGGTAATGATGAAATTTATTTAATGTGTCCACAATAGCGAGACATTCCAGCTCAGTGATAAAATAGTTCTTTTCATAATCCTTTAATGAGCGGGAGTGGAACGCTACGGGATACAAAACACCAGATTCATCACATTGTTTAAGTACAGCTACAATACCATTTGCACTGGCATCAACAAAAATATGACAATCATGAGAAGGATTAAATATTTTTAATATTGGTTACTAGTTAAAGCTGATTTAAGAGATTCAAAAGATTTCTGACACTCATTCGTCCATATCCATTTAGTATCCTTTTTTAACAAATTATTTAGTGGAGCTCGAATAGCTGCATATTTATCTATAAATTTGTTATAAACATTAATGGAACCCAGAAATCTTTGCAAGGATTTTACATTTGTAGGAGTTTTTAATTTTTTAATAACTTCAATATTACTATTATTTGGTGTAACAGTGCCGTTTGCTATCTCATATACCAAAAAGTTTATTTTTTGTTTTAAAAAGGAACATTTAGAAAATTTTAATTTAATATTTTCTTGTCTACATATATAAAAAATTTGTTTAATATGATCTAAATGTTTAGAATAGCTGTTTGAAAAAATAATTATATTGTCAAAATAATTTGCAGCAAATTTAATTTTATGTTTAGTAAGGATTCTACGAATAGTTCTTTGAAAAATGCTTGGGGCATTTTTCTAACAAAAAGGTAAACGTAACCATTCAGACAAGCCATTGTGTGTTGCAAATGCTAGTTTTTCTGTGTTTTCTGAGTGGATTTGTAAATGCCAATAACCACTAATGAGGTCCACAGAAGAATAATAAGAACTTTGGGCTAATTTATCAATTAAAGATTCCATGAGAGGTAACGGTTCAGCATCCCACTTCGTCACCTGATTTAATTTTCTAAAATCGACACATAAACGAGTTTTTTTTATTTTCCTTCTTCTTAAATACTAATGTTACTGGCGCAGAATATGGAGAAGAACTTTCTTTTATTATATTATGTATTAATAATTCCTGAATTTGGTTATCGATTTCTTCCTGTTGTTTCGGAGATGTTTTATATGGCCTTAAAGAGATTGGTAAATCCGAAGTTAACCTCACCCGTTGTGGTTCTATTCTAACTTTACCTACATCATATTTATTCTTCACAAATATGTCCTCATATTCCTCGGTATTAAAGCAACAGAAACTCAGTCGATTTCACAATATTTCCAATTTTTAGATCCAGTGTGCATATTTCATTTAGTGTTAACTTTCCTTGTGTTTGGATAACATTTATTCCTTTACAACTTTTAACGGGAACATTAAATTTTAAAACAATATGCTTGGGTATCAAATTTATTGTTGATCCCGTATCCAAATTTAACATTAATTTTTGCATGCAACTCAAGTTATCTTTGTTCTTCATCTTTTCCTTATATCGTACGTACGTATAATTTTTTATGTATCCGGATACTAATAATTGCTACTTTTGATTTTGTATAGTCTTATCCTGGGTTTCCGCAACAATTGGATTATTCACACAGGATTGCCCCCAGTGATAATCATTAAATATCCCTATCTTTGCACAAAATTTGCATGGTTTGGGCGGCAAATTTTGTATCACATGATTAGTTGGGAGTCTTTGTTTTTGGTAATTATTCATATTTGGTTTATTCTTTTGGTTTACTTTACATTGAGGAGATTTGTGGCCAACTTGGTTGCAATTATAGCAACAAATTTCTGGCATTTGTTTGTCAAATTTGGGAGTATAGTAGGGTACGCGATTCATTTGTGTTTTATTTTTAACTCTATCAATGCATAGTTGTTCGTATATGCGTAATTTATTTTTAAAATCACTTAAATCAGTAGAGCCATACAAAATTGTTTTGTTATTTATTGTGTCCTGAATGCCAGCAATACAATATTTAATTGATGCTTGCTCATCTATCTTACTTAGACACGAAATTTGCTGCATTTTCAAAAGATACTCTTGCAGGGATTTGTGGGAACGCATTTTTTGGCTCTGCAACATTTCATGAATGTCAGCAGAATTGTACCGTATTTGATATTCATTTATTAGTGCATCTTTTAATTTGGAATATGAAACGACATGAGGTTGAGTACGAAGAAATAATAAACCGTTTCCTCTTAAACACCTTTTAGCATATACAAACTTTTGATTCGGTGATAAATTAAACATTTCAGATATATCTTCAAATTGATTCAAACCATACAGTAATGCTTTCATGTTTTTCTCCTTTAAAAAGAGGAGTAATAGTTTCAATATCCAAAAAATTAAGCAGTAATCTAGGTTCATTCACATTTTGCTCTTGTAGTGTAACATTTTTTAATTGAGAATCTATTTTTTTAACATTAATATTATCTGTTTGTAAATCTCAATTAACTGCTTCATTTTTCATCTTCCGAAATATCGTCTATAATTAACGAATTTCGAAGAACATTAAAATCCGTTAAACAGGTGATGATATTTTTCGCGAGGTCCTCAATTTGACCATCACCCGAGATATTTAATACATCGGCTATATGAATTAATTCGGATAATTTAAAATTATCAATAACTTTCCTTACCTTTTCATTGAATTTATGACTAGGGATTTCTAATTGAAATCCTGGAAAATTCAAAATCTTTGTTCTACTTAAACGCGCCTTATTATTAGGAAAAATAATTTTATCCAATTATTTAACTTTAGTTATTTGAGTTGTTTTTATTGACTTAGCCACAGCTTCAATATCTTTTAACGACATTTTTATGGTAATAACAAATTTAAACACTATTATATCATTAAAAGAAAAGTGAATAATTATTTACATTTAAACATTTTTTAAATTAATAATTCTATTAGAAATTATATCTGCAAAAATAATGAACAGTAATAACCTTACCATTCTGGTGGCTTTTGTTGAAACTCAAAATCGGAACACTTAAAAATTTACAAATTATCGAAAAGTATTTTTCTCTTTCACCATAAAATGTCCTACGTGTTTCTGTTTGCACTGTGAGCAGTCATCTAACTTTCGTCTGAGCTAAACAAGAGTTCTGCAAGCATTTCCAGGAACAAGTACTTGACGGTGGTTTGTATCTTTACTGTCCATATGGATCCCATAAGTTAGATTTAAGGGCTTCTTCATTTGTCAGCGCTTCTTTGATGCAGGCAGCTGAATCTCCAATCTCCTGGGTTTGAGGACTCTTCTTCTGCCTTCTCATTCCATCCCTCGGAACTTGTTGACAAATAAACTAATTCTGCAGGTGGTTCACTCGATGATTCTTTCTATTTATTTCATTTTGGGAAGGAGCTATGAGAAATATTCGGTCTTTTCATCTTCTTTAAACAGAATAGTAACGTATCAAAAGTTTCTTTTTTCCGTTATTTTTTTTTTTTTTTCGGTCTGTGGCCATTATTTCCAAACAAATTACTTTGCCACTGCTGGCTTGTAATAGGATGCCTTTAAAGGCTAGATAATTTACGAGACTTAGGTGGCTTCTGATAAAAAGGCATTTTATTATGTAATATTGAGTATTGAAACATTACGCGTGGGATATTTGCATCAAACGTTTCCCCCTTTTCAAGGATTTAGAAGTTTGGCACAGATTTATCTAGCCACGGAAAATATGAAAAAGACACGCATTTTTTGGCGGTCCAAGCTTTTATAGAGAGGTCCTGAAAGGTAGTGGTTGCAAGGATCTTCTTATTTCATTGAAACGTCATTCATATGATAAAATTTAGAGATTTTGATTCGCTAACAGGATAGGGCCGTTCTGGTTCTGGGAAGTTTTTGAGAATCTTAATGTATACTTCATCTACGAATTATTGCCCATTAACTTCAGAAAAGAATCTTTTATCTGGCCTTATCCGGTTTATCTTGACTCTTTATGGCTCTTTGTGAGAGACCGACTTCTACATCTTAAACTTGATAAGAAACATATGTTTTAAGTTCATCAGTTAATATAGAAAGACTCTTTATGAGGAATTCTATATTACCAAACTAAGTAAGCAATATTGACGATGGAATATAGGGTTACATTTCACTCGGAGAGGCAGGAAATATTTCAGGCATGAACAAGTCAGGAACTTTGATGTCGTTTTGGACATACCTATGCAGCATATTTTTTAAGCAAGCTATCTCCATCTAACGTGAACTATTGAATAACACACTTTGAGAATTTGCTGTGAGTTTTTTTCATCAATAAAATAGTGAAATTTTTGGCCGTGTTAGTACTGTTGTAAATTTATGTTTAAATTTTATTATTACTCCTTTTTATAACTCAAAGTAGAATGCAACCCTAGTTTCCGTGTTAATTATTGCTTGTCTACATGGGCTCTATCATTGGTCCTTAACAATTAGTGCTCAAACTGTAAAAACATATAATTTTTTGATAAACATGTACCTTGAAACCTCTGTGCAGCCTGTCTCTCATTATTGCTATGAATTCTTTATAAGACAGTTGTCCATCACCATCTTCATCAAAGATTTGAAATACAGCATTTACTAAATTTGCATCCAGACTATGTCCAGTACATATAGCAACTGCACGATGAAATTCCTCTAAAAAATACATTGCTAATGAATTTAAAAATACCTTTAATACGAAAAAAAAAGGAAAAAATATACCTTGAGATATGGGCCTATTTGCAAAAGTAAACATTCTCATGGCAATAGAGAAATCATCTAAGTTGTTCAAAAACTGACAAAATGCTTTAAATTGGGAAAAAGAAATACCCTAAAAGATAAATAATAATATGAACAATTTATTTAGATGCATAGATCAGATTTGAGTAAGTCAGTATCATAGAATAATTATTTTATTTTAGTAAGCCAAAAAAAGTACAAGTTTTTATAAACAAATAATTACATTCAAATTAATTATATAATAGATCAAAGAAATTATGATTGCCATAAATTTTAACAATACAAATATATATATATATATATTTTTTTCAATAACGGCAGGCACTGAACTTTCATTTCTTCGCCTTGGAAGATGCCGGAGGTGTTGCTCATTTGTCGTTACCCAGTGGGCCCCCAAGAACCAAAGTCACGGAGGCGAGCAACATTACCCACGCCACATTGCCACAAACCTGTTTATAGGGTGGGCCACATTCACACCAGAAGACAACACACAGAGCTGAGAAACATCCATGCCCAGAGCGGGATTCGAACCCGCGGCCATTGGCTTCACGGTCAGACACGCTAACCATTCGGCCGGCCAATACAAAAATATAAACAAGTTAAAAAAGATTATTTAAAAAAATATTTTCGAGTTAACAAATAAATTAAGGATCTTGTAAACTAAAAATGAGCCCTTTTTAAAATAATATTTTTTATGTTTATAAAACATTCAATTAAGCATATATTTTCTTTGAAATAAATATATTGACTATACCTTTGTAAAATTTTCTTAAAAATATTTTTATAATACTTTTTTCAAGGATAATGAGTATGAAAGCAAATGTTCAGGGTTCATACCAAATTTCTTCAAAAAAATTCCTAATTATCTAGAACCATGATTTTAAAACATAACACTAAACACTATCTAGAAGAACAATTCTAAAACATAACACTAAACACTATCTAGAAGAACAATTCTAAATCATAACAATACATATGATGAAAAAACATGAGAATAGAGGTAGATGAAAAACACAAATAAAATCTAAAAAACAAGAAAAATAATAGATCTTTAAAGTAAACAAAGATTAAAACATGCATTATTTATAAGTAGTTAATATACAGGGTGTTTATGAAGTTCCGGACCCATTTTGATGTTTAATAACTCATAAAATAATAAAGATAGATTAAAATTAATAACATAAATGGTTAGATAGACTCAAAAAGTTTCATGACCCTTGTCAATGAACTTCCACGTGTGCCCCCTTCGTCGCACGGAGTATCTCAAGTCGATAGTCATTTCACGCAGCAAGCATGTCGGCATCCACAGAGGCTATTGCGGTTGTAATTCTGGCTTTTAGGTCATCAGTGTTCGACACGATCCTCCTATAAACATTGTCCTTTATAAATCCCCAAAGAAAAAAGTCCAGCGACATTATATCAGGTGATCTGGGTGGCCAAGGAATATTACCTCCTCGCTCAATCCATCTTCCTGGAAAAGGGTCATTCAAAGTACTACGAACGATGATACCCCAATGAGGTGGTGCACCATCTTGTTGCAAAAGGACATGTGGCTGAAGCTCTTCTAGTTGTTGAAATACGAAGTTTTCCAAAATGTCTAAGTATACGACTGGTGAGACCGTCTTTTCTGCAAAAAAGAAAGGCCCAATGACTCGGTCGTGCATTAGTCCACACCACACATTAACCTTTGGGGAATCCCTTTGTGCCTAACGGTATTCATGGGGGTTTTCAGATACCCATATACACACATTATGGCGATTAACAATGCCAGAAACATGAAAGGATGCTTCGTCGGAGAACATTATGCGCTTCAGAAAATCAGCAGCATCTTCTATCCTTCCTACCATATCTGTTGCAAACGCCATCCTCCTAGGCTCCTAGGAAGTTCATTGACAAGGGTCATGAAACTTTTTGAGTCTATCTAACTATTTATGTTATTAATTTTAATCTATCTTTATTATTTTAGGAGTTATTAAACATCAAAATGGGTCCGGGACTTTATAAACACCCTGTATAATCAACGAAAATTTTTAGACAAAATCTTTTTTTTATTGATTAAATGATATTTAATTAACTAAAGTGCATAATAAACTGCACTTTATGTTTCATGAATAAAGACATGTTTTCTACCTCTCTTTAAAATTAGCAGTGCAGATATTCAGATAAAAAAAAAACATATTTAACAAGTTTCAAATAAGTAAATCAAAACTGCTCTTGTCTTTTCAACAACTCTTTAACCGTGCTTATTATAGCATAAATATTTGGCTACTTTAAACCATACCTGAGAAATTTAACTGATAGTAGCAACTTTTAACTTTAATATGATTTTCAATGGAAAAATAACAACTTAAAATTATTTTAATCACCAAGTAATTAATAATTAAATATGTATTAAAAGAAACTAAAATTGTAACCATTAATGTATGAAAAGTTGCCACATTTAAAATTTTGTTAATTCCTTAAACCCATTTACAGTTTTGAAATTTTAATTTTTACTGCTTTCAAGTGTTCTTATTTTTACAACTGTGGTTAAGGCTCAATTATCCTCCTGCCCCTGTTTAAAATCTGTGATTTGAATATGATATAAAAGACATTTTTCTCGTTACTAATTCTATATAGGTGGGTGTTTTGGTGCAAAAAAATAAAATAAAAATCAGGAATTTTTTCTATGCACAGGATCATTTGTAGGTAGAAAATGGAGTGTGGTTTCTCATGTGCTCAACTATTTAAAAGGATGAAAAAATTATGACTTTGCTAGAGCTGTACCACTGGTGGGTTAATGCTTTTACTCTGTTTTTTTGCTACCACTGTAAAAATGTTATAAAAAGTATAAAAATTGACAGCTATGCTAAATGCAAAAAAATATATTTTTTTCTTATACATAAAATTTTGAAACAGCTTGCAAGCGTAAAAAATCCTATTACTTTCTTGGAAAACAAAATAAAATTTCTTTATTTTGATTTAAAAGAGGGGTTTCTTGGAAATGAAACTGTTCTAGCACAAGAAATCTCACTTGTACATACTATTTCTTCACTTGTACATACTATTATTCATTTGTCTTAAAGAGTAATTTTTAGATTTTTAGGCATTCTTTCAGATGATATCGTTTACAGTCTGAATTTTTATGTTTGCCAAGTCTGATTGATATTAAGAAAGTAATTCTTGATGAATAATTCAAAAGAATTGACTTCCTTATATGCATTTTGGTACATGATATTTACAAAATATTCCAGTTAGCTGAATTCTGTAGAGTTCAGCTTTTACAACAAATGAAAATTGTATGGAGTTTTTATTTTGTTTACTTCAGTTTAAAATAATTGAGCTTTTACTGCATAAAATTTATAGAATAAAAAACACACTATATTTATAATTATTTTTACTGTATTCATTTTATCAACTTAAAACCACAAGTTTGTAACGTTATCCAGTTAGAGAACACTCAATAAAATAATTATGCTGATATGTATAGCAATTGTTGATTGGTGTACAGTCCGCAAAAAAAAATATATCACCCTGTATAACTTTCGTTCTAATGCTCGGATTTTCACGAACTAAGTGTTAATCTTAATGGTTCCTGGGGGTGACCTCAAATATGCTAATTAATTAGTGATAACTATTAATTAAGTTATGAAATCAGACACAAAAACGTACTTTCTCTGAATAAACATATATTTTTTTTTTTACATATTTGGAATCTAGACACTTGAATTAGGGGGGGGGGGGGGTAGACGAAATTTTTAAAAAATTGGATCGTAAATTGGGTCGCAATATAGGTTTATATATTTGGCGATAGTCCAGAAAACCGCCAAAAAAAGTCGCCAGCGTAAATGAATATTTTAAGATAACCCATTGACTAATTCAAAAGAGGAATGCTTCATTTTACTAGGTTGCTAGGCAACCAAACTCTGTAAAAAAAAATTGAAATAATGTTCTGGGATTGCTCGGAGAGGTTTAATTAATTGTTAACAGAAAATATCCCGAAGTTTCAAGGCAATAGACAATTTTTAAGCAGATTTCTGTCCAAAAAGCAACAAAAATTTTTTTTTTAATCTTCTTTGAAAAGTAAATTTGAAACGATTTATAAATTATTTATGATTTTCTAAGTTTTTAGAATTTAAATACATGAACTTTTTATCTGATATTATTTAGATTATGTTGTTTTTTCGCTATATTTATTCGAGGATTTCATACTAAAATCAAATTAACATAACTTATTATAGCTAAATACAAAATTTTGGGGGTAATTTTTACAGCTTTAATCGAGTCTTCTAGGCAAGAAAGTTTGAAGAGAAAAAAAGTAAATCTTGAAAAATGAAAGCTTGAAAAATAATGTAGATTGTATAGTAATTCACAAGGTTTTCTATAATTTACGATATTTCTTTTTTCTATAACTCAAGGAAATACTGAATGTTTAGTGGCATTTTAAAAACATTGAAATATGTTATATTTAATAATAAGATATTGAAATAATATGTTGCAGATTGTATGATTCATTGTTTAAAAAATCGCTTCATTCTGCTAGATATTTAGGTTGCATGGTTTTCTTTAGATAAAGATGATTAGCAAATAGCATCCTCATGTTTCAATACATTCTGAAACTTACGTTCGCAAATTCTCCATAAAATGTCGCACAACATATTCTTCAATTACGATAAGCTACATTTACCACCAAATACAGCTACGATTATTTTTGTTTTCTTATATATATCTGATATTCTCTTTTTAAAAAGAGCTTGTAAGATCATTAAGATACTGAAAGGCGGGCATGAAAACTTAAAAGATAAAATATTTAATTTCACTAACTCTGGTCTCAAAATTTTAATTTTTAAGTTTATATTTTCGATTCAGTTTCCTGGGATTATCCATTTAGTTACACAACATATTAAATTATTTCACTCGATATTAAAATAAGTTTTACATAAGTTACAGGCACAGGTTCTTACATTGAAAAAAATAATAATTCCCTACTGACTCTAAAATTGGCACGGCTTCGGAATCTTCTTACATATTTCAATTTTTAGTATTTCCTGCTTAACAAAATAAGGCATTTTCCTGATAACAAATTATACTACAATAATATCTTGGGAATCGCGCTGAAGTAAAAAATTAAACAAAATAGTTTAGTATATTATCAGGAAAAAAAATCTACTTGGTATCATAAAGAAAGAGTAAAAGATATAATGAAATAATTTGTGAATCACACGTGGTCAGATAATTAAAAGTTTAATTTCACAACTAAGATGTTAGGACGACATTTAAGATACTGAGATATTTTAAGAAGCTTAAAAATTTTGGCTACGTATTCGACAGCTTTGTATGTTCGGTATCTTTATACTCTTTGTAGTGGCTTATAAAACATCAACACTATTTTAGATAATCTATGTTGAAGTCACAAGAAACAAAAACAAAAAAAAAAAAGACAATCAATAATTTATGTTCCTTTTCTCGAAAAAAATAGTATGCTTAGCATATAATTAGCTGTTTTGCATTAAATAGTTTTAAACAGCAGAATGTTTTTAATTTCTTAACAAGGTTTTATTCTTAGCTAGCAGACAATATTTCTTTTAAAAAAACTTGACTATAGCTTAAAAAGGAACTTTACTTTAAAGAAAACCTAAATTAAAGAACAAAAAAAAATTGATTAGTATATTAATGAAGATATAATAAACATAGTAGGGTAAAGAATAAGATTTTTAAAAATGTTAAAATTAAATTTAATTACGATATAGGGTAAACCAACCAGTGAAGGAACACACCCCAGTGGAGGAACATTTCATAGATATTTTTTAAAAATAAGATTTTAAATGTTTTAATTTAGATTGATTGGTAACAGTAGCTTACTACCTAACAATAGGAAGTCATCTAACAATGCATTGAGTTACCTGGTCTTAGAGTCTTCTCTGGAAAAAGTTTTGAATTTGTTAGTATCTGTTCAACGCCTTGTTTCTTTTATTATTTATACAAAATTATAAGGTCAGTGTTTGTAGTTATCCGTTTAAAATACAATTAATTGCATATAATAATGCTTTTTTTCTCATTGTGAAAAAGAGAATTCAAAATATGGTTATTGGAGTTATGTTTTATTTATTTTAAGCATCATAACATAAGCAAGTACTGAGATTAGGGGGTGTTTATTAACTGGATTACCAAACGATGAAAACCCAATGAATAATCTAGTGTTCCTTTACTGAGATTTTTTCAAGTTAATGAAAATAAAAGAAAAATTTTAATTTTCTTGCACCTTTAGTCATACTATACTATTTAATTGCTAAATTTATTTAAAGAATTATAATAATAATTTATTTATTATTTATCTTTATAAATGTAGTGATTAGTTATTACATCATACCTTAGACGCCTTAATAAACTATGTTTACTAACTAATTTCTTTGCAGACTTTTTTCCACTAATTAGCTAAATTATTATCTTATTGCGGTCTTTAGCATAATGACGGGAACTGGTTTGAAAAATTCATTTAAAGACAATCTTCCAAGTGAAAAATGGGTGAAGTTTTTTTAAGGCGACATCCACTGATAAATCATTGCAATGCGAAGATAATTTCAAAACGCAAAACTTCCCTTAGAGAATAATATTCCAAATACTGGTTTTAAGAACTTTAGAAGAATCTTTAGGAAGGAAGTAGCTGAAGTAGCTTCCTTACTGAAGAATTCTTTGAGATATTACAGAATCAGTCCCTGCTATATATTTCATTGGAAAAAGCAATTTGTGAAATGAAACGATGACCGCAGCAACATTTTACAAATATATTGCAAATGTTTCTACCCATAGCTAATTAAAAATGCTATCAAATTCCCTTTTTTGCTTCTTCTGGATAGGTATAAATCTCATATCAATTTGAAACTGAGCAAGTTTTGTTCATCAAAACAAATTTTCTGGTTTAGTTTTCTACCTAATTCATGGAAATCTCCCGTTAGATCTTGAAAACAAAAGAATTGTAAAACAATATGTCGAAAAAATTTTACATCCATTTTTAAACAAGATTTTGAGGCATCAACTGATGGAGTTAAAATGCTTTTATGAAATGCGATATTTTTCCATTCGATGTAGAAAACGTTGACTTTAACAAATACACGCAAAACAGACACCAATAGTGAATGAGAAAGACTGCTTATCAACAAAACATATACTTCGAGAGTAACGATGCACTACTTCTTCAGAAGCTTGAGAAGGAAATTTCACAAGTTATATTGTAAATTTTTTAAGGAACATTGACAGACAAGTTTAATCTCCCAAATATCCACAAGCTTGTGCTTTTCTTAATATGGAAGAATTTATTTCAAAAAGAACATTCGGTTAAGTCACATTTTGGCACTGAAGCTGATACAACTAACATGAGAATAAAAGTCTTGAAAACTGATTTTGAGATAAGTACTCTTGAGCCATTGCTAGTTGCAAAAACAATTGGTTCCATAAGTAAATGGAAAGGACTACTGAAGACCCACAAGTCATAAGTCAATGCAGTCAGTCGATATAAGTCAATGAGAGATGGATTTTACTCAAACTTCGAAACTCCTTTTTCTCATTTATTATCCAGTGATTAATTCCAGAAATGGTACAGGAAAATCAAAAGAAATTTCGAAGATATATTTACATTGGCCAAAATTTTGGAAAAAAGACGAAGGTTAATCAAGAGAAAAAGAAATAAATTAATTTTTTGCATTAACTTCAGAAAAAGAACGAAAATTTAAAGAGATTGAAAGAGCTGAAAAAAATTGTTAAAGCAGAAAGTATGTCCAAGAGAAAAGAAATACCTAAAAAGATTTTTAAAAAAAAAAGCTTCAAAAAATATGGGGATAAGAATAAACAAAAAAGTGATCTAATTATAATAATAATAAAAACATCATCGGATTACACAATGATAAACATTCATAATTTAGAACGGACTATTAAACAGCGAGAAAAAAAATGAAAAATATTTTTTTTAATTATGTATACAAACATATTTTACTTTCCATTCCCTAACTGAAAAAAAAAGAATCACTTTCAACGTTAACTGTGGTTATATGTTGTAATTCCAAGAAAAATCTTGTTTTTAGACATTTGTGTGGCCTATGGATTCCTAATGAGCATCAAACCTTCTCAAAATTAAGTGTTCATTCACTAGAAAATTTAGTGTTTATTCACTGGTAAGAACTGTTCCTTCACTTGGTTTCCTTACTTCTTATTATTTAAACCAACAAAAGCTTAAAACAATATTATGTAAGTTAAAAAGTTTAAAAATTTGCATTTAATAACAAATATGTCAACACCATCATTTAGCTAAAATTACACATTGTGAAATTTTTATGATTTTTTTTAAAGGCAAGCTAAGCTTAAGTGTTCCTTCACTGGTTAGTTCACCCTATAAGATGTTGAGAAATTTGCGATGTTGTGAGAGATGCTTAAAAATGTTGACTACGTATTTTTATTAATATTTATAAAATATATATTCAAGAAATTGATAAATATTTTATTCCAAATCTATTCATACGTATGTATATTTTTGTAATTGTATCAGTTATTGAGAAAAAAAAAATAATCACATTAAATAAGCACAATCTGGTGTATAATCATATTCTATCAGAAGCATGCTTTTATAAAACTCGACATTCGTTGAATAAAATGCTTTTTATTCAAAATGTTTTATTCAAATTTCTTTACTAAATTGCAAATAGATTTTTAGACGACTAAAAAAGAAACCATATTTTATAGTTTAAAAAAATAAAAATAAAAAGATTAGCAAATTATTATTAGCGAAAAAAATATGAATGAAATTTTACGCTTCCCGCGCTAAGTCAAGTTCCTCGTCAGTTTATCACATTTTAATATTAATCGCCCCATTTAATCCTCATCAAATTATTTTTTTTAAAATAATTAATTTTAATTATTCTCATCTTCTAATAAATAAAAAAAATTGAAACTTTAGATTTTTCAATTGAAAAATATGTAGATTAATATAGTATAAAAATATTTATACCTTATAATTCAACATTTTTTCATCTTCAATTTAATTAAATAATAAAAAATAATAAATAATTATAAAAATTATTTTTCTCATGAAATTATCTTTGGGTAAATGAGTTTTATCAGTGGGTGGAATTTTTTTTGAATTGCTTCATTAGTTTTTAAAATATGACTGAACACGCAATAAGCGAAATTAACATTAAGGGGTCCAAACTTTGAATCGCTCTCCTGATCAAACTATGGGGACCACATTTCCCAGATTGCGGCTACCCTCTATATTTTGAAGGTAAGAAATCCAAATATGTAAAAAAAATATATGTTTATTCAGAGAAAGTACGTTTTTGTGTCTGATTTCGTAACTTAATTAATAGTTAGCACTAATTAATTAGCATATTTGAGGTCACCCCCAAGAACCATTGAGATTGACACTTAGTTCTTGAAAATCCGCTCATTAGAATGAAAGTTATTCAGGGTGATATCTTTTTTTTTTGCAGACTGTACATAATATATTGAAAATTAATTTGATAGTTGGGAATATAAACCTTTTCATCGGGTATACGCTCATGAACACGTTCAATATAAGCTTCATAATCACTACTGTGCACAAGAGTATAGCGTAGCAAAATTCGTGCAAAATCAACTTCAGAAATAGTAGGCATTCCTCTGGAAAACTCAGTAAATTCTAATTCAAGTACCTCAGTTTGAAGGTTATCCATAAACCTAAAAAATGGAAACAAATATCAGGCACATTTTCATATATATGAGAAATCTATTACAAAACTAGAAATTTCAAGCAACATTTTCCCATTCTTTCTTTTCTAAAAATTATTCACAGATTTGTTTAGGGATAAATCAAACACTTCATTTTTGGGAATATAAGATGAAAGTGAGAACTCAATACTAGCTACTTGGTCTAAACCAGTGTTACTTAATTACTTTCAGTTTAGAACTTGCATTAAATATCTGATTTTATTTGTTGCAAACTTGCCTGAAAAATTTAAAAGTAGTTTGATAGCTATATTTACTTACAAAATTAATTCAATGTGATGGCTGGGCCTGTTTTCTTAAACAGATTAAATAAAATAAAAAAAGATTTGAATGCCAACAAACAAGTTTGAATAAACAAAATAAAAATGTCAACTATAATACATATCATAATTCATTCTATGTTTAAATGAACAAAGAATCTATTACAAATCATACTTTGTTCATTCAAACACAGAAATATTTTTAACATTCTAAATGTGTTTGAATTCATTCTATGTTTAAATGAACAAAGAATCGATTGCAAATCATACTTTGTTCATTCAAACACAGAAATATTTTTAACATTCTAAATGTGTTTGAAAATTTGTTCTTTTTTTTAAAAAAGTCTATGAACCTAAAAAAAAAAAAAATTTTTTTTTAAAAATGATTTAATTCAAAAGGATATATAATGAACCAAAAAATTTCTCATTTACAATTTTATTATTATAAAAACATACAGACATCTTGAAATTTGGCTGCTATAAATATTTTATACACATCACGAAATATGAACTCTTCTTAATTTATAAAAAAAAAATGGTGTTAAAGTTTATCAATTATGTGCAACATTTAGTTCCCATTCTTAAAATTTATTTGAGAAAATCTATTAAAAACTGGGAATAAAATCAAAATTTATGGTGACTTTTAGATTAAAAAAAACTAGATGTATCTTGCATGTAAAAAAAAAAAAAAAAAAACTTTATTAATTGAAAATAAACTATAGGTTAAGTTTCAAAACATGGTAGCTAAGCATGCATTATAGTACAGTCAAACCTGTGGTAAAAGAGCAACAAAATTTAAATACTATTATTTAGACAACGAGTTTTTTTAAAAATATTTCTATGCAGAATTGAATACGACTAACTACATACTGATAGGAATAGCTGTATGAATCCAAATCCATAGGACTAACATATCATAAATTGCAAAGATTTTTATGTATAAATTACTATTTTTAAGTAGCACTTATTTACCAATTAGACATTTCTATTTAGCAACTAACTAGACAAATAAACTGACGCCCGGTGGCTGAGCGGTAGTGCCTCGCGCTCCCATGCCACAAGTCCTGGGTTCAATCCTCGGGCCAGGCAAGGTTGACTCAGCTTTTCATCCCCTCATGCATGCTTGGGAACTAAACACTGGGGGTTTCGCGTTCGGCTGACCACCTAACCGAAACATCTGCTTCTGCACCCCAGAGCCCAAAGGTCAAGAAAACTGAGATGGGCACAGTAGGCCTTGCTCCTCTATGGGCTGTCGCGCCACTGAGTTTAGTTTTAGACAAATGAACTACTTTTTCACATGAATTTTTTATGAGAATATCTGAGCCAATTGGATAAATTGTACAAAAATTACAAGGGTTTTATTCTTACCAAGTACAATTCAAACATATTACTTTTTTTAGAAAAAAAAATCTTTTAACTTTCTGAATACTGGATATATTGACTCAAGTTGGGTTTTATTAAATCCAGTCTGAACAAATGTATAGAAGAATACTTGACTTATTTAGATAGCAATGTCAGGAAAACAAACAGGTAAAGGTCAAACATTGTACTTTTTATATGTAAACCTTAATAACTTCTAAATAATTTATTCTTAAGTCTCTAGTTTAATCATATTCAATTCAGTATATAAACTACATCAGAAGAAACAAAAAATTATTTAACTGAATATCAATATTTAAGTTGCACCTCCTGCCAAATTGCATCACAATATTTATGAGGATTTTCACATGAGGACACTTGAGATCTCTATAAGCAAATTCCAATAGGACTCAAATTGTTATTTTAAATGTCTATCTCAAACTCTAATTTGAAGGTGTTAATAAAAATGATTCAACCATTTTTATTTGTATTTTCACAGTCAAATAATGTCAAAATATTTTAGTGAAATGTCTTTTATATAAAATTGTAGAACATGCCAAATGCAGTTTAAAAACTATATTCAAAGAAAAATTAACTTTGAAGCAAAGTTAATTCCATTTGATAATAATATTAGCAAAATAATTTAAGGCCATTGAATTTTTAATCATTTAAACATCTTAGAGGGTCATAATTTAACCTTCCTCTTACCTATAAAAATCATCATAACTGAGGTCTTCATTTCCTTTTTTCCCAAATAAATGAATCAATAAAGTTGTATCCACAGTATCAAAATCTGCATCATCCTGTCAAAGTTACATTTTACTTGATGTAAAATTATTTTAACATATATGCTGTGCTAAAAAAATAGTGCAATAAAACAAAGCAGTCTAAAGTGAAGCAACATACATTTTATTGTACGTTAAAAAATTAATCATTAAGCAAAAATCATGCCTTCTGAATAACCATAGCACTGAAAACAAAAGCAGCAAGTCCAAGCTAACTGATCAAATCAAACTAAGAAAGAGAATTCTTACATCGCTACCAGATCGATCTTTTCTTCGTAACATATTTCCTTTTCTTGCAACTGTGCTAAAAATTTTCTCCAGCTGAAAGTGCAATAAATATTGGAGGAAACTACATAAAACAGTATAAAAATAACAATGTTTCACAATGAATTAAAATTCAACTTTTCAGAAAATGCTATGTTATATACAATTAAAATTTTGTCACTTGCAGAAAGAACAGTAAGTGTAAACAATTTGTGGAAATAAAACTTCAAAGAAAATTTTAGAAATTTTTATAAGTATGTAAGTATGAAACCATACCTCATCAGTAAATTTCTGAGGAACATTTTACTGAAAATACTAAAAAATATTATAAAACTTCTTATAGACCAGTTACCAAGTAGTTGAATATGGAAATAAGAACTATCTGAAAATTGTTTTAAATGCTTTAATTATGGTTTAAAATGGATGTGTAAAGTTTGCCTCTTTACGTAGAATCTGAATGCAGTTGTTTAATCTTCCTCCAAACTCAGTTTAAGTTACTAACTTGAATTAACTAAGATAGTAAAGAACATGGTAATTTTTTAGAAGGTAAATATCGTATGCATCTCAATTCTTGCATGAATCTTTTTCTTAGCGTAAAAACATCTTATTTTTAATACAATGGCATACTTTTTTTATTTCTAAAGAACTATTCAACCACTTTAATCAAAATTCTACACATAATATAAAGTTACATAATTTAATTTGATGTAAAAATGTTATTAGCTTGATAAGAAATGATATAAAAGATTGAAAGTAGAACTGTGATTCACCAAATTGATATCATCCTCAATTAAACAATTTAAAATATATATATATATGAAATTCATTCTTGCATGAAATTATTATTAGACAAATAACATTTTTTATTATAAAAAAAAAAATTAAAAAAATTTAAATCTCAGCAATTAATCTACAGATTTGGTTAAAAATATTAACCTGAATTGTTAGCAAAAATATTTATGCCACACTTACCAGATTGCAACCACCTCTATATTGTGAAAGCCAAAAATGCAAATCCTAATTTTGGAAAACTGGCTTTGTAATTGAACTCAAGGTTAGCATTAATGAAGCAGTATATCTAATTTGTACTAATCAAACCATGATTATATTATTAAGTAAAAATAGAACAATTAAGTTCAAAATTACTCACGATGTAACTTTTTATTTTTTGTAAACTTTACATTCATTTATTTATTTATTTATTTTTTTTTTTAGTAAAATATTTATAAGGTTTTAAATATTTATAAGGCTTTTCTGAATTACAGTCAAAATTTAGAAAGAAAGATTCTGAATATTTTATTGCCTGATTAAAATGTTCAATTTTCTTTTTTATATGCTGCTTACTGAATCACAATATTATAATTTTAAATAAAATTTGCAATTATTTGAGAAGTAAAAATTTATTTTACGTAAAAATATTAAGATAGGTTTACAAAATTTTGTGTACTTATTACATATAATAACAAAATAACTGGTACAAGTTACAAATTTATTGCTACATTTTTCAGCATAGGGTCATAAAAAAACACTATTTTCCGTTTGTAATTTATTGTCGGTCCCTCAAACCTCTAAGAGATTTAAACTACATTGAAATCACATGATTCAAACACTTCTGAAGTTATAAAATACCTCTTTAAGTATTTCTTGAGAAATATGAAAAAGTATCAGTACAGAAGTGTTTCCATTATTTTGTTGACTTTCCGTATATATATGGGTCATTCTCACAAAAAAGTGATTTTCTTAGTCCCTTAGTAATAAATACTAGGAAATACAGCAGATTTCTTTATATTTTTCTGCATCATTTTTCGTAAAGGTCTACCTAATCAATCATATGCATTTCTGCTGAATGCATTTAATATTTCTTCTTATTTTTTAATAAACATAACTTCAAAATCCCCTCCGTGGGCGTCCCTACGTCTGTGACACAAAATAATTTTTAATGGCTGTTAAACATTTTAGATGTTATTTTAATGATTTTTGTAGTTTTAACTAGTTAAATGTTTATATTAGCTTTTCATTAAATATTTTTTTAGAAGAGTTTTATTTTTTTAAAATAAATGGTTAGTAAACTTTGTCCATCAAAAATCCCTCTGTGGACAATTAATATAGCTCAATAAATATGTAATAGAGAGCAGCATATGTGAAATCCCTATAAGCCAGCTGGTGGGGAAGGTAAAGATTCTATTTTCTAGTGTTAACTATCAGTTGCTTTTATTCTCTTTGGTGTTAATTTTGGATTGTTGTGTTCAACTAAGGTTTGGCAAAGTTCTCATTGTATACTCCGTGATCATCATAAAGAAGGTAAGATAAAACTATTTTATATTTGATATATAAATTTTAGATTGCAAAAATAGTATATTTAATAAAAAGAACTGCGCCATTTTTGTAACTTTAAAATTAAAAATCAGAAAAATTCAAGAACTAGTTTTTTTCTCCTCCGTGGACAAAACAGTTCCACGGGGAACAGTCAATGGAAGAGACAATGTGTTAGACAACCAATAATACATTTTTATTAATTAAAAAACTATTTTCTTTTAATTGATATTTTTTAAATGGAACAAATGTGTTAATTTCCTTGTATTTTTAAAGAAAATCAATTAAGTTTAACTTTTTTTTTTTTTTTCGGACAAGTAAGTATTGGCAATTTTTTTCAAATAATTTCTGTGATGTTTAACATTTTTTTTCTCTTCAAATTTTAAGAAAAAAATGGCAAAATCAAAATGCAAAAAAAAAAGAACTCAATCAAATGTTCAAATCTAACAACGAATTAACAAACAGAAAAAACTTAGCATAAGACAAGCTAGACAGAAATTACATCTCCTCCGTGGACAAGACAGAATTAAAAATATTTTAAATCTTGAAAAAAATAAAATAGAAAACTTGACCATTATTATAAGGACATATAACAAAAATACATAAAGACATTTATGTAATTTTTATCACTTTTTTAATTACTTTAATTTAAGAAAACATTTTAGTCTATTTATACCTTTTCAGTGAGAATGACCCATAATATATATATATATATACGTAAAGAGGGAGCATAAATTTCCTAGTAACATCAATGATAGAAAACCCCCAGACCTTATGAAAAATAGGTTATGTATGAAACAAGCTTAGCAAACACTGGAACTACTTACAACATTAGGAGATACACCAGAATAAAGTCCTAGATTTTCAGCAGTTTTTTTAAAAAATGATTTAACTAAAAGATGCAGAACCTAAGAAAATAATGAAATGGAAATAATAAAAAGAAAGACTACAGCAAAATAAAATTATAAAAAAATGAAGGCATAAACAAATAAAATTGTTGCATAGAAGTAAATATACAGCAGAAATGAAAACTTGCAAAACAGATAAAATAAAAAATAAATTTTAAAACATAAAAACGTAAAAGCTAATATTGTGTTCAATAATGGAATGAAAATAAGACCAGTTTTTAAACTTAAACAATCTCCAAAACACTTATATATATATATATAATCAATAAAACAAAGAGATAACTGTTTAAGAACTCACAATAACTGTCATGTGATTTGTTTTGCATGATTTTCGATAACAATGTAATAATATGTCCCTAATTTATAACTCGACAAAATAGGGATAACTAAGGAGACAAATTTATTTATTTTTGTTTTCTCTGATAAATATGTGTATATATATACCAGTGTTTACATTACAGAAAAAAAAATGGGTGAGAATTTCTCACCCTTTCTCAAAAACAGGGTGAGATTTCAAATAATTCCGTGAGATTTCTAAAACTTAAAAAAAAAAAAGAAAGAAAAAACACGAATAGACTTGGAAAAAAAAATATTTCTTTAATTATAAAACATTTTTAACATCTTCTAATTTTTAAAGCAATAAATATTTTTGCTGCATCATCATATGGAAAATGTTCTATATCTACTTTTTCATCAGCTATTCTCATTAGGTTGCTCAAATGCTCATCAGTCAATCTGTTACGATATTTTGTCTTAATCCGGTTTTGGGTGATAAATTACCTTGCAAGAGATGGTGAATTATTCGAAAACACGAATTTAATTTGTGCACACTTTCCTATCCTCTACATCAGCCAGCATAGGCTTTTAAATTATTTCTGCTATAAAATCGCGAAGTACATTGAAGTTATTTCCAAGTTCATTCTTCATGCTAGTATTTGATCCATATCCATTAAATATCCGTATTTGTTTCGTTTTTACCGTCTCTACATTTGTCTTAACACTGTATTTGTCCATCTTACATTCAGACACAAAAGATTCAAACGTTTTACATGAAGAAACCTTACCTACAGTGAACACGTGGTTGCAGAAAAATGTGTTCTGAAAGGGGTTTGAAGGGGGTGATTTGGTTCTGAACAATACTGGTAAATAGAGAAGCTAGATTACAAGGACCAATATTGAAAATAATGAAGGATCAAAGAAGAAAAACGGAGCGGATTTCATAAGAAATGCGGAAGACGAAATTTTTTCCAAAATCCGCGAGATTCACGCATTTTGAAATTCATTAACAGGGTGCGCGAACTTCTGGCGTTAATATTTTTTTAATGCCAGGAAAGAAAAAAATATGCGAGATTCTCGCGCTGTAGTGAAAACACTGTATACAAACACACACAGGTTGCAGCAAAAGAACCAGACTAACAGTTAACTATAGCTTTATTAAAAAGAAATAAATTTCATACAAAATAATATTTAATATAAATTTATTAAAAATAAATGAACAAAATGTACCAAATAATAATAAGAGTAGACTTTTAGTAATAAATAAATTTAATTGGTTTTAAAGTGGCTGCCTTTTGCAGTGATGCAGAGGTGTTGATTGAATATTGAAATTTTCAGCAATCAGTCGCAAGTCTTTTACCTTAAATCTATCACATTCTTGATTTAACAATTGTTTTAACAAGCAAAAACTTTGGCTTATAATAACTGTGAATCGAGCAAACAAATAATTTCACACTGTCATTTTTCTTGCCTTAACTCTGAAATAGCAAATCTATTGCTTGGAAAAAAAATATATATATATATAAAATATTTTATAATTAAAGTGGTTGACAAAAGAAATAACAAATTTTAACTTCTGTGATGCAATAACTCAAGTTTTATTTAACTTTCGCTGTGCTCTGCATATACAGATAAATATATCAGAGAAAACATATTACAGTGATCTCTCATTTATGCGCGGGGGCGAGGGGCCACAGGAAAAGCGCGTATAAGTGAGACACGCGCATAAGTGAAAAGCCATGATAAAGAGCTTAAAAATAGAACATTAATACATTTTATTACATTATATTTCGAACTAATACTATGTATACTTGACTGAACATTTAAATAAGATGAGATTCAAATTTTAATATATTTAACTATAAATTAATTAGTTAAAAAAAATTAAAATGCTTACATACCCAAATTTAATATTTTATTCCAATTATGAATTTTTCACAAAATAATTTACAATCGAGGTTTGTTTTTGTTTTCCGGAGTTTTCAAAAAGAGTCTTTTCAAGTCCATCAAGACTTGAAAAAGTTCTTTCATTTCCAGAATGAAATTGAAAATAATCACGCAAAGTTTCTAGTGCTTCTAAAGCGGCTGTGTGAGTTGGGGGAACTTTTGCGGTATCTTCTTCATCACTGTCGTCTATCTCTTCATCCTTTTCGCCACCATTTATTTCAGCTGCAATTTCTCCAATATCTCGTATTTGAGCCGTAATTACATGCTCATCTACATCAACGAATTCGTTGAAAGTACACTTACCCATTCCACCAGACACAGTATTCCAATCCTCTTCGCTAATGTCGTTTTCATTTTCGGGCTCTGGCTCTTCACATTCTTCTGGAAGCAGAAATCCCGCTTTTTTAAAGCAGTTTTGAATACACTTCTCTGTGATGCTTCTCCATGATGAGCATAACATGTGTATTGCATCAAGGACAGTGATTTGCTTTAGCTCATCTTTTGCCTGAAGTTTTGTTTCCATGGCAGCCAAAAGACGACGAGTTAAAGTTTTTCTATAGTGCACTTTCACACAACGGATGATGCTTAGATCCAAGGGTTGAATTTCGCTAGTGCAATTTGCAGGAAAGAAAACAACTTTCGTGTTATTGAAATTCGGTAAGTCTTGTGGATGAGCAGGGCAATGATCCATGAAAAAAAGAACTTTTCGTTTTTCTTTTTCCATTTTTCTATCAAATTTATGAAGAAAATCCAAAAAAATATTCGATGTCATCCACGCCGTTTTATTGCTACTATAGTCGCATGGGAGCTTTTTCACATTCTTAAAGCATCTCGGTTTGCTTGATCTTCCAATGACTAATGGTGTGAATTTTTCTGAACCATCAGCGTTGCAACATAACAAGACAGTTAACCTTTCTTTACTTTTCTTCCCACCATGACAAGATTCTCCTTTAAATGATAAAGTTTTGTCGGGCATCATTTTAAAAAAAAGTCCTGTTTCGTCACAATTGTAGATGTTTTTTAGTTCGTATCCTTTTATTAAAGTGGTCAATTGCTCTTTCCACTGTTGAACAGTTTCTTCATTGACACTTCCACTTTCTCCAGAAAGGACACGAGTTGCTAATCCATGTCTGTTTTTAAATTTTTCAATCCATCCGTGAGATGCTGAAAAGTTTTGCATATTAAAACTCTCGGACAATTCTACAGCTTTTTCTCTCAAGAGTTCAACATTTACGGGAATGTTTGAAGCACGAGCTTCTTTAAACCATGCCAACAAAACTTTTTCAAATTCCTCGTACTTTCCACCTTGAATCCTGCTTCTTTTCTTCGATTGCACACCACATTCTCGATTAGCTACTACAATCGCTTCTCGATTTTTTAAAATCCCTCTTAACGTTGATTCAGGGACATTAAAAAACTCCGCCAAAGCTTTTTTCGAGGTGAAAGAATTTTCTTCGAATTTTTTTATTACATCCATTTTAAATGAAAGCGACAATTTTGTTCTCTTCGCCATGCTGAAAAATAAGCATCTAACTAAACACTGACGAATTATCTTTAGTTGGTGGACGATGTCACGTGGTTTTTGCACTAACATCTTTAATTGGCTGTCAGTTTTACCTACCTCATTCACAAGAGCTACCCCTTCTTGTACCCCTCTGGGTGAAATGTGTTCCTGGAATTTGAACAATAGGGGTAAGACATAAAAGAGGTAAGCAGTGGGGAGTCATCTAAGACCTTAAAATGAAAGTTGTGACCACACAAAGATAAGAAAAACGAGAGCATTCCAAGAGAAACATGTCAAAAGAATGAAAATTCTTTTGATAAGCAATATGCTACAAACTTGAGACCCCTCTTTTTCAAAGTGAGAAAGTTTTTGCGCCGCGCATAAATGAGAGGTGGTTTTTCAGAGCAGCACATAAATGAAAAAGATTTATCATTGTTTTTCTATATCCCCCGCCAGGACGGCTAAAAAAGCGCGCATAAGTGAGAAACGCGTATAAAAGAGGGCGCGCATAACTGAGAGATCACTGTATATAAAAATTAAACTAAACTCGGTGGCAGAACAGCCTATGGAGAACCAAAGCATGCTGTTCTCATTCCAGTTTTTTTGACCTTGAGCTCTGGGGTGCAAGAGGAGGGGTTCAGGTTGGGCGGCCAGTCGATGGACAGTCTCCAAGCATGCTTGGTACTCATTTTATCTTATCACCACTGAAGGTGGGAAGATTGAATCAACTTAGCTCCTTCCGAGAACTTACACACATATGTGTATATATAGATATATAAAGAGAGACCTACAGTGAGACACAATACTTATACTATGCATACTTATGAACTAATAATGTGTATGCAAATTTGTGATTTGCGTGTATTTATTCATTTATTTATTTTTGTCTTAATATTACTGATAGAATTGTTCACTCTTCTTTCTTGTTCAAAATATTTAGAAATTTGAAGAGGAAATGCTTAAAGTCAAGGTTGAAGCAGGTGAATGAGTCATAAGAACCAATCCTGCCTGTTAACCAAATCAAATCTAAAAATGTTGTGTCGATAACATCGCCATTTTTTTTACAAATGCAAAGTACTTCTATTAATTTCCAGACACGATCTAATAATTTCAAAAATTATTATGAGAACTACCTACACAAACATGTTTCAAAGAAACTCCTGCTTTCCTGAATTCACTTCTGTACTCAGCTGTAAATGTTTCTCAAACAACTTTCAAAGTCGTTTTTCATAATGCTTTTCAATTCTGACATCCTTAAACCCAGTCCTTTTGAAAAAAATTTTTCATTTAGAAAAACAATTAGTCTTCATAAATGTCTCAACAACTTTATATGGGCCAAGGTCTTCTATACAATCTTTTTTCATTTTGCTCTATTTCCTGCCAAGGTATTCAGCTGTTCACACTCGGTGCTTTGAAATCCCTATTAATACAGTCAACATACCTTAGTCAGGGTTTGAGTTCCAATCAGTTTAAAACTAAAGATTCTGGATGTTACCAATCATTAGATCAAAAGTTATCCAGGGTGGTCCTTTTTTAGAGCACTGTACTATTAATATTCACTAACCCAGAATCTATCTCCAAACTTTTTTTTTGATTATTGCCACAGTCACGTTTCTAAACCATATGCAAGCACTGGTCTAGTGTTGGTTTTATATAACATGAATTTAGTTTTCCTTTTCACTAATTTTAACTGTAGAAAATTCCTTTATACATTAAGTATTAAACATTAAGTACATATTTGTAATAACAATAAGTCATTTTATCTCAGTATCTAATTTGTTCTGACTGAGCTAGGGTAGTTGAAGCCACCGACAAGTTCAAATTTGTGATATTCAATTTGTAAGTAGTTAAAGTTTATTGATATCTTACACACGGCCATATATTTTGTTTTGCTTTCAGAAACAATTAAGTGTATTTTAGCAGCTGATCTTTCAATAGCTGTGTATGCTTCCATTAATGCTTCTTATTTTAGGCAATAACACTATCATCAGTGTAGGCAGGAATTTGAATTAAATTGGTGAAGAAGGTCCCTTTGGTTTTAATATCAGATGGGTCACAATCCCAGATAGAATTTGATACAGGAAAAAGATTTGAGAATGTTAAAGTCTTTAAAAAAACTCCAACACCAGAATTAAAGAGCTTTCCAAAGGAGGACTTTAAAAACTACCGTATTTTTCGGCGCTATCGAAAAAAAAGTTGTTTTTTCCTACATGCGGCGCTTCCGACGAAATAATTTTTTATGGCAAAAAAATTTATGATGAAAAGTTATTTAAGATGAAATAATTTTCTGGGAGAAAGATTTTGCTGAAAAAATTAATTACGAAGTCGACGAAATATTCATCCGTATCGCGATCTGCTGCAAAACAATCGCCAATTCTAAGCAGCGACCAGCAAAGAAATAAATAAATGAAATTTAAAAAAATCGCAACAAAAAATCAATAAATAAAAGTTACGTATCTTCAGGGATGAGATTTTTCTTTTTATTGGATTTCCGCTTTTGTCTACCGAATTTCAACTTTTTTTTTTAAATCAAAAACTCTAAAAGTTTCGGATTTTTTTATTTTTTATAAACATTCCGCTTTTTCTGAAAATTCTGTCTTTAAAATAAAATAATTATTTCCGATTTTCAAAGATAAACAGAAAACTCAAACAACGCAGCTGCAAACCCTACACTATTTTTACTGATTTTATTTATTTTCTCCACTTTTACACACAGAAAATAAGATTTTCTGTATTATTGCCACCGCCCGCCAGACAGCATGTACTTTCGTAATTCAGGCGTCGCTGCTTCCTGTTTACTGACGAAAAACAAACGAAATAATGATAATAATAATAATATAAAAAAAAGTGGTGGATTTGCGGTGAAAATATTTATTTGCCAATTAAATTAATCTTGTAAATTTTTATTAAGGCTAAACGAAAACAATACAAACAAGCCTTTTAGAAATCCCAAGCCCAGAATCTGCTAATATCTGGATCTTATTCACGCGATTTTAATATCAAACATCGATTTTCGTATTTACCCGATTTAAAAGTTGCGATTCTTATTCACGCGATTTAAATATCGTACATTTCTAATCTTATTTACGAGATTTAAAAATCCAATCTCGCGATATGTATTTTAAAAACTAGAGATATTATAACCAAACATTGATTTTCGTATTTAACTGATTAAAAATTATGCATCGTGATTCTTATTTACGCTATCTAAAAATGACATCATGATTTATAGTATTTTCGTATTTTTGAACTCCAATATCGAGTTTCATATTCACAAGATTTAAAAGTCGCACTCTTTTTGGATAATATATATATATATATATATATATATATTATATATATATATTATATATACATATTATATATATATATTATATATATATATATATATATATTATATATGTATATATATATATATATAGAGAGAGAGAGAGAGCAAATTAAATAAAAACAAAAAACATGAAGAAAATTAAGAAAAACAATAAGCTTCATTTATTGCGCATAAGCTGCAAAGTAAATAGAACTACTCATAAAATAAGTTCAAAAAGAAGATAAAACAAAGGAAAATTACAGAAATAAGAAAAAAAAAGGGGGAAAGGAAAATAATAATAAAAAATAAAATATCGGGTTTTTGTTTTTTTATTTTTTATTATTATTTTCCTTCCCCCCTTTTTTTTCCTATTTCTGTAATTTTCTTTTGTTTTATCTTCTTTTTGAACTTATATATATACAACATATATATATATATACAGTCCGACCTCTATTTAACGAAGTCTCTAAATCCCTATAATAAGTTCATTATATGGAAATTTCGCTAAATCACCTTTTGAAATACTTAAACACCACAAAACAAGTTTTAAATTCTTAAGCCCTAGACATAATTAAAATGGCAATTGATACACCTTTATCTTGTAAACTAGTATCTACTATTTATTTTATAAACATTAACTATAAAAAAAAAAAAAATAAAGAAGCTACATTTATGTATAAAATTATAGCTGCATTTATTATAAAAGTAATTTTAAACATATTACATTACAACATTCGTTAAGTTTAACTGCTACCGATAAAATCCGTTAATTTTGTACGATTTTTTCGTTCGAAATGAAAACAAAAAGGGAAAGGAAATTAACCGCTTTCTTCAAAAGTTAAGCGGCTTCAAAAATCAATTCAAGGTCATTTCCCCTCATAAAATGGACTAACAAGTTTGAAATGTTCTGAAATATTTTGGGAAAAGTGGATTTTAAAGAAAAGTTCGTTAAATAGAAAATTCACTTCGCTATTTGGAAGTTATTTTACAAAGAAATTTTCAAAATGTTCTTAGTTCCTCGAAAAAAATCACAAAATGGAAGTTCGTTAAATAGAAGTCCCACTGTATATTCATTCTTAGACTTCTTCTTCTTCTTTTACTATCATCCCTGCTAACTTGTATACACCCCCCAGCTTTAAGAAAGATCGCAAGCTAGAAATCCGCTTCGCGCCTTGGCAATTGTAATTGGAGCGAAAAGATAAGGAAGTATCCCCTTTTCTCTTCCCCATCCCCTTTAAAAATAACTGATTGATTCCTCCTAAGCAGCTCCAGTAGAAATGACAAGCGGAGGGGGTGAGGTACATCCCTCTTTTGAAGTTTTTACTCCTCTCTTTTCAAGATGATTAATATTGTGTAATATCCATTGGACGAGAGGGCATTCTACCCACTAAAATTCCACCCCTTAAGATTGCGAAAGTGAAACTCGTTTCCGCTCAGCTCATTCCTTCTTGAGAATTGTTTTTGATACACGCTTAGTTATTTCTTATTCCTGTTATTAGTTATTATTAGTTGTTTCGTTATTATTAGTTGTTTCGTTATTATTAGTTGTTTCGTTATTAGTTGTTTTGTTATTATTAATTGTTTCGTTATTATCAGTTGTTACTTGTTAGTATTTACTTTCATCAACGTAATGGCTTCAAGAAAGAATAAGAGCTACACCGCCAGCTTAAAGCTGACTGTGATTAAACGAGCTGAAGAAATCGGCAATCGAGCAGCGGGTCGAGAGTTTGAGATAGACGAACGCTGCATCCGTCGATGGAGAAAAGAAAAGCCAATTATAGAAAAAATGCCTAGAAATAAAAGAGCCAGAAGAAGTGGCAGTACTAAATATCCAGAACTGGAACAGAAACTGGAGGAATGGGTGCTTAGTGAACGAGAAAAAGGACATGCAGTTTCAACCGTTAGAATGAGACTGCGGGCAAAATTAATTGCTCAAAATATGAATATATCGACATTTACTGCCTGCCCTTCATGGTGTTTTCGCTTCATGAAGCGCCGGAACTTGTCCATAAGAGCGAGGACAACAGTGGGGCAATCTTTGCCAGTTGATTGGGAGCAAAAAAGAAACAACTTCGTGGATTATGTACAAAACATTGTGAGGGGGTCTAACCTCACTCATAATCAAATAATAAACATGGATGAAGTGCCTCTAACATTTGATTGTCCCCCTTCACGCACTGTCAGCAAAACAGGAGAGAAAACTGTATCAATTGAAACGACAGGCCACGAGAAATCCAGCTTCACCTGTGTGTTGGCCTGCTCAGCCAGCGGGGAGAAACTAAAACCCCTCGTCATCTTTAAAAGAAAAACTATTCCGAAGGGCAATTTCCCTAAGGAAATAGCTGTTCATGCTAACGAGAAAGGTTGGATGAACAAAAATATGATGTTAGAGTGGTTAGACGTTGTCTACCGACGCCGAAAGGGTTAATTTTTTTCACCTAAGTCACTACTCATCATGGACTCCCTGACGGCTCATAGGGTGGAAACAATAAAAAAAAAATGTGATAAAATGTTGACTGATATAGCCATCATCCCAGGGGGGTTGACAAAAAAATTGCAACCCCTTGATATCACAGTAAACTGGGTGTTCAAAAATGAAGTCCGTAAAAGATGGGAGAAATGGATGTGTGAGGAGCTTCATACGTATACTGCAAGCGGAAGGATGAAGCGAGCGAGTTACGAAATGATAACAAAGTGGGTCGTAGACTCTTGGGCTGCGGTACCCGCAAAAACCATCACTTGGGCATTTGCAAAGGCCGGGATCATTGAGCTCGGGGATGACTCCGGTGAGGACTCCTCTAGTGTTGATGAATGCACAGCAAATGATGAAATATTGAACCTTTTTAACTCTGACAGTGATGAAAGTGACTTTGAAGGATTTTAAATACTTAATTTCTACATTGCTTTATATTTTTTTCATAAAATTGTTAACTGAAATGAATTGTTAAATTGTTTTAATTTTAAATCTCTCTTTTAATATATTCTGAGCTTAAAATGTTTCATTTTATTTTTCTTATTATACATTGTTTTACAGATTTATGTGATAAGTCGCAGCGTTAATTCTTCCGCTAAATATGGTTGAATTATTTTTTTTATAATAGAAGAATAATTTCCTTTTCTAAAATTTGAGCTTCTCCATCCAACCTTTTTCTTCCGTTTTTGATCAGTATATAAATATTTTGCCGCTAAGTATATAAATATTTTTTTACTGTTAATTATTTGATCTTTTGTTTTTTTGGCAAGATACCAACTGGTAAGAACAACTTTACTTTATATCGTTTTTTTTTCTTTCTCTTTGCAGAAGGAGAAAACTTTTCTTACGTGAACTCTTTGTTATTAACCATTTTAGGATATTCTCTCTCCCCTCCCCCTCCCAAATAATTGAGAGATTACATTATTTGATCTATTTAAAAATATTTTGTTGTAACTTAACATTAATTTCAGAATTATTATACAATACTTTAATTTTTGGCGCGGTGCCAACTGGTAAGAAAACTTTATTTTGTATCTTTTTTTTTTGTTGCTAGAATAGAACTTTTTTCAAGTGAACTCTTTGTTAACGCATTTAAGGCTTCCCTCCCCCCAAATAAGTAAGAATTACGTTATTTGATGTATTTAAAAATATTTTATTGTACTTAACATTATTTTCAGACTTATTTGTTGTACTTTATTTTTTGGCGCGGTGCCAACGGGTAAAAACACTTTTATACTGTTTTATTGCTTTTGTATTTGTTTTTTTTTTTTTTGCTAAAAATTTTTTTTTATTATAATTTAGAAATTAAAACTTTATTTTATGAAATGTATAAAAAAATTTTGTTTTTCATTATATAAATATTCTATATGGCAATTTAAAGGTCTCCTTTATAAGGATGCTGATATGCAAGGAGTAGCACCTTTGCGGCGTTTGCGCCGGAGCGGCGCTCATTATAACTTTTTTTAAAAATTTCATTTTTATCGATGTGCGGCGATTGCGGCGCTTTAGCCGAAAAATACGGTATATTTGAAACTTTTTCACTCATTTTCAGAAGTTCATTCCAAGATGTGGAAATTATTTCTAAACCAGTTAAATGGGTATGTAATTCACATAATTTTCAGAAGTAATTAGATCAATCATGGAAATTAATAGTCACACCTTGTATATATTTTATATATTACTGTAGATTTGTTCTGCAAGGATACAGACTTTCTACGCAAATAGATTAAACAAAAAAATTTATAATTTATTTATTTTTCAAATAAATTTCTAATCTGCAAAAAAAAAAAAAAAAAAAATACTACTTTTTTTCTTTATTTTTTAATAGACTATTCTTTACAATTTCAATATTACAACTATTTTGAATAAAAAAGGATATCAAAAAATTGCTCAACAATATATAATTTTACATAATGAATAACTTATAGATTGAAAAAAATTAATAGTGTTTATCTTTTATCAGAAAATTGACCTTATGAAGTTATTTTTTGAAAGAGACAATTAAAAGTGAAATTTTTTTATCATAACTGAGATTAAAGACTAAGAATTAACAACCGAGTAACCCTTACCTGTGAATTTCCCAATCCCGAGCTACTTTTGGCTTAACTTTGAGTTGTGAATATGGATATTATTGGAATAAGGTCTAGGTTTAAGATTGAAAAAAATTTCTAATGCATTTATAATTTTGAACATGAAAATACGCTGGATAAAAGAGTATTTATATATATATAGATGCATATAAAATATTAGAATTGTATATAATAGTGACTAATTGGGGAACAACATAAGAACAAAATTAAATTTTTGGATCTAATTAGTTTACGTTTCTTTCTGTCTAGATCTGTTGGAGTCTTTCCAGATCTGTTGAAAGGAGCTAAATATTTCTAGCTATAGTCAAACTACATTAAGTGATGGAATCAAAATAATTTAAGAACTGATACTCAGTATGATTAAAAATTTTGTCGATAAGCATACCAGAAATGATTTATGAAACATTTCTGTTCGAAAATAAAGATGCAGTTCAACGTCATGCTATTCTATTACTCTTTATATTTGATGTATAGCTTGTAGGTCAAAAATTGTCTTTAAATACATCACAATTTTATTCATTATAACTATTCTTAATTTCCTGAAATATTGGAATTAGATTGAGGCACTAACTAATAGGAATAAGAATTGAATACTAAATAATAAGAAAATGCATCCTCATCCATCAATTATCCAATTTGTTGAATTTACCTACCAATTCTTTTATAAATAATTTACAGATAATGTGCAAAAAATTACAGAACATTGTTTTATTTTCCATAAAAGAATGGCACATTATTCAATTTATTAATTTACCATCCAAAATTACACAAAATATTCTTCTAATACATTAATATATATGTACTTCTTAAAATAAAAACTTAAAGATTATAAACAAATGTAGTTTAGAGTTTTTATCAAGCAGCCAAAGATAATGAGTTTAAATAAATAAAAAGGGTGTTTTTATATACAAGATTTATTTTGAGAAATTTTAAAAACTACTAAGCATGTACTAACTTAATTCCATTGAGATGCAGCTTGTGACAATTCAGTCTAAAAAAAATTGAAGAACATAGAAAACTGCTATAAAACTCGTTGTGGTAGGTGGACAAGGCAAAAATGTAGAAAGCTAAAGTGATCGTCTGTACATTTTGACTCAGCCTAGTCATAACATTAATTTCATTTTATATTTTTGTAGTTAACTAATAAACATTGAGTATTTTTGCATACGTAATTTATGTTAAAATAAGTAACTTGCATTTTTTCATTTCTTGGGAGAGTGGGTAGGAAGAAGAACATTGCCATATCAAGCTATTTTGTTATCCGGCCAACAATTCAGCATATTATATGGGAGAGTCAAAAGACTACTGTGCATCCATTTTCCCCTCCATGCTGCAATTCTTTTTGGAATTTTATATAACAATACTTGAAAGGCGGAGTCAATAATTTTAGTATCTCCACTGTAAATGACTGCTATGACTTTAAGCAATTTTGATATGATAAAATAAACTGTAATGTTATAAAAACTAATGAATCAAAATAAATTTAAATATATTAGAAATAAAGAGTACATACCACAAGAAATTCTTTTTTGTCAACTCTTTGGTTACCATCAGTGTCAAACATATTAAAAGCAATACGGAAGCCAGATTGAGGTTCTAAAGTTTATAAATAAATATTAAAATTAATTATTAAAATTAATTATTAAAATTAAATGTTAAAAATAAATAAAGCTACAGCACTTCAAAATGCTTTTAAATAATATAAGAATACACTTCAAAACAAAAATACAGTAAACCATCACTAGTAAGGTAGGTATTCTCAAAATTTTGAAAATATTTTTTAAATTTTTGGCTTTAACAAGAAAGGTATGCAATTTAAGATGCTTAAAAATATTAAGCATCTTCAACTGCATACCTTCAATAAATTGCATAGAATAAGATCCTTAAAGATACATTTTAATAAAAAAATATCCTTTTTGTAGTTCAAAGAACAGTTGTAACATAAGCATTATCTTTTACAGTTAATATGAGTAATCCAGACACAAGTGTTTGGATGACCCTGTCAAAGAAGGATACCATTTGCAGGGGTCTGCCTAGGTTTTTCTGAGAGGTACCTATTTTGTGAAAATTTAGACATAATTTGTGAAAAATTAAAAATTATATTAAAAAATCAACACAAAAATATGGTAAAAATATGGATTTATTGCTTCTTAAGGGATACAAAAATAAAATTTTAAGAAAAAGTATTTTGTGAAACTACCATTTTTCCTAAAGTTGAATTTGTGAAACTAACGTTTATACTAAAGTTGAAATCGTGAAGGTACCGCTTAACGGTAGTAAATTCGGCCTGGACAGGCCCCTGGTTTGTGATCTCAGCCAGTGGATAAAAACAAATCTGACCTTGTAGTTGTTCTGGAACTATTTTAGGTGCTTGGATGAAAGTAACAAATTAGGAGAAATGAGCTAAAGGAGTACATGCTTCATCAGTGTGATAAATTTTACATTCTTCACTGAATTGCTGAAACCAAGATCTAACTACGGAATTGCTCATCCCATTCAAACTGTTTATTTTTTAAATGAATCACTAAATTACACAAGCTTTCGTGTTCTTTGCATTGAGAATTTAGATGACTGATCCTATCTTGTATGCAACAGGGTACTTGACTGCATAAAACAAGTTGATAATTTCAATAATTACAAGCCACCTTATTCAGCAATTTCAAAATGACTTTTATGACTTGTCAATGAATCAGCAGCTCAAATGCATATGCTTGAACTAACCCTCATGGCAGAATTGTGGCAACACGGCAATATTCTCACTGAACATTATGAAATTCTTGTAGAAAGATTTTTCCTTTGGGAAGTAAAAAAAAAAAAAAAATTTCTTCTGCAGAAATTTTCATTCTATTTTTTTTTATGTAGTTATTACAATTGATTTCCACATAGTTTTTAAAATCCCGTATTTTCAATGGGATATTATTTATTACAACTGAATCTCAAAATGAAAACATGCATTTAGTAACCCTTTTTCGAAGAGTCAGATCCCCTTGATTTCACTGTCAATCTTTTTTTTTATGTGATGATTATTTACAAAATGCAAAAAAGAGTGTGTTGTTGTTCCCTTACAAAATTTGAGAATATCGGCCATAATATAAGAATTAAAAGAAATATGTATATTTATTATTTTTAAAAGTATCTTGCAGAAAGATATTAGTATGAGAAAGGCATTATAAAATAACATATTAAAATCTTAAAAATAATTAAAAATAAAATGTAAATTGTAATTGTGTGTCCACAGAACAGCACTTCATCAGGGGACACACTGTCTGCAAACACACAGGAGCCTTTCTGTTGTTAGTGGCTGAAGCCAAAACTAACAGTGCCCCGAGGCCCCCAATGATAAAACAAGCAAAATTAAGAATAAAAATAATTACCATATTAAAAATCACATTGCAAGAGAATCACATTTTACAAAAATAAAAATACATAACAATGAAACGCCCCCCGTAGCATCCTATAAATAATCAACGCAATAGTAAACAGTTACAGTTATTAAAATGAAAAACCCTTAAATATTTCACATCAGAATCCAAAGAAAAAG
Source organism: Parasteatoda lunata (assembly GCA_949128135.1). Classification (NCBI taxonomy): domain Eukaryota; kingdom Metazoa; phylum Arthropoda; class Arachnida; order Araneae; family Theridiidae; genus Parasteatoda; species Parasteatoda lunata. The sequence goes on from OX421980.1 coordinate 89,472,572, forward strand.
TGCTGACACCTAGATGTAAATAAACACACTAAATAGCAAAAGCATCCAAGTGCTGCCGTCTATAAAAAACCCCTCAAAAATTTGAAAAAGAAATCCAGATTGTTCACCGCCTAGGCCTGCTTAGGCGGGCTTCAATATCGGCCAATTAATAACATTTGCTTAGAATATCTTGAATCAGAACATTAAAATTATTGAAAGGAAATTTATTTTTCTCCAAACCTTTTATCAAATCCTCAATAGCTGTTAAAAAATCTGAACGGTTGTTGCAAATGAATTTAAATCTTAAAATTTGACCAAAAACAATATTTTTGAAAATTTTATAATAAAGGTTGGAATAAAAATGAGTAAGGCTAATAACATTAAAATTAAAATCTTTCCTTTTATCATAAACCCCTATGAAAATATTATTATTAGAAATTCTTAAATCGAGATCCAAAAAATAAGCATGAGAGTCATGTGAGTTGGTTTTTATTAAATTCAATTCATCAGGATAAATGTTATTAATCAAATTAAAATCACAACAATCAAAAATGATTAAATCATCAATAAACCTAAAACCCTTCAAAGAATTATTCTGTAAAAATTTATGTTCATAAAAATGAAGAAAAATATTGGCAAATGCACTTGAATAACTATTACCCATAGCAATACCCTTAACTTGTCTATAAAAACTTATACCATTAAAAAGATAATTTTCAAAAATGTTGACATTGCATAAATTAATCCAATCATCCTTGTTAATACCCTCATTAATCAAATAATTATCAAAAATATCAAGACAAATGTTTTTTAAATTATTGTGTGGAATACTAGTAAAAAGATTTTCGAAATCACAGGTAAGAATATTACTAACATAATTGTTATTTAAATATTTAATAACTTCTTGGTTGTTATTAATAATAAAATGTCTATCCCTAGAAATGATTTTGTTTAAAATAATGTTTAAATATTTAAAAAAACGTTTACCAAAAACAGAATTATAACATCCTGTGCAACATGTAACAAATCTAAATTTAACAGGTGTTTTATGAAATTTAATGGTCGGGAATAGATATGGAAATTTTAAACTATTTGGTTTTAACCCAATTTTTTTATAAAAAGCCAAAATTCTATTGTCAATTTCTTTCTTAGGGTAGTTAATCCTAATGAAAGTATCATTGTTATCATATTCAATACCAATTAATTGTTTAAAAAACTTTTTGCAAATAAAGCCAAAATTATTTGAAGCTTTATCAACCACACATATAATAAAGTTCCTTCTCAAAACCTCAATAGATTTAACAATATTAGAGTTTAAATAGAAACCCTTGTAATTTGTGTTATTTTTTAAAAAATTCAATTTAAAAAAATACAAAACTTTAAACTTCCATTCAAAAAATCCTTCAATGGGCCAATTATATTTTCTAGAACACTTGGCAATAAAGGCGTCTAAATCATTACTAATTGAGGAGATGATAAGTGGCAAATTATATTTTTTCCTAGGTCTAAACTTTGTTCTGAGACCCATTAGGAATCTCAATTGTTTATCAACAACAATGTCAAGGTTACCCGTAACAATGTGGTTATAATCTTTATCAACAAAATCCTTGTAATGTAATCTGTCACATAAGCAAATATCTTCAAGTTCCATTAAATTTTGACAGAAAAAATTATAATTGCAAACAATATTTTTTAACGTCTTGCTATATTTAAAACAAATAGAAACCCTAATTTTGTCCTTAATAGGAAAAATGTCATCAAGACTATTAATAACCATTGGTAAAGAACCTTTTTCAAAGACCTTATCAAGAAAATTAACAATACAATATTCTTTATCACTTGTTGAAACATTTAAAATTTCAAAGTTGTTGATATGAAGTTTAAACTTAATAAGATCTAAAACAATAGATTTGAAATCAGAATTAGAAAATATTACAAGTTTTAAATGTACTTTAGTCAACCATTTTAAAACAGAATTCTTAGTACTAAAGATGAAGCATTTTACCTTTTTTTATGTTAGTATCACTCACATCCAATAAACATAAATTTTTGAAAAAAACCAAATCAAATTTTTTATTATTATTAGATTTGTCCTTATGCTTACCCCTGCTCCCTCTTGAATGATTAGCAAAACCATTGTTAAAAATATCAAGTTTCTTGTAAATGCAAACAGAATTTATATCAAGGTTACCTTCCCCATTATGAGAAAGGCATGTGACAGAAAGCCCAAAATAATTCTGCCACAGGGTTACTAACAAATGCTGTGATTTCACGGCAAAAAATTGAAATCAGAACCTACTTTCTGGATTACCTATTATTTTGTGTGTAGTAAGTAGAAAAAAAATTGCTCATTATACATGCAGTTTTTCCTAATAGTGGGGAAGAGCATACTAAAATTTCAGCTCCTAAGATCCAATATGAAATTATTCAGAAGACCAAAGGTAAATACAATAAAATTTGAGAATTTTGAAATGAAAATACAATGAATATAGAAACTAAACATTTTTGTCAGAAGTATATTATTGGATGGTCCCCACATTCATAATATTTAAAAAATCCGAGAAAATTGAATTTTTTATTTCAATTGTTTACAAATAAAATCATTAAGATATAAATTAAAGTTTTTTGGAATGACAAATTTAAATTTTTTACTTAACTAAACATAAGATTTTTTGCTATATTTTAAAATATTAAAAGCCTCCAACTTCATATTTTTTAAAAATTTTGCCTCTAAATATTATTGAGTTATCTCATAAAACAACTTAAGAGTACTGTTTTAAAAGTAATAACACAATAAATAATAAAAAGTAATAAGCATAAAAAAGTAAAAAAATGCAATAAAAAAATTCTGGAATTGGTGGACGGTTTCTCAAGTAAAAACATTACGTTTAAAATTCTCAGTTAATTCTTAAACTTAACGAACAAGAGAGATGCATATTTTGAGGTGATGAAGCTTTGGGATTCTTCACTGCTCCTGGGATCCACGTGAAAATATGTAATTGGTGAATAATCCCCATGTCAGGTTCAAAGCTTATGGTACAGATCGATAAATAGAATATCTCGAGAAGGCCATTAGCTTGCCAGTGACGAAGACGATTGCGTGTTACAAACGTTGAAATTAACAAGAAAAATAAAATTTTCTGCTGCTACTTGGGGAAAAAATGACAATGTCTAGTTGACAGCTGTAATCAGCGAAAATTCAAGAAATTTTTAGGTTCGATTTCAAAGGGTGGAAAATGAAGCCTGAAATTGAGAATCTCTTGCAAAATGAACAGAGTTGCACATGAGAGGTCAAAAACCCTTCCCACTGAATCCAGGTCAGTATATGTACATGCGGACCCACGAGTAATTCATTAAACATGTAAAACGAATGGTGTTTTCATATGCACAGCTGAAATAGAATGGGTTGAATTAATTACGAAAACGTTGAATAGAACAATGACTTTTTGTATAATTCAATGCGAAATCATGGTAAAAAAAAATTTCTCATTTTGGAAAAGTGAAATTTAAGCACTTTTTAAAAACACCCAATGAAAAAAGCACCTTTAAGGGCTTTTAAAACACAAAAATCGAAAGCACCTGTAAGGAATTTTTTAAAAAAGCTATGCACTCTGGTAGATAAATAAATAAATTGAAGTCAAAAATAGAGAATCTTTTGCAAAACTTACAACAAGGATGAAGAACAACTGTCAAGAAACTACAAGCTATGAAACGGCTTTGACCATGAATTTATGAAAATACAGTGACAAAGAAAATTAGTTTTAAATGTAACAATTTGAAATTTTAATTAATTTTTTATTTACAATTTCAAGTTAAATTCTGAGGCTAGGGAAAAAAGAGGAAGTAAATGTTTACACCATTAGATATTTCATTATAACTTCAAAAATAAAATGTTCATTCAAAAAATAATATTATTTTAAAATAATTTAGTGCTAAAACTTAAAGCTAAGAGGGATTTTAAAAATTATGCTTTAAAACTGAGAATTGGTAGGATTTATCATTCAAAAACTTAATATCAGGACTTAATATTTAAAAAATGCTTTCATTTTAATTTTTATTTACATTCTAAAAGATCTAAAAGTATTACAAGTCCTCAAAAAAGACATTCCAAAAAGGCTATAATTTACTATTTATAATGATATTTATTTATTAAAACTAATGCATACAGCCAGAGCCGTTTCTATGTTTATAGGGGCCCTGGGCCTGTCATAATCTGGGTAAATTTAGAGAAAAATTTAATTGTGAATGATTTTTAAAAATTATTTTATTTTAAAAGTGAAAAACATATAAATTAATTATAAGAGCTTATATACTTTATTTTTATCGGAAATTTAAGGTAACAATACTTTTCGCGCTTTTTGAGAGGCGAATCTTCTATAACATCATCAAAATCAATTTCCTGTAAGACATACATTTTGCTTTGCAGCTCAAAATCTGTAAGACTTCGAAACATCAAATTATGAAGGTGTGTAGAAAATATGCAAGGAGTCAAGGAGTTAGAAAGAATACAAGAAAATACAGTTTGATTATTAATTTTTTTTTATATTCGCCGCTGAAAAACTGACTAAATTTTGAGCCAATGTTTAACTACATAGCCTTGAAATTTTAAAACCAATCCAGAAGACAAGGAAACTCCTGGATCAGTATTGAAAGTCCCAGAGGTATTATTGAATTGTTATGAGAACTTGGAGGAGTTTATGGCCCCGACACATTTAACATGCACCAGTCACCATTTTATACTTGGGTATTATTCAGCCGGCTCAATTTGAACTCCCATTCTCACGAACAGGAGTCCATAGCCCTACCATCAACCAAGCTATCAAGGCCAAATTATTAGTTTATTTTATAACAGTCATTGAGCAACCCACCCGATTTCGAGTTTACTACTACTAATGTTCAACTTCGTAGCCTTGTAAAAATCTACATTCCTCTAATTAAATATTTAAAAAATAGTCTGTTTTTAGGTTATAATATCCGTAATTGCCTTAATAAACTTTAATCATAATGTCGCGGTTTCGCCGATAGAAGACATTTAATATATCAATGGAACACACTAAAGCTTTATATTAATTAGCAATTAGTTTTAGAATTACAATTATATAATAATTGTTATAGGATTATTATAGAATGAAAGGTTTTAAAGACAAATATTTGTTAATGTTTAATATTTAATCAAAGAAAAAACATAACCCATATTGAAATCTAACGAATAGCCCTTTATAAATTTTGTGACAAAAAAACAAATGAAGCCTAATTGATTTCCGGATTTTCGAAACACCTTCTAGTTTTACTATTCAATCAAATTGGTTTCGATGTCTTTCATCCCACCTGTCTCAATAGTGATTCAGCATATTTCGATATAATTTTTGTTTCGTTCTTACTTAATATTAATTTGTTTGTGACAATAACTTTTTTACTACATTTTTGCGAGAAGTTTAAATATATAATATTGAGGACTTTAACTGAATTTATTTTTTTATTTATTTATTATTTTTTTTTGCATGCTTCTTTTACCTATATCACTCACAGCCACAAGCAAGTGTCTGTTCTAAATACTGCGATAATATAAAATGAGATAGCCAAGCAAAACTTATGGAGTTCCTTAAATTCATGTTCAAAAGTATTAATTGTTTTTTGAATTGACAACTTCAGTTGTCTTTTAGGTATTTAAAACTGCAGCATATCACATGATAGTATTAAATATATCATTTTTACAATAAAGTAAAATAAAAAAGAATTCTGATCCTTAGGCACAGATATTAAATAGTCTCAAGATCGAACGATGGAGCATAATTACCTTTTAAGCAAATCAAAATTTTTTTTACCTTTTAAACTAAAAATTGGCTTATTTTTAAATACTTTATTAGTACTCAAATTGTTTAAAAGATGATATGACAACAAAGTTTTTTATTTTATTCAGTCATTTATTTATATATTTTTTATTTCATTAAATTAAATCCACAAGTTTAAATTAAAAACAAAGCTGTCAAAATTTCATACATAGTTTCGATCTACAATTTTAAGAAATTGTTTAGACTTTGATTTGGAAATTTAAAAGCCTTATTAATTAAAAAATTGAGATGCCTTATTAACTTTAAACACATAATAACAACAAAAAACAAGGAGTTAAAAATAGAAACAAATATGATCAATAAACAATAAAATCAGAAGCTAACTAAATAAATTAATTTTGTTTACGAAATATAATATTACAAATTAAACATATTTCATATTTAGGGGACACATGGAAAATTTGGTCACACAGGAGTTTCAAGCAATTTTTTTCTCATGTTTAAACATTTTTTTAGCTGATGATCATTTGATTTCAATGGTCTATTAAACAAAATCATATGTTGTTTCTGTCTATTAGGAGTAAGTAAAATTAAAATAAAATTACATTTGTTATTTCAATTTCATCCAGAACAGACCAAATCAAGAGTCAAGGCAGACATGCCAGTCAAAGAGGAAACTGAAGAGTGTCCCGCCCTTTAAATAAATAAACAAAAAAATCACAATGTATATATAAAAAACTGCGCAAACCTTTCACGTTTTCCCTAAACACAGCCAAAATTGATTTAATAAACACATTTGCTTACCTCCAACGTGAAAGATTCATGTCTTAATATCCTACGAAAATTTTATATAGAAATTCCTTGTTCACGGAATCTCTTACGATTGATTTGAAAAATAACAAAATAAAATCAACTACAATAATTAAATAAATTAAACAATTAGGCTAGTTGAAACATTTAGGATGATTAAAGGAAGAAAAAGCTTTTATAACAAATCGGAAAAATATCTAAATTTTGTAAGAGAGGAAAATTTGAATTGAAGTAGGCCAAATTTAGAGGCACTATGGAAATCTCAAGACAGATTCTAACAAGAACCCCCCCCCCCCTCCTATTTACAGCCCTAGAAATGTTTTCTTCCTAGAAATTTATGACCAGAAAACAGACAAAAGGGTGTTTCTGTGGATATCTGATATTTCCGAAGTTAGGAAAAAAGAGCCCCAAGGCAATATCAAGAAGTTAAAAACATTTTTTCACAGTGTAAAGTGAGGAGGCTAATTTGACAACTCTGTGGGTGGTAGCTATGAAAGTGGGGATATTTTCATCAGTGGAAAGAGCGTTTTATTGCTCTTTTAGTTAGAAAAGTGAAGAGTAACAATTATTTTATATTTGTAAACACTTCAATTAGATTTTGAAAAGCATCCGACTATGTAAAAAAAAATATATATATTAATCTAAATAAATCTCTGAATAAAATTTAAAAATTTCTTTACACAACAAAATTTCATATTATTTGGCTTTACATATATTTTTTGGGCATCAATTTTAAGATTCTGTATTTTATAACTTTTTGATATAAACTTACTTGTCAGTACTGAAAGAAGAAAGAGGTATTCAGTATATGATATGATGCCTGGAATAAAATAAAAAATGGAATTTATAACAAAACAGCACTTTGGTTTGGATATAAAAATAATGTTGCAAATGATTACATTTTTAAATGTTATGACAACAGTACATTTAGATTAAATTAAAAAAACAATTCTATCAAAAATGATTTCTTGATCATTAAATCCCACACATATTTTAGAGATTGCAAATCACCAAGTGAAATATTAAAGGCATCTTTCAAAAATACAGCAAAAATCAAGTTCTCACACAAGAAAAAAAATTAAATAAAGAAATCAAATGAAGAAAATTTAAAAACTTTTAACTTGGATATTATAAACATTTTTACAACAGCAGATTATAATCTTTCTGTCGGATATCAAAAATATAATATTAAAATGGCTTACCTATAATTAATTAGTAAATAAATGTATTGGTATATTTTGATAATTATAAATTATTTGGTACTGGATTTATATAACTTTTTGTGCTTATAGTAATCAGCATGAAAAATCTGATATTTACATTCAGCTTGCACATTTTAAAGCTTTCAAAACCTGTAAAGTAACATTGATCTGGACTATTGACTCTCAAAATAGAACTTTAGAATTAGTGTAGCTAAAATCTTTGTTTAGAGAAATTACATAGTTCTACATTTGTAATGACACCTATGGCCATTTCAATTACTTTGCAATATAAAATCATCTTCTAAAACAAGAAATGCAAATTGCGGTGATGATCTGAACAATGTACATTGAGTGATGTTAAATAATTTAAAAAAGGCATTGTGTTTAAGAATTGATGAATTTGTAGCATAGTAGTACAGCTACAAAAATTTGCAACACTTAAGGTCAAAGTCAAGAACATTGCCAATACACATAAAAATAAAATTAGGATAATTTGTTAACAATATTAAAATAGAAAAGAAAATAAACTATAAAATAATTCCTTGATCAAATGGACAATTTCATTAACCTTAAGATCTCAAACATTTATTGTAAAGATTAAGGTTAATAAATGACATTCCCAGATAATTTTTCTACCTCAAATCTAGCAAACTAACTCTTCATACTATTAAGATCGAGTCAGTATATGAAGATCTGATCAGAGCAAAAGTAATTCAGGGTAATTCAATTTCTGTTTCTATTCTATAATTCTTTTTCTATTTTTGCACACTGTACCTATTTCTTTCAGGCAAATATACAGATGGTTCTAACTCTGGGTAAGAGAAGTTAGTCAAAACTTATTACAAAAAGGAAGAATTGAAAGTAATCAAGTGTAATATATAAGTGCAGAGTCTGAGAAAAGGACTAACACAATAAAATCAAATAGGCAAATCTTTGAATAAAATATCGCAACAATGAAAATGGCTGTAACAATACAATACCTAATATTTTATGAAGCAAAAATTATGTTTGATAAATCTAGCAATACAACAATAATTAATACTTTAGACCATGTTATTAAATATTTTTAAATGAAAAATTTGACCAATAAAAATTATCAATGAAACAAAACAATTTCTATGTTTTCAATTTATTGGAGGAAAAAAAAAGAAAAAACAGAATTTCAGAATAAAGAGAAATTATTCATTAAGCTGAAAGATAAGATAATTTTTTTAAAAAATTAAAGACAATTATGTATTTGATATTTTTTTAAAAAAAAATTTTCAAAACCATACGATTACCTTTGTCATGCAAAGATCGAAACAAACTAGTAGACCCTTTTCGTCTATGAGGAGTAGTATCATATAATGAATGAAGTTCCTTTTTAGAGAGTACTTTGCGTTTCAGTCGAGCTGCAAGTGTTTTGGAAAATTTTATTTTATAGAATATCTTATTACACTAAAGTGTAAAATTACAATGTAAATTATGAATATATGTTAGCGTCCAAATTTATGATAATTACAAAGAGCTGACACAACCACCTACCATTTTCCAGAAAATGCAGAAATACAATCAAGCTGCAGAATTTATAAGAAAACACTAAACCTTTTAATAGTAGAAGATTCAGTGCAGCGATGCAGCAGGCCTTTCAGTTTTATTTTTCCTTGCAGACAAAAATTAGCAAAAACAAATATCTAATCACAGACTCAGCAGATTTATAATATTTTATGGTGTACAGATCAATACAGAGGTTTCTGCCCTTGTGAATGTTTTTATAAACAAGCACTCAACGCAGAGGTTTATAAACATATAACACAGAGATTAAATACCGAGAAATCAACAAGAATGCTCTCCCTGGATATTTTTCCATTCTAAGAACTGTAGATGTAAAAGGAAACACTCATGGATTTATAAAGCTCACGGATTTATAAATAATACCTTACTGAGAATGTAGGTATTATTTATAAACCCATGAGCTTTTGCAATCTTTTATCAACAGATTTTTTTTATTTTTATGGAATAGTACACGAGTTCTCAAGTCCTGATATTTTCAATACGATATTATTATAACATATGAATTTCTATTTATGTAATTACTTTTTGAGGTGCTTGATTTCATTGCAAATTCCAGCATTAAAATTTTTTTTCTTTTTTTTACAGTTATTGCTACAGGTTTCCACATGGGTTAAAAAGTGCCAATAATTGCTAGATAAATAATGAAAGATTTTTCTGGATTTTATTGTTAAATGAAAGAATACAAAAGAAATTTAGATCTTTCGTTTTGTCCATCCTGTTTTTGGTAATGTAATATATTCTCATGTATTTCAGCTACAATGATATCACAAACTGCACATGTTTGACTGGACTTCTTCATTTGTTGTTGATAGATCGATCACACATAGGTTATGACCATTTTCTGAGCTTTTGTAGTCTTTAAGCTGCTCTGTTTATAAGAGTATGTATTTACAAGCAAATTTGTTTTTAAAGAAATCAATCTCAGTGGAACTTTGTTTTTTTACAATGAAAAATATTATATACATTTGTATTGGCATTTTGCAGCCTATTATACTGCCACTGAGTCTTAATAAGCTGTATTACAATACATGATTTTAGTTTGTGTAATTGAGTAATCACTTTTTGGTGTGCTTGATTCTATTGAGAATCTTGATTGCTTATCTATTGTTTTTTGGCAGTTATTGTAGAGATTTTTAATTGGTTTTTAAAGTCTTAATTATTTACAATGCATATATTTTAATACAATATTACAACACACAAATTCAAATAATCACTTTTAGGGTAAGGGTATCACTCTTAGTGCCTTTCAATGAATCGTGACAATTTCATTGAAAACTACATGACTTATTTAACAATTATTAGTACAAATTTACAGATAGCTTTGAAATCCTGATATTTTAATGAGATAGTATTAAGACACATGATTTTGCGAGTAATCATTTTGTTACTAGCTCGTTCCTCAATAAAATCCATCCTCATTCTAACTAGCATTGTCCATCCTTTTAGCCATTATTGCTACATATTTTCACAGTTGCAAAAATTTGGAGGTTTTTTTTTTTAGATAATATATTACGATACCCAAAACTCTAAGGATAAAATGGTTTTCTTTTCACAGATAATAGTTTATTTTAATAAGCTAGTAAGAACTAGTAATATAACCTATTTTTGTTGTAATAATTTAGCTCCATTCAAAAAAATAATTTAGTTATTAAAACTTTCCTAATTGAGCTAGTTTCAAAATTGAACTCCAGACTTTCCATTTGGCTACACAATTATATTGTATAGCCAAATTTTTGAGTAGGTAAACCAATTTGAAATATTTTAAATCAAGTAAAATTTTATTCTATCTTTTAATTTATGTCTAAAATTTTTAATTGCTTGCATTTATTTTTTTAATGTCAAAAAACCATTGAAAATGTGGTTTTTAATTCTTACTCTGCAACTCTGTTAAACTGAATGTAGTTGAAAGTTGATATCTTTTAATCTTTCAAAAAATTCACATATGTTTATAAAAATATAAAGGAAAAAATATAAAACTTCTCTGGGACAAAAACAAATAAATTTGCAAATGCATCTACGGTTATAATTAAAACTTACGCCGAGGATCAGAATCGGTCACAGAATCTAAGAAATCTTGAGGTGTCATATAAAGCTGCCCATCATATTCTACAGAAGCAAATTTTATATATCTTCTCTCTCTCTGGGTTAACTGAGACATTTGCACATCTTCATCTTTAGACTATTGAAAAAAGAAATACAATAAAAATGAATCTTCACTGGTTAGATATTTAAGGTGTACATAACATATGTTAGACAATTTTTATTTCTCAATAAACATATTTTTCTTTTTTGACAGATTTCAAATATTAAGAAATTGGTAGATGCTCTTAATAGTTTAGTTAGAAGATGAATAAAAAACTTGGGATCCATATTATCTTTTGCAAATTATGTTATATCTATGAAAGATAGCGTGTTCCAAGGGAAGGAAAAGCACACAAAAAAATTTCTTTAAAAACCAGATTCATCTATATTTTACTGAATAGATTGAAAGGGCTACTGCAGAGTGGCAGGCAATAGTATTTTGTTGTTTTTCAGCATTATCATTTGCAAATATTTGTAAATCAAAAAGAAATATATCATATTTTAAAATGTACTTTTTTCCAGTGATCCTTAATTATGGGATTGTTAAGTTTTGTTTCTGCTCTGGCTACTGGCTAAGGAACATCTATTAAAGATAAAAGAAAAGATTATCATCCCGCAACTTGTTCAAGCTCTGGAAGTAAGTTTTTATTACGTTCTTATTTGCAATGAATACCAAAATAATATTTTATTTAAACTTGTTTTAAATATCTCTGCTAAAGCACAATATTTATAAACACATTATCTAAATGATACTTTTTTTAAAAGATTGTATTGTTTATGCGCAACAATCTGTGAATATGCTTAAAATAAAACCGAGCTTACATTATTTGGAAAATGGACTATGACCAATTTCTATTACAATCCTAATTACAACTTTTTTAATTAATTAGTTTATAATCAATTAGTTTTATGTAAGCTCTCTAAGATTGCTAAACTAATGGCAATTAGCACTAACTGAAACTGAGTTACTGGTTCAAATCATACGGTCTAAATCAGTCTACTTTGCTCTTACAGTTGATCCCAATAAATAACACAATCCATCAAATCTGACTAAAAAAGAAAAAAAAACTAAAATCATAGACATAGAAAAATTTTACAATTTACATTTTAATTTAGTGTTTATAAAAGAGAACTTCATAGGCTTTAAATAAGCCCATCACTGATACTAATTTATTTTCTTTCATTTTTTATGCCAAGGATACCTATTTCTTAGTTAGCTGGTGATTATTTTGGTGTAAATACCAATACAGAAATCTTCTAGGGATTAGTAAAGCACTACAACTCGATAGAAACTTTTCATCGCAAATTCTGTTTCACCTCTACAACATAAAATTTAAAGTATAGAAAAACTGAGTTCAGATACAAAAGAGTAAGCCAAGAAGTTTTAATTGCTGAAAAAATATTTCAAAATGAAAAAAAAAAAATTATGAAAGAGAACTTTCACATAGTGTAATCTTAAGTTAATCTCTCATAACTTGTTTCTGTTTTGATAGTTTGTAAGTTCTTTTTTTTTTTTTTTCAGTATTTGCACATCATAGCTCACTCTAAGAGAATTTGCAATGAAAAGTTTCTCCTGCAACATAGCGTCCTCTTATTGAATTAATTAAGGATTTTGTATCAGGTGCTTTACAAGAAAGAAATAACAGTCTGTATTATTTATTTACTTTTTGCGAAATTGATACAGCATTTTCGGGCGAATAATTCAACTATTTGAAGACCTTAAATTGCAATGATAGGTACTAAAGAGGGGTCAATGCAGAACCGTCGCTGGGCCCTTTTAGCTGCAAAAATGAACTTGTTAAGAAATTGAGCAATTTTGTAGGTAAAAGAATACCATATCATCCCCAAAATTCAATTTAGACTCTTAAGTAATTAACCATACTCTACTTCAGCTTACAGGTTTTGTCTGTTGATTGGCACGAACTAATGCTATATCTCTTTTAGCACCAAATTTCTGAAGTTTATCGCTAAATATTAACAAAGTTACACCAGCACCCAAAGAAGCTCCTAGGTAACAGATTCTATCTTTATTAACTTGAGAAAAATAAAATGCTTTTCGGGAAAAATCATGCTTATTTAAACTATTAAACTTCATAAATATTTTCTGATAAAAACTTCTGAACGACATTGTTTACATTTACGCAATATTTCATTAAAACGTTTCTAGCTGTTTAGTTTTGTTCAATATTGTAGTGCAAACATGAGAAATACGACAACCAGGGCCGTCTTAATTCACCTTATCTGTAGGCGGAACTTATTTTCGCTTGCAGACGTAATGGTCCGCATAAACTTCCGGAGCAACGGGAACTTATTTCCTTTCTAATGTCTTTACTTAGGCTGATTCAATCATTGTTGATTAATATGAGCGCCTACAGATAAGGTGAATATGAAAAATTCATTTTTAGGAAAAATACATAAAAGTTAAATAAAGGTTCTTTGAATACATAAAAGTTAAAAAAGAAATAAAGGTTCTTTGAAGTGTGTTTGTTTTTAAAGTCTCTAAATAACTCAATATAAAGATCTATACGCAAACATTACCTGGAATTATTACAGAATAAAGCTCTACACTATTCTTTTTTTTTTTTTTTTTAACATGGGCAATATTTGTTTCTACTCAGTGATGAATTATTAAAACAATATAGAAATCACATTAGTGTTTGTATCCTTGCAAGTTTTCTCCTTTATTATTTGTTATTGTAAAATTGTTTCATTTAAAAAAAAAGGTAATTAAATGTAATCTTCTGCTTATTATTTTCTTGCTCATTTAAATACATAAAAATGATGAGCAAAAAATTGTGATTGGTTAAATGTTAGCCATTGTTTAAATTTCACTAGAAACAATTCAATTTTTTAAGATTTTAAAGATAACTTCTGTGATATTTGCTAAATTATAGCTTTATTTGATCAAGAAAAAAAAGTTAGTGTACGTGCAATAATTTAATGAACAACATTAAAACGGTAGCACTTATTGACTTGACATAAAATTTATATTAATAATTGCCATGTTCAAGATTTTTTACACTAAAAGTGGTGCACAAGATGCTCAGTGTTGACCACGACTGCTTTAAACAATTAAACTTCCTAAAGAAAAAGAAAATAAATGCATTTTAAGAAAATTTCATGAAGTAACATATCTCTTGTTTTTTTTTGTTTGCCTGCGGGAATTAAAGATATTGCTTTTATTTAAGAAAGAAAAAAGAAATACTTCCATTATGAAATTGAATTTTTTGAAGAAAATAAAATTTCTGTTACAAATTGACAATAAAGCCACATTTTGCACTTCTTTTAATGTCATATCTAAAAGTTAAAAGTTTTAAGCTGTGCATGTTTTTAGAATGCCATGAATAAGTAGTATATCTGCGAGATAAATATATCTTAACTTAATATTTAACTGCTAGAGACCAGTGTCTTAATTGTATTTCATATATTAAACTTTAAAATAACTCTCCAGAAAAAAGATCAGACAGCCGAATATTATTTTTTCTATAATCTATATTTTATATTATTTTTATTGACAATTTTTTCTTGCCATCATCATTGAACTTGTGATAATAGGAAAAGCTCATTTCGATTTAATAAAACAGATTTTTAAATTTCCAAACAACAAGCGTTATCAAAATAAGAGAAAACGCCAACAATGTTTGGAAATCTAATGCAAAACATAATAATAAGAAGGTTATAGCGATGTAGCGGAAGTTCGTACGGACCGGGTGAAGTTACTTCCGCTTAACTAGCTGTTTGTTTGTTTATTTAGAAAACGAGGTGAATAGCAAGCAGGTTCCCCGGGCACAGAAATGTTTTGGGCCCCTATTACATTTCATACTGTTTAAAATGTAACTAAAAAACATCCCATTCATAAAATAAAGCATTTTCAAGATATGCTATAATTTTAACAAACTTAAACAAATTTTTATTGCCCCAAAAACTCAATGCGCATAAAATAAAGCATTTTTAAACTAGACATATATATATTTTTTTTTAAATGAGATGCTAAAACCAAGAAGCTAATTAAAATAATTAAATAAAAAAACATAAGGGTTAAAAATTTTTTGAATATTTTATTTTATAATCGTTGTTAAACAGCCGACCCAATTTTTGGGTAAATGACTACTAATGCTCGGCTCCGTATAGCCTTGTAATTTTGAACCAATCCAGAATACAAGGAAACTCCTGGATCAGTACCCTCAGAGATATGATTTGTTATGAGAACATGGAGGACTTTGTGACTCGACATATTTAACGAGCATCAGTCACCATTTACTACACAGGGAGTCTTCGGTTGGTGGAAATCGAACCTAAGAACTCTTGGACATGGGTCCAGTGCCCTACCAACCAGGCTATCCCGGCTTAGGGTATAACAATTATTTTATTTTATATTATAACCGTCGTTGAACAGCCTACCCAATTTTTGGGTTTATGGCTTCTAATGTTCAACTCCGTAGCCTTGTAATTTTGAACCTCATCCATAAGACAAGGGAACTCCTGGATCAAGTTTCGGGAGAAATTTTGCCTTTGTGGAGGACTTTTTGGTGGACTAACCCGCATTTGCATTACATGGAGAGGAAGACCACGAGAATCTCCCACGGTAAGCCAAACGGACTCTAACCCATGATCCGTCAGCACTGTGATCTGTACAAGCCAGGTGCGGATTCGTATCGACCAGCCATCGCTGGATTCGAACCCAGTTCACCTTATTGGAAGACGAACGATCCTTCCCCTGAGCCATCGCGGCTAGGGTATAACAATTAAAAAAATTCAAATGGGGTGAATTGTTTCGTCAAATTATTAAAAAGTCAGTTATTATAATATTAATATTGAAACATCTTTCAATGCATATCAGACATAACCAGTTTAAAAGTTGCTGTCGCGTGATTCTAAACACTTTCAATTATTACTTTAATTAACTATAAATACTAAACAGAGTTGTTGTCAAACATATTTAGAGACATTATACCCTAGAGAGTTGAATACCTAAAACATTTTAACGAAGAAAAATAGATTTCAGTTGACTTTTTTAAGTTTTTCTGGTGATAAACTATTCACACTATTGGTGTTTGCATGATAATCAATCCCTATTTTTAGAAAAAAAAGGCACACTTTTTACACGAGAATATATCCCAGAAAGCATGTAACCTTACAGCTACCTTGCTTTGGAATTTTCTTTTTATTGTCATGAAAATGTTTGTACTAAAAACCTTTTTTCATTTAATCCTTTCATCCTTAAAGGATTACAAATTATTTTTTAAAACTTTTTTAAAAAGTGTTGCCACTGAGATAAAATGGTCTCTTCGATCCATAATGGCGTTTTAGCTGACGTCACACTAACGATGGGATCAAATTGCATTGTCCATTAAAATTTCATGAGAAGGTGTATTTTAGCTGAGCATACAAGACTTTGTGAAAAGAAACCTTATAACTGCAGCGGCTGCTGCTCTTGAGCCAATTTCATGCTAAACGCCGAAATGCGGCAAACTTACGTCGCCAGTTGGCGATAAGGACAATCACGATGGCAGACCTAACTGCACCTGTTTTTCTTCTCAGTTCGGTCTGTGACGACGCCTGTGTATGTTACTGGGACAACCTGTCCGCCACGATGTTTAATCTAGAACTTAACTAACTTGTAACCTTAATTGTTATCTTTTTATTAAATTTATTATTATTTAATTATGGCTAGCATTCTGTTAACTAATCGTGCTAATTGTTTCTATTCTTTAATCAACTTAATTATTCATTTTAGATCATCTCTCTATTTGAATATTATGTTTTTATTTTAGGAGCCGCGTTAACTTCCACGTGTCTCCTCATAACTATCTAAATTTAAGATTATTTTCACCTTGATACTAGCTTTATTAAAGGATTTTTTCATGCTTGAAAACCCTAAGTCAACCTCTATTTAAGGTTTTTATATAGAAGGTTGTTTTCCAAGGTTTTGAATTAAGGTGCGTAGAATAAAGCAGATTGTCAGGGATCTCGTTTTAAGGTTAGAACCAACCTTTTTAGATTTACATTTTGCTAGGGGAAAATAAACCTCATTTTGTTACCTGGGTATTTATTTTAAAAATTATGTAATGCAAAGTTGTTTATTCTTAGTTGCTTTTTTAAATGCAATTTATAAAAAGTAAGATTTTCAAGAGCCCCCTGAGTGTCTGGGGCCCCTGGGCACTGCCCGGGTGTGCCCATGCGTAAAGACGGTACTGACGACAACCAGGTTAAAATACCGAAAGCTTACTTGTTGGTGTTACTAATACGTGGTGTGTTCAATACAACAAATTTCGAGCTCTTTACCTTCACGAATTCTAGTTAGAAAGTAAATGTTAGTTACGGCTTATTCGCGATCGCAGCCCTAGAATACGTCATCATCTGGGGAGAAGACAAGTTTCATGTCTTAACCCTGCCCCCTCTTTTCAGGTTGTTTGGGAATGTACTATGATATTTTCCCCTTTCTTATTATCTTTCATATTTAATCGTCAAATCTATTATCCGTCAATCTATTTGAAAATCAAAACAGAAACTCTCCACACGCTAATGGTAAAAGCATGTGAAGTGTTGCCATAAGTAGAAAGTTCTGCTCGACGCCACCTGTAGTGAATTTCGATCGCCAATTGTGTGAGGCAATATTTCCAAACAGAAAATTTTGTTTTCAATAAAGGAAATAAATAATAAAATTAATGAGCTCAAATGTGCTGTCATAAGATATTAATGCTATAAAATAATTCTGGTGAGTTTCAAGTGAAAATTTGTTTAAAAAAAATATTATATTATATTGTTTAAAAAGAAAAAAGGTTACTTTGTTGTTTGTATTTAAAAAGAACTCGATTTTCTGGTAGTCCTTGACTTGTTTATTACTATTTATTTTTGTTGCAAGCAATTCACCATGCATGCGTTAGTTTTAGTATTTAGTTAGAGTAGCGAGACAACCCAAGTAGCACCTAATATTATATAACATCAGAAAATCGGTTAAATCAGACGTTATCTTGCACCACTTCTAATATTAGAAAGACACAAGAGGTCACTGTTTACTCTGCATTATATAATATTAGATTCTATGGAAACTAATATTATCTAGCTTCCGCCGTAACATTATTTCGCATTAGTTTTGATGATATATAATAATAGATTTTTATTTCCTGATATTATCTTGCGTTGCTGATATTTTTGGAGTAAGAAATTTTATTTTTAGAGTAAGAAAGAGGAAGATTTGAATGGTAGTAGAATAATTCGGCGATATAATTTTACTTAATTTTCTGTATTGCTGTGAAGCAATAAAACATAGAATAGTCTTATAATGTCTTTCCATGCATTATTTACTTAGCAATACAGAAATACTAAATAAAATTATTTTAGTGAATCCTGCTACCATCCATTTTCCTCCCTCTTATTCCAAATTATATATTATGTTCAGCTATTTTTTTTTTTTTTTTGAATATTTCAAATTTCCTTAAGAAATAATACTATATCAGAACTTTTATTGATATTTTTCTTCCTCTCTTCATACAAATGGGCCTTCTGACAAATTTTATATCATTAAAAATTTTCAAGTCTTTATAGTTTTAAATTTTTGTATTCTTAGTTTTTTTTTAGAAATGAACCCAATTGAATTTTCTTGTTAGGAAAACATATTTTATAATATGTGTAATTTAAGCCATTTGCAATTTCCCAATTATCATTCATTATTTATATTCTGAAATTGTAAATTAAAAAAAAAACCTACTACATAATTGCAAAGTTAAATTTACATTTGATTGAGTTGAAAATATACCTTTTTTTTTCTTTTAAAATATAACTAAGTCATTCATTTCCAAAAATATATTAAAATAGAATTATATCTCGAATTTTTAAATTATTATTTTTTGTAATAATTGAGACAATAAAGAAAATTAAAAAAAATTCAAATTACTTACTAGCATAAATTTTTTCACTGAAATTAAATGGAAAAATACTTACGTAACTTTATCCTTTTAGAACCTGAAATTTTACTTACAAAACACTTGAAACAAAACCCAACCAGTAGAAATATTTTCTGGGAGTGAAACAAAAAATCCTTTATGAATATTAATTAAAAATTATGCCAATAATTTTTTGCAATTTAAAAATAATTTTACATTGGCACATCACAAATTTTTAACGGTTCAATAATTGTAAATAACAGTACATAGTACCTCTAACTATAGTTAAAGGTACTATGTATTGTTATTTACTTAAAATTCAGGTAACATTTGAATCTCGAAACCAAAAAAAAAAAAAAAAAAAAGTTTATATTATATTTTATCAGAATTAAATTTACACAAACATTTAATTGCATACAAAATGAGACGACAAAATATAACATTTTTTTACATTGTCTTTTGCATTAATGCTCCAAATTTGACTACCATCAGTTACTTTTTGAAAACCTTACCATCACAAAATTTATGTTTAAAATCCATCAATTCTATTGTTTGCTTTTCGCTGATAAGAGATTATATGCACTACGAACATAGTTAAAACAAACATGACATTATAGGTAAACGTTTTAAATGGGACTTTAAAAAAAAAGAAGATGCAATCGCACATGTTTTCACCAAGAATACACAAGACCTTTAGGATGAAAGTTTAAACAATATTCTTTTCTAAATTGATTAGGAAATTTTATCAAAATGTAAATGTTATTCAGCTTTAAGTCAAAAAATTTTTACGACTGTAATTATTTTACATTTCTATTATTTTAAACATGATAAAAATAAAAAAGCATAAACTTTTTGTCTCAAATTTCAAATGAATAATCATGAGAAAATTTCCAAAATTAAAATAATAAACACAATGTTGATATTAAAAATCTTCACGAGTTTGAGCTATACTTTAAAATCATCGTTAAAAGAAAATTGCTTTCGATATCATGACGAAAGATTAAAAATAGCCAAATTTTAAACATATTCAACTATTTCCATGACACTTGAATTTTATCAATGCAAATATTATACCTGACGAATCAAATTTTCTTAAAATGTTGAAGATTTATAACAAAGTTGTCGAAGAAATTACACACTATGGTACATACATTATTAATTGTTGCTGAATGTTTCATAAAAGCATTAAATGACTGCTTAGAAATATATTTTCAAGTAAATGAAGACTTTCAATTGGCAGAATAAACTGAAACTGTATCAAACAGTTCCAAAGTCATGATAAAATGATTTTATTTAATAACAATTATGTATTTTTAACTTGTTTTTTACCAAAAGGTTATCGACGTTAATTTTAAATAATGAAGGTAATGTATTGTATTTACAATTAGATGAAATTTATTTTACAATGTGTTTTGTTTTTAAATGAAATTATTATGCTATGAAATACGTTTATTATAGATTTTCTTTCTTAATGTGTGGTATGTTTCTTTTTGTGTGGTAACACAAAACAGGGATGAACCTCACAGGTTTCCCTCTTTCTTCAAATTTCCACATATAGCAACATCTTTCTTCAACACGAGGACTTTCTGCCATGGCAGACTTAAAGTGGTCTTTGCTGAATATCCACACTGGTTGCTTTATTCACAGTAAGGATCGAACTTAGAACTCCCAGTTTTACATCAGAGAGTGCAATTTCCATTTGTAGTATCCAACAGTTCTTCGCAAAATTGAATCGGCTCCAAGAAGAAGTTTCATTTGAAGAGACATTTGAAAAGTTATACTGCTTGAAGAGCTATGCTGAAGCTTGAAGAGCTATACTGAAAGCTTGAAGAGCTACACTGAAATTGAAAAAGAAAATAAATTAGATTTTACAATAAAAAAACAAAACAAATTTAAAACTATTAAACGTTGAATATTTATTTGAAACTTTAATTATTTAATTTGAAAATGTTTTTTAAAAATTGTGATATCCTTTACGATAAATTTGAATGGGTAAGTTCCGGTATCGATACCTGCGTCAAAAAATCTCTGTAGCGCAACACAAAAAGCAAAAAATAACACAGTGGGAAGGAGATTAACTAAAAGAGTTTAGCTCATTAAACACTCCCAAGCAAACTATCATTAAAAAAAAATAAATAATAATTCAAATTGCTAAACTTTTTAATTATTCCTGAAAATAACTACTACTTGCTATGTGGCAAGTCAATAAAAAAAAAGTGACGAAAAGTATTAAATAAACAATTGCTTATTTTAAAAATCGTTTAATGTAAAAGTACGTCAATGTAAAAAGATACTATGAGAATTCAAAATAATTAATTCATGGTTGAAAAAATCATGTAGAAGGAGAATTCTTTAACAATTCACATATTTTAAAGTTGTAATATATTTTACCCCTCACCACAAATATTTTTACATAACGTTCTTTAAAAGTCAGTATGCATAACTAAATTTTTTTTGCCTTATATTTATTTTTTTATTGTTTAATGAAAGTTTTACAGTCTCAGATTATTTCTAATAGAAATTTATTAAACAATAATTATTTATTAAACAAATTATAACAATTATTTAATAAATATTTATTAAACTAAAAAAATATCACAGACAGGGATGAACTAGAAAGGTATAACTCGCAAACATCCACATATTTTTTTTAAAAATTTGCAAGTTGAAAATCTATTTGGCACTTAGGCGATTGTTGTTGGCGTGACAGATCACGATACGGAAATATTTCCAAGAAATGTAAATAAAAATGTTTAATTCATTGTTTTACAATATTTTAAACATGAAATTTTAATACGGTATCAATATTGTTTGTTTGTAGATTATTAATTTTTAAGTGTTTTAACACGGCTAATTTGTTTACAGACAATTATTTTTATATTTTTCATTGTTGCAGAAAAACTTTGTCACAGATGAATTACTAAGCAAACGTTGCTTTACAAGCATATTCTGAACTAATTACAGTATTTATTATTTATAGCTAGACAATACGTGTTAACAGAGAAGTCAACAACTACGTGCAAACAATAATGTCAATAATGATTACAATTCATGTAACTATCATTGAAATTCATAAAGTAAATCATTGAAAATCATACTAAAAATTACTAAATTATAAATACCTTAAACGAAAGCTTCCAAGCGCATACAATATGGCGTCGTAAACAATCGTAAAGAAATTACTACTCAACAGAATTTACTTCCACTAATATTTTCTTGCGTTTTCTGACATAAAATTGCATTGGCTAATAATGATATTTTAAGTAATATTTAATTTATTGTTTTCTTTTATAAATACCCTATTGTAAAAAATTCCCGGTATAAAAAAATTATACCGGCTTATGAAACACCGGTTCCGGTATGATACTGGATCCGGTATCATACCGGAACCGGTGTTTCATAAGCCGGTATCAAATTTATCCCGGTATCATACCGGAATCGGTGTTTCATAAGCCGGTATAAAATTTATTCAGGTATGATATCGGGACCAGTATCATACTGAGACCGGTGTTTCATAAGCTGGTGTAAAATTTATTCCGGTATGATACCAGAACTAGTATAATTCTGTGAACCGGTATTTCATAAGCCGGTATAAAATTTATTCAGGTATGATACCGGGACCAGTATCATACTGAGACCGGTATTAAATTGATTCCAGTATGAAACCGGACCCAGTATCACACTATAGTGTACTGCGCCCAGTATATCGGGATGGTGTAACGGTTTATTTTTAAGACAAGTATAGTGAGGGACTACAATTTGATACAGGAAGGTTAGTGAACTGCTTTGAATGGGAAAACAAAACATTGATACAATTGAGCATATTTGTGCAATATTTGTATCAACAGGTTCGGCATTGGGTATATATTTTTTCCTGTGCTTCTTTCTCAATTAAAATCATTGAAGTTGCTGGTGCCTTTGTGCTAATGAAAGAAGATTAAAAATAATGTCATCTATTCTTATAAAATGTACAGAGGAAACACAATTTGAATCCTTACTTTTTGAAAACATAGGAAGATCAAACAAAGCAAGTCATATTTTAATTACTATATTTTTAAAATACAATATTAAAAAAAAATTGAGAAATTGTAGCTCTCATGTAAAGAAAATGTTAACATTTCACTACCTAAAATAAAAATTTCGAGACCAACTATTTATACAGGGGGGGGGGGGGATTTTTATCTTAAGCCTCCGTTCACCCACAAAGATTCCGGAAGGGAAGAAAAGATTTTGATATTTTAAAATATTATTACTATTATTATTTTTGTTAAAATGCGCTAAAGCACCAAAATAGAATTTCTCTACTTGAGAAATTGTGAATTGAATTTTATGCGGAACGTCCCAGTAAAAAATTTGCTGAAAGAACTGTTAACAGTTAAAACAATAAATGAACAAATTGATCATCACTTGAATAGATAAAAGTGTTCATGTTGAGTCTAAGAGGGTGGAATCAGGCTGCTTATTAATACACAAGCAGTATTCTTGTGGATAGTATTAAAACTCCACATGTATACTGTTTGTGAGGATTGCCTTTTTAACTAAAGGTCTTTTGTTTCATAGAAGCAGATATATTTCTGAATAAAAACATTTTACTTTTATAATTAAAATGAAACTTTTCAAAAAAAAATTATTTATAAAAAAAAAAGAAAAACTGTAAATATTATAAAGAATACATATGACATTTTTGAAGATCAATAAAAACGTTCGATTTCATGGTTATGATGTCTTTTCCCTCCCTCACAAAACACAAATGTGGGCTAAATTAATATACATAAAGCTGCAAAAAAATAAATTTAATAAGTAAAAATAGAAAAATAAGTATCTAAAGCAGAGTATCTATGAGCATCAAAGTATTTTTTTTATTTGTATTTAATAAAAAATATATATTTATTAACTTTTGAAATACAATACTTTGTTTCATTTAAAACTTTTTTCGCTTAGTTAAAAAATATTAATAATAAAATATATTTTTTAAAAAAAATTATAATAAGAAACTAGCTTATTTCTAAATGTTCTAAAACAAATCTTGTTCTTGTTGGTGTTTTGTTCTAAATTTCAGTAAGGTATTCTTGGCGAATTAAAAAAAAAATATAGCTTTGTTTTCTTTAACGCCAATATTACCCACTATATTTTTCTCCTACCTCGTGCGCTCAACGAGAATCTAGTTTCCATGACAACGGTTAGTATTAATTTGAGGTGAATAATTCGGATTGAAAATTTTACAACAGAAGTACTTTAGAATGTATAGACCAAAATTCGTGTAATTATTTGACATTACAAACGAAAATGAGCAAAATAGAACATGAAAATCAAAACAAAAGCATAGATATTGATAAAAAGTTTTAATCCTAAGAGAAAACACATACGAATTTTATTGTTCGGTAGAATGAAATAAAAACACGAATCTAGAAACTTTTCACCGGCAGTAAATTTGGTGGAAAGCTATGCTCCTTTAGCCGAATAAACTGTAAATGCACTTTCTGTGCACATAAAATTGTTGTATCTCCTTATTTACTGAAAAAGAGTTAACGTAGATTTTAAAATATATTAATTATTCATACAACGAATACAGTTTCCTAGAAGAAATTTGAAGCTAACACTTTCAGAACGACAACAAAATTTTTAAAGTTGATATGAAAGAAATGAACTGTAATTAATGCAAATAATTAAGAAAAGTTTACTTACCTTCAAAAGAAACTGACAATTTCAAAGACAACTTGCAGGACATGATTGCAAGCTTCAACAACAAAATCGTCCATCTTGTCAACAACTACAAAATAAGTTATCGGTCACGTGCCTGTCATAGTACGAAAGTTTGGTGCAATCGATTGCGCCATAAACGCATTTCGTGATCATATTTTCCAATTCATGGTGCAGCCTAGATAAAATAATTTTTGATTAATCCAATTTATGATGCAATTAGAAACTTTGCACCAAGTCTTGGATAAACATTAACCGAGATTTTTTACAGTGTACTTGTTATTTATTTACAGACCCAGGTAGCAAAATGATATTATCTTACATTAGAAAGATGCAATATAATACTGCCGTGCTAGAAAATTTTAGACTCCTTAATCCTATCTTCTAACATTAGAGCTAATATTATATAACATTAAATAGTGTTCAATCTAACATTCGAACTTTTAAAATTATCATCTCTTTCATTAGTTTTGGTTCAGCACCACTTTTTTATGAAAGGGCATCCCATATTATTAATAAATAAACATTTATTTATGAAAGAAAACAATAAATTAAATATTACTTAAAATATCATTTTTAGCCAATGCAATTTTATACTAGAAAGCTCAAGAAAATATTAGTGGAAGTAAATTCTGATCGCGAACGATATAACTCAAAAATTTTTATTAACTGTTGAGCTGTAACTTCTTTACGATTGTTTACTTCACCAATTTGTCATATTGTTTGTGGTCGCCCTTATGAAGAAATCGAGGTATAAAGGAGGTATATTTGAAAGGTATAAAGGAGGTTGTTATTTAAATACGTCGTTAAGGTTGAAAAGGGTGCAAATGAATACCTCAAAATCAGCCTCAAATATACCTTAAATATACCTCCAGAGGTATATATGTTTCAACCTGAGGTGTTTAATTTTACGCCTGTGGAGAGGTAGATATTTACTACTTTAAAGTGTTTTATTTTCAACCTTAGGTTATTACTTATCAGCCTGAAGTATATTTTTTTACACTTGTGGAAGTATCATTTTACACTTCAGGTTATTATAAATCAACCTCAGGTGTATTTTGTTCGACTTCAGGTAATTATTTTTCAACCTCTGGTATCTAATTTAATGCTTGTAGAGGTATATATTTATCAACCTGTGGTGCGTCGTTTTACACTTCTGGTTGTTATAAATCAACCTCAGGTGTATTTTGTTCTACTTCAGGTGATTATTTTTCAACCTCAGGTATATAATTTTTTGCTTGTAGAGGTATATATTTATCAACCTGTGGTGCGTAGTTTTACACTTCTGGTTGTTATAAATCAACCTGAAGTGTATTTTCAACACTTGGAAAGGTTATTTTTTTATTAACGCCATGTATTCCATGTTCTACCTTAAGTTATTATTTCGTAACCTGAAGTATATATTTTTGTATTTTTAGAAGTATTAATTTATCAACCAAAGATGCGACATTTTACACTTCAGGCTTATGTAGCTCAGCCTAAAGCTGTTTTTTCAGTACTTACGAATGTGAGGTGTTCACCTAGTTGATTAATTTTTAACCTCACTATATAAAAAATATAATATATATATATATAAAGATATTATCTATATTATATGAAGAATAATGTATGTCATTACATTTTTTCACTAGTAGAGATCTTCATTTATCAATCTGAAGGTTTTAATATTAAACCTTCGACAGTAATTGCTTCTTTTGTTAAGTTATAAAAGAAGGTTTCAAATGCATAATTCTTCTGTAATTTTAATAGATTGAATTTAATCATCTTAAAATAACACTTATCCAAATTCTACAATTAGTAAAAACTATTTATGGGAACTCATATTTTTAGAAAATAGTTGTCTAATGTGCTTGAATTTCTTAAGCTATAAAACTACAAATTTAAATAATTAGTCAGCTGAAATTCAAATACTTTTATTTAAAACTAAAACTTAATTTTTTTACAAATCAACAAAATTATTTTAAATACTGTTTCCGTCTACCTGTTGAAACTTGTAATTATTGGAACCTAAAAGAAAAAAAAATGAATTAGTAAGTAAGCCATATTTACAATAGTGGCAGGTTTTGAACTATTAAAATATTAGAAATTATTTTTCTTATGATTTAAATTAACTGGATGAAGTTAATTTTCTTTTTCAGATAAATAGTAGTACTCTTCTGGCATTTCTATTCAATCCTCATAGCAAAAAAGCATGACAGGTACCACAGCCACAAAATAAAGTACACTGAAGTCAGTACTAACATTAACAGCATTTACAGAAGATATAATTCTAATCTTAATATGCAATTTTAAGACTTTGTATTTTTCTATACATTTGGTATCATTATGGTACTTGTAAGTTTGATAATTATATTTTCTTTCTTTTTTTTTCTTACAAATCTTTAAACTCAATAAACCTAGTCTATATATTTTTAAACATTTTGTCAGACTTTATGAAACTAATAGCTTTTTTATAAATTTTAGACGCTGATTCTGAAAAGGACTTCCGTTATTGTCAATCATATAAGAGTTTCTTAAAAAATAGTTATTTTAATATTTTTTAATAAATGTAATCAAGAATCAACAATCGTCTAATAAATTAAAATTTAAAGTTATGTACCAATTTTTATTCTTTTTTTACATACAATCGAATAGAACAAATTACAAGTGTATAAGGAGCATTTATTTTAAAGTTGTGAGTAATTTTATGTGAGGAAAATGTCTAAGAGAGAATGATTTGAAATAATACTTTTAAAATAAGTTGAGTACAATATCTCCTATATAATTTATAATACCAAGCAGAATAAAACTAATAGCTAGTTGTTACAAACATTTGTTTAAATATAAAAACACATCCCATAAGATGAAATTCCAAAAATTTCATATTACTTTTAGCAATAAATGTCTTTATTTGCAATTGATTTTATTCAATTCAGCATTAAAATTGCATAAAAAAACTATACTGGCTTATTTCTAAAACATTTAAGATTTCCGAAAGTCGCTAATTTTTGAAGTAGTGAACTTTAAACAGCTGCATAAAAAGGCTCATAACCTTGAAACAAATTGTCATATAAACTTGAAATCGGGTTAAATTTAATTCTATTCAATATTTTAATAAGTAATAACAATCTGCTTAGTAAATAATTAACGTGGGTAAATTGAGAAAAAATAACACGCAGTGAAAATAGCAGTGTGATCAAACATAAAAAAGTGAGCTAGTACAGTTACTAGTTTTCAATTATCAAATATCTAACAAACTATTGTTATCAACAATTGAATAAATGCTGTAGTTTATCAGGAGAGATTACTTTTTCTTTATGGTATAAATTCAGAACTATTTCCTAGGGAAAGGCTGAGCAGTAACTTGCTAGTCACTTCTTCATCGCTGCTGCACATGTGCTATTTACAGCCTAGGTCATCTCAGCAATATCAGGGAACAGTGGATAAGCTCTGTAAATATATATATATATATATATATATACATATATGTAAGAAAAAGAAACTGCACGTTAATCAGATTTTAAAAAAAAAATCAGATTTAAAATGCAGTGTTATTATACATATTTTGACTCATAAACAACAATATAAACTTAGCAACAGATATCCAAGCATACAGCTATAGTAGAATTTCAAAGCAAAATTGCTATTTTAAAGATCTTTCAATTTTCAATGATTTATTTATAAGAGAAATTACGAACATTTTACTAAACTAATCAGCTTGCATACTGCAACGTTGAAACATATACATTTAAGCAAAATAAAAGAATAGTTATATTTGAATAAATTACAAACAATAAAATATACTGTGCATAACCTGCTGTAACGATTCACCAGTAACGTTACCCTAAACAGCGACGAGAAATATTTCGATTGTTCTCTCTTATTGCTAAGCCTACACTAATAGCTTCTAAGAATATCCTCCAACTTAAGTTATTTAAGATCAGGAGGCATCTTTAAAACAAAAATAATAAAATTTAAGTTTGAAAATTGAAGCATATTTGATTAAAAGTGATAAAACTAAATTAATAAATGTCAAGCACACTTACCGAATTTCGAATACACTTTCGATTGTCAACACACACGCCATTTGCCGGCTCGCACGGAACTCTGGGAATTGAGCTAGTTAATATGAAGTGTACTTTAAACAACCTTAAAACAAGCTTAGGTATAAATAAAATGACTTCATACACCTCAATAAATACCTCACTCTCTTTAGTTGAAATAAGGTATATTTTTTTATACCTCGAAAATACCTCACTCTCGTTAGTTGAAATAAGGTTGATTTTTTTATACCTCATATATACCTCTTTTGTTACAAGTGTAAGAAAAACAACCTGGTATACCTTGGAAACTACCTCATCAGTCTGGTTGATATGAAGTGATTTTAAAACTACCTCAAAATAAGCTTAGGTATAAATAAAATAACTTCATATACTTCAATAAATACCTCACTTTCTATAGTTGAAAAAGGTAAAAATTTTTGTTACTTACACTGTTGTTACAAGTGTAAGAAAATCAACTTGGTATACCTCAAAAATCACCTTATCAGTCTGGTTGATTTGAAGTGAATTTTAAACAACCTCATAACAAGCTGAAGTGTATATAAAACAACCTCGTACACCTTAATTACAACCTTTACGAGGTATAATTTTTATTGCTGTTTTCTATGCAACTTTAAATATAACTCAAATCAACCTTAATACCTCAAAAATACCTCAATTCAACCTTAAATATACCTTAAATTTTCGTAAGGGCGGCAACTAGAATTAATCGCTTCGACTACTTAAGGTATTTATAATTTAGTAATTTTCAGTAAACTTTATAAATTTCAATGATAGTTATATGAAACATTAAAGTAGTACCGCAGGTAGTGTTTTTCCTTTAGTTAAAAATCAGCTAGAAAAGTTATATAAAGCACGATATATTAGAGAGGATGATGTACATTCAGTGTACTTAATAATCTTGACCGCTTACTCAAAACTTTTAAGAATTAATTTAATGATCATATATTTATTAAAGTAAGTAAATATTATGAAAGGGGGAAACCTGTGAGATTCATCTCTGTTTTGTGTGGTACAACATACATTTTTAACTGTTGCTGAACATTTCATAAAAGCATTTAATTACTGCTTGGAAATATAATTTCAAACAATTGGAAGAATAAACTCAAACTGCATTAAATAGTTCTTAAGTCGTGAAAAAATTATTTTATTTAATAACAATTATGTATTTTTAACTTGTGTTTTACCAAAAGGTTATCAAAGTTAATTTTAAACAATGAAGATAATGTATTGTATTTTTAGTTGGATGAAGTTTATTTTATAGTGTGTTCTGTTTTTCAATAAAATTATTATATGCTGATAAATTGTTGTAATGCTTATCATGAATTTTTTTTTCTTAATTATTGTAGTGTGTAATTTCTTCTACAACTTTGTAATAAATCTTCAAAATTTTAAAAAAATTTATTTTTCAGGTTGGATATTTACATAATAAAATTTTATATATTAGAAAATCTTTATACTAGATAGTGCTTAAATGTCATGAAGACAGTTAAAGATTTCTAAAAATTGGTTATTTTTAATCTTTCGATATGATATTGGAAGCAATTTTCTTGTCAACATTGTGTTTATTATTTTACTTTTTTGATTATTATTTTAATTTCACATGATTATTCATTTTAAATTTGAGACAAAAAGTTTATGTTTTTTATTTTATCATGTTTAAAATAAGATAATTGTCAAATAATTACAATCGTAAAAAGTCTTTTGGCTTTAAGCTGAATAACATTTACATTATGATAAAAATTCCCAATCAATGTAGAAAAGAATATTGCTTAAAATTTCATCTGGAAGGTCTTGTATATTCTTTGAGAAAACATGTTGTGCGATTGCATCTTCTTTTTTTTAAAAAGTCTCATTTAAGACATTTACATATAATGTTTTCACTATGTTCCTAATGCCTAATCTCTTATCAGCAAAATAAAAATAATGGAATTGATTGATTTTGAACAAAAATTTATGATGGCAGCGTTCTCAAAAAGTAACTGATTTAATTTTGATAAAATGCAATATTTACTACTTTCTTTTAATTTCAAAACTGAAATGTTACTTAAATTTTTCGGTTAAAATTGTTGGTTAGTACATATTACCCTGAACTATCGAATTGTTAAAGATTTCTTATGTACCAATGTAAAATTATTTTCACATTACAAAAAATTATTGCCAAATTTTTAAATTAAAATTCATTAAGTCTTTCCTTGTTTCACTCCCTGAAAATATTGTACTGGAGAATCTGGGTTTTGTTTTAAGTTTTTAATAAGCAAAATTTCAGAATCTAAGTGGATAAAGTTACGTAAGCATTTTTCCATTTAATTTCAGTGAAAAGATTTATGCAAGTAAGTAATTTGAATATTTTTACATTTTCTTTATTGTCACAATTATTACAAAAGAATATTTAAAAATTTGAGTTATAATTTTATTTTAATATTTTTAGAAATGAATGACTTAGTTATATTTCAGGAGGAAAAAAAATTTTTAAGGAAAATTTTCAACTCGATTCAAATGTAAATTTAACTTTGCAAGTACGCAGTACGGTTTCTCATTATATAATTTCAGAATACAAATAATGAATGATAATTGTGAAACTACAAATGGCTTAAGTTACAACTTTTATAAAATATGTTCTACAAACTAGCAAATTCAATTGAGATTTTGATAAAGTAGGCTCATTTCTAAAAGAAAATTAAGAATTTAAAATTAAAAACTTGAATTAAATGAAAAAAAAATCAAAGACTTGATAAATATTAATGATATAACATTCGTTAGAAAACCCATTGTATGAAGAAAAGAAAAAAAAAAAAAATAAATTTGAAATATTCAGAAAAATCAGCTGAACAAAAGATATACTTTTGAGTAAAAAGGAGGTAAATGGATGGTAGCAGAATTCGCTAATATAATTTTATTTAGTATTGCTAAGTAAATAATGCATGGAATGACACAAAACTATTGTTCTATGTTTTACTGCTTCACAGCAATACACAAAATTAAGTAAAATTATTTCGCCGAATTATTCTACAATCATCCAAATCTTCTTCTTGCTTACTCCAAAAAATAAAGAGCAACTCAAGATACTATCCGAAGATAAAAAATCTAAAATTATAAAGCATCAAAACTAATGCAAAATAATATTACGGCGAATGCTAGATAATATTAGTTTGCTTAGAATCTAATATTGTTTAAAGCAGAGCAAACAGTGACCTTTTGTATCTTTCTAATATTAGAATTTGTGCAAGATAACGTTAGATTTTACTGATTTTCTGATGTTATCTAATATAAGGTGCTACTTGGGGTTTTTAAGTTAATTATAAAATTAGCACATTAGTAAATTTGAGCTTATATTTCTTTCAATTTTTGTTGACTCATAATTCTAATGAGAATAATTCTGCAGGAAAAGCTTTAACAAAAAATATTTCTGACATTTAGGAGGGGTAGAGATGAGGGGGCCCTAGACAATGGCCTCAAAATTCTTGTGATGAATCTGACACTGAGTGCTAATTTTGCAAAAAAATGCGTCACTATTTCTTCTAAGTAGATTTTGCCATACACTAGATTACCTTATAAGAAAGTGATCTATATTTTTGTGAATACTTCATACTGTATAATTTTGTCATCTGTTATTTTTTTTTTCAGTAGCACCTTGTACAACTGATAAATTTTAAAATATAAATAGCATAAACATTTGTACACCCATTGGATATAATGGTAAAATTTTTGATATACATTAAAAATATTTGTAAAATATTCCGTACATCAAATTTCAGACATTGGTAGAATATCACTGAAAGATATCCATCCTATATCTTATAATGACATTCGTTTAAGATATTAAAATGCCTGATTTATAACTTTGTATAATACTTTAAAAAGATGGGGGAATATTATCTTAGAAAATTTTTCCTGTATTACAAAAATATTATTGAAGATATCCGTCAAATCCTACTTCATGACATTTATATGATATTTCAAAACGTCTGCCTGTGGTATATAATGAACGAAAAATGATATTGAAATGAATATTTTTTATTGTTTAATTTTTTTCAAAAATTTCCGATGTTTATGTTACTTGGGATATACATATTTAAGAGAGCGTGGGGCACATTAAGGTAGTGGGGAAAAGAATGTTTATCATTTTTGGTTTTAAGGAGATGTTTTTCTCCAGCGGAAAAAGGTAGGTCTAGAATTAAACCAACATGGCTGGTCTGAATTTTTTGAGAGCTGTTGTATGTAGTTTTCGTTATGAAATTTATTACTCCTGTATTGTTACTTCTGCTGATTTTAATACAGAAGTAACGTGCACATACTTGTTAACATTCCAGGTATCGATAGTAAACGTTTAAAGTACATTTAATTTAGTATGGTTAAGTTTAGTGTAGTTAAACTCTTGTTTACGTATATATCTGAAGTGACCTTATCTTTTAAATTGAATCATGTATCTAAAAACAGGGGTGTCAACAGTAAGTAATTTGCCAGGGAGTAATTTGCCCGTCTTTCATTATATACTTATTTTTAAAAAATATTTTAGAAAATTTTTTAGCTTTAAGTGTAAATTACATATAAGGAATAGTTTTAATTTTTCAAAGAGAAGGGGCATTATTTAATATTTTAGGGGTTCTTTTTGAAACTTTTTTGGTAGGGGAATATATTTTCAGTCAAATTTATTGCATGAACAATGCACATCTTTACAATAGCATAAAATAGTAAATAAGATAAGTGCATTTATAACTAGCGGCTTAGTTTTGGAGGGACGAACATTTTTTTGGACAGAAGGTGAAATTTCGAAATCTGTTTTAGTGGGAGATATTTTTTGCAGTTTTTTTTAGTGGGAATCATTCTTTCAAGCCAAATATCTTTACTGTATCTTTAATTCTGAATTTCCTTATTCTTCATTTGTTTTATACTCTACACGTATTTTTTTAATATTTTTAAAAAAAATTTTTTTTTAAGTTTGAATCATTTCTTCTTTGAGACTCCTAATTAAAAGGTAAGCAATGTTATATCATTATTCATATTTTTTTATATATGTATAGTGAGAGTTACATACACCAAAACTTATACCGTAACAGCTTCTAATATATATTTTCTCTCAATCTTTTTTTTTTTTTTTTTTTCATAAATTGAGTGAAAATAAAAATAAGAAACTTATGTTAAAAGTTTAACATTAATTAAGTTTAACAAGCAACACTAAAGCAATATTTTGTAAAAATGAAAGATTTCTTTTTTATTTCATTGAACTACGCAGTTCTTTTCAGATCATTTCATGATCTAAACTAGCTATTCTCACTTTTTACACTTCTTCCCTAAAGCCTCTAGCTCTACTGACGTTATCATGTATTGTAAAAATACAATATTTTTATTTGAGGGCCGAATTAGCCAGGAGGTTGGTAGGGCACTGGACCCATGTCCAAGAGTTTGTGGGTTCGATCTCCGCCGGCCGAAGACTCCCCGTGTAGTGAATGGTGACTGATGATCGTTAAATCTGTCGAGTCGCAAAAACCTCCATGCTCCCATAACAAATCAATATCTCTGTGGGTACTGATCCAGGAGTTTCCTTGTTTTCTGGATTGGTTTAAAATTACAAGGCTACGAAGTTAAACGTTAGTAGTCGTAAACCCAAAATTGGGTTGGCTGTTCAACGACGGATACAAAATATAAAATAAAATATTTTTATTTCAGCCGCGGTGGCACAGGTCATAGAGCATTCGTCTCCCAATGAAATGATCCAGGTTCGAATCCTAGTGGTAACTGGTTGATACGAATTCTACCCTCGGCTCACACCGATTTGTGCTGATGTAAAATATCCTCAGCAGTAGACGGGTCATAAATTAGAATCCCTTTGCCGTCGGGTTTACCGAGTGCGGTTTTTGGGGTTTTCCTCTTCATGTAACGCAAATGCGGGTTAGTTCAATCAAAAAATCGTTCATGAAGGCTACTTTGTCCTAGTGCTTGAGCCAGGAGTTCCCTTGTCTTCTGTGTTGGGTTCAAAATTACAAGGCTATTGAGTTGTACATTGATAGTCGTAAACTCAGAATTGGGTCGGCTGTTTAACTCCGGTTATAAAATAAAAACAGAATATTTTTATTCAAAACTATGTCATAAAAATTTATTTTACGATTAGCTTAAACCCAAGAGAAAAAAAAAAAGTAATGAAAATATCCTTAACAATAAAATATATCTATTTTATTTAGAAGTGCCATAGCCAAAATTGTTACTCATTTAGCACCAACTATGAGGCACGTGTGATTCAAGGAATGTCACGGACGCGAGTAGTTTGTTTACTGTTCTTTGTTCCTTTAAGAGACATTTGGCTCTGTCTGATTTTACGGACTGAATTTCTAGCTAGCCATATGTAACGACATATTTTATTTTATCGTAAATAATATTATTTTTAAAAAATATAATTTGAAATTATTAACTTTGAAAAATGAATCTAAAATCTGAATTTATTTATTCATAAATAAGGGCCCCGTGTCCCAATCGATACCACTCGTAAATCCCAAGAACTGCTTACGCAGTTAATTTTGCTTTACTAGCTTTTATCGCCTTGGTCTTTGCTAAGGCCCTTAGATTTCATTCCTTTAATCTTTTAAATGTCACATTAATTATATTAGAAACTACTACTCATAAAATTACGAAAAATCAAGTCATTAGAGTGGATTGATATTCTTTACAAAAACTATAATACTCGACTTTACTCTTTATTTGCTCTGAAACTAATTAAAAATCTAAACAATTTAAGATATTTTATTCATAATCGGACGCAAAATACTATAATTCTACTTATAGTTTTCGCTATACTAAATTACACTGCCTAGAAAGAAAAGAAAGAGCAAAAAAAAAAAAAAAAAACAAACAAAAAAAAAAAAAAAAATTTATTTAAAACAAGTCAAAAATCAGTATTCTTTATATTTAACTATATTGAAGGCTTCCTGATAGCTATTGTACTCACTCTTAAAAATAGTTGCTTAATTTTTTTCAGGTCATTTGACTCACGTATTTAATCTGTCCTGAAATTAAATCAACATATAAATATCACAAATTTCAAAATAAAATAAAAATTACATACATACAGGTAAAAATCAAAAATGGAAATTCACATTCGATTTTCTTATTTATTTACACTTTTATTTTTTATTAAGCATTGTTACATGCAACCTGGAAGAAAATAAAATTACAAACTACCTAAGTTTAGAATAAAAAGAAATAAGATTCAAATCGAAAAGCAAATATGAAATTATTATGGAAACCCGAAAAACTCTAAAAGTTAAATTAACTCTTTAAATTTTTATTCGTAGTACGTTCGGGAAATCAATTTCGAAAGACGAAGGGGGAAATTTGAATTTAATAAATAAAATTAATAATAAATAATTAATAAATAATAAATAAAATTTTAAATTACACATGTGAAACCTCCTGTTATGGTCACTCCTTCAAAACGGACGTCTCTCAATACTGACATATTCCCCGGGAATCTTCTATGATTAAACCATTAAGTACAGTCACCCTGAATAACTTTCGTTCTAATGATCGGATTTTCACGAACTAAGGGTCAATCTTAATGGTTTCTGGGGGTGACCTCAAATATGCTAATTAATTAGTGCTAACTATTAATTAAGTTACGAAATCAGACATAAAAACGTACTTTCTCTGAATAAACATATATTTTTTTTTACATATTTGGATTCCTTATCTTCAAGATATAGGGGGAAGCCGCAATCTGGGAAATGTGGTCCCCATAGTTTGGTCAGGAGTGCGATTCAAAGTTTGGACCCCTTATTGTTAATTTCACTTTTTGCGTTTTCAGTCATATTTTTAAAACTAATGAAGCAATTCAAGAAAATATTGCACTCACTCATAAAACGCATTTATTCAAAGATAATTTCAGAAAAAAGAATTTTTAATAATTATTTATTATTTTTTATTATTTCATTAAAGTGAGGATGAAAAAATGTTGAATTATAAGGTATGGATTTCTTTATACCATATTAATCTACATATTTTTCAATTAAAAAATCTTAAGTTTAAACTGTTTTTATTTATTAGAAGATGAGAAAAATTAAAATTAATTATTAAAAAAAATAATTTGGTGACGACGAAAAAATAATTAAATGGGGCGATTAATATTAAAATGTGATAAACTTACGAAGAACTTGACTTAGCGTGCGTGGCGTAAAATTTCATTCATATTTTTTTCGCTAATAATCGTTTGCTAATCTTTTTTATTTTTATTTTTTAAAACTATAAAATACGATGTTTCTATTTTAGACCTTTAAAAATCTATTTGAAATTTAGTAAAGAAATTTGAATAAAACATTTTATTGATTAAAAACATTTTATTCAATGAATGTCGAGTTTTATAAAAGCATTCTTCTGATAGAATATGATTATACACCAGATTGTGCTTATTTAATGTGATTATTTTTTTCCTTCTCAATAACTGATACAATTACAATAATATACATACGTATGAATAGATTTGGAATAAAATATTTATCAGTTTCTTGAATATATTTTTTATAAATATTAATAAAAATACGTAGTAAGCATATTCAAGCATATCTCACATCATCGCAAATTTCTCAACATCTTATATATCGTGTTAATCTTAAAAGTAATTTTTGAATCACCTGTCCGGAAGTGTTTCGCAGAGCTATTTTCCAACTATTTATTTAAATTTTAGCATTTTTAAAAATCTTATTCTTTACCCTACTACGTTTATTATTTCTTCATTAATATACTAATCAATTTTTTTAGTACGTTAATTTAGGTTTTCTTTAAAGTAAAACTCCTTTTTAAATTATAGTCAAGTTTTTTTTAAAAGAATTATTGTCTGCTAACTAAGAATAAAACCTTGTTAAGAAATTAAAAACATTCCGCTATTTTAAATTATTTAATGCAAAACAGCTGATTATTTACTAAGCATAATATTTTTTTCGAAAAAAGAATATAAATCATTGATTGACTTTTTTTTTTTCTGCTTTGTTTCTTGTGACTTCAACATAGATTATCTAAAATACTGTTGATGTTTTATAAGTCACTACAAAGAATATGAAGATACCGAACATAAAAATCTGTCAAATACGTAGCCAAAATTTTTAAGCGTCTTAAAATATCTCAGTATCTTAATTGATTCTTTCTTTATGATTTCATGTAGATTTTTCCGGATAATATACTAAACTATTTTGTTTAATTTTTTACTTTAGCACGATACCGGCCTGGTGCCCGAGTGGTTAGCGTGTCTGACTGCGAAGCCAATGGCCGCGGGTTCGAATCCCGCTCTGGGCATGGATGTTTCTCTCTCTGTGTTGTCTTCTGATGTGTGAAATAGTGAATGAAATCCTATAAATGGGTTTGTGGCAGTGTGGTGTGGGTAACGTTGCTCGCCTACTTGACTTTCGTTCCCAGGTGCCCACTGGGTAACGATAAATGAGCAACACTTCCGGCATCTTTTATGGCGAAGAACAACAGTTCAGTGCCTGCCGTTATTAAGCAAAAAAAATAAATATTTTTTTAGCACGATTCCAGGCATGTTTCTGCTACCTCGGCCCCAGACTTCTCCCCCTCTTCAGTGGGCGTAATCCTTAATCAATCTTCAACTGTCAAAATCAGAGGGATGAAGAACTAGGATTGAGCTTGGAGAGGGGTGCTAGGGAATTATCCTCTATCGCCTCAACGTTTATCATTTTTTAAATGATATCAAAGTCGTTAATGCATTCGCTTGAAACCTTCAGATTGGCCAAAAAGTAAATTTCTAAATGAAATGGCATCAATTAATACTCTGGAAGATAAGAGATAACAAGCTGATTAGTCGAGGAAAGCACGTGCCACCTCAGGATTTTTTTAATTGCAAAATAATTTTTATTTGAAAGTTATTTTCTTGAAATTTCAAAAAGTTATTCTTGATTTAAGTTAAAATTATTTAATTTCAGACAATTTATCAAAAATGAAATAAAATAATTCTATAATTATCTGTTAATGTAAATAATGTTTTTAAAATCATAAATTTCCATGAATTAAAACCTAATGTTAGTTAATAATTTTAGTTTGTAGTTGAGTGATTTAATTAAATTTATGTTATCTTATTAATGTTTCGTTATTAATAATTTAACAAAATAATTCTATGCTTAACACTTTTATGGTATTTTTAAAAGCGTTTTTTTTTCTTTTTTTTTCATTACTTCGATTATAACTTTTCATTATTTTGATGTTGCGTCATTTAAACTTATTTTTAACTTCCGATTATACTACTGTTTTATTAAAAATATATTTTGTGAATATTCGGATTATATTTGATTTTGTGTAATTTTTAAGCACGACTTGGCGTGGAAATTTAACTGTAGCATAACTTTGATACGAATAATTTCATAATCTCTTCTTAAAGAAGTAAATGTTAGGAAAATCTGTTAATAATCAATGTTAAAATTCAGTTAATAAATTTTATAAAATCAATCTAACAAAATGTTTTAACAATTATTAAATATACACATAGAAATCGAGGGAAAAAAACGCATTTATATATTCATTTATTGAAATCTGGAGCCTTACCTATTTACACGAAGGGTTTATAAAATGAGAAATTTTGCCAGAGACTTTTTAATTTTAAGAGTGTGCAACATTAGAACTCAGACTTTCAATAGTTTCACAATATATACATCAATATATGCCATGTACCGCGAAAGATTTATTCATTGCAAATTTTTCTTGTTGAAAAGCAGAAAATTAAACTTTTTTAACCTTAACTTTGAAGAAAAAAAACTGAAAGATATTTTCTAAAAGAAAAGAGAAGGAAACATGAATTGCGTGTTTTTCACATTTAATCACGGATTTGCCCGAAATGGATTTGCACATGGTAAAAAATATATAAATTAACAAAGAAATTTTTAGTAAATTTATTTACTATAATACACAATTAACTCAATTATTTTATATAGAATTTAGTTACTTTAGTTGGGTATTCATTGTTTTTTTTATTTTTTTTATCAGATTTTGAAAGAGTTCATCTATTTGTTTTTTGGATAAATAAATATTACTACATATTCTTTTAAATCCTATTCATTTCATTAAAAGTGGTATTATAATAGATGTTCCTAGAAACATTAGAATTCCAAGTAATTAGTTTATTTATATTAAAATTAAAATAATTTCTTTTATCGTATAAATCAGCAAAGAAAATATTTTCTTCTTTTATTGTACTCAAATCCGAAAAATCAAAATTAATATTATCATCATGATAAGGAAGCTAGAAGAATTTCTCGCGATAAATATTATTTAATAAAATAGTATAATCTTGAAAATTAAAGATGATTAACTCATCAATAAATCTAAAAACAAATTTAATATTAAGAGTATAATATTTTTTCATAATAATGCAAAAATAAGTTATCTAAAAAAGATGAATAATTAGTGAATATGAATTTATTATTAAATTCCAAAGTTTTGATTTTTCAATAATATTTAAATTACTAGTAATAATATGTTCATGATGTTTATCAAGAAAATCCAAATATTTCTCCTCCTCACAGTGACATTCATAATCAGATACATTAATCCTCCCTAAATTTTTGCTTATATCATTATAATTAAATATTGTTCTACCAAGAGATTAATTATATTTGAAACTTTTAATTATGTTTAAATCTGTTAATGGAAATAAAGTTTTAAAATTTTCAAAAATATTATGAAATTCGATCTGATCGAAAATAGGATTTTAAAAGTTAAAAACAAAATATAATTTTCTGTTATTTGGAGAAATTTTACTCATTTTGGCTTTTACAAGAACGAAACAAAGAATTTTGTAGTGTAAATTAGTAAAAGAAAAGTTAATAATAAGATCTAGAAGCTTATACATCATTTTTCTTAAGGGAGAAAACAACATCTTTAATTGGTTTAGTATTATAATGTTTATTAAAATCTTTTTCCAAATTAGAAAGAATATGTATATTTAATTTGTCACTATTAAGAGAGTTTCTATTACTTCTTGATCCCCGTTTACCTCGATTTGTACGCTTATCTTTAATATGAAAAAGTGAATAAGTTGAGGAGTTATTAAAGTTAATCTGTGTATGTTGGAAGGTATCGTTTAGCTAGCTCATGCGGCAAAATTGTTTTGTGTAAAAGCATGTAGTAAATTTCTTTTTGTAGTCTTAAATCTAAATCTTCTACTCTATCTAAAATATTAATTTTAACACTGTTAAAATTATGTTCTGTAAAATTATTCAATTGCAAGTTATTGATAATTTTATTACTGTTTATATCAAAACGGTGTTGATTAATTCGAATGTTAAGTGAGTTACTGGTTTGTCCAACATATTTCAGAAACCACAGGTTAACATATAAATAATATTTTTAATCTTACAAAAAGTTTTGGAGCTATCGTTATTAAGAATTGTATGTTTTTTGTCAATATTAGGGCAAGTTTTGCATCTTTTATCACCACACGCTTTATAAGACAGTAAAATTTCGGGTATTGAAGGCAATTCAAAAAATCTCTTGCTTTCAGAGTAGCAGGATATTGATCCGAAGGTCCCCTCTGAAGTGGGCTCTTCGTACCGGGTACAACATGAAGAATAATTTAAATACTGAACATATTTTTTTACCAGGTGCTAAATTGTTAATAACAGCTTAAATCCATAAAATAACATGAAAATGTAGAGAAAACATGGAAAAAATTACAGAACAATGAAAAAAGGGGGAGAAGAAAAATAATAATAAAAATAACAAGAAACCGGGAAAAAATTAATAAAAATCCAGAAAATAAAAGATATAATCTATTCATCAGCTCACACGATTATATCCGCAAAAAGGAGTGCTTTCTAATATTGTATCAATATAACCAAAACAAAATATTCAATACACTAGTGTGAGGAGCACTCAATTTTTTTTTAAATTATTTTTTCCACCTTTTTTCATTGTTCTGTAATTTTTTCCATGTTTTCTCTACATTTTGATCTTATTTTATGAGTTCTATTTACTTGCAGTTTATGCGCAGTAAATAAAGCTTATTGTTTTTCTTAATTTTCTTCGTGTTTTTTTTCTTTTTGTATTTGTTTATTATGATATATATATATATATATATGCTTTATTTAAAGTGTTGTAACACAAATACTTAGCCAATTCGTAAGAATGTGTTTAAGTAATGAAATTCACAAGATAAAGGTATACGGCGCAGCAATTTTAAATGCCAATGGCGAAGCAATTTAGATTTTACAATTATTTTTTTTTCTTCAATAATAAAATTTTTTATCAAGGTGTAAAGCATTCCCTTTAAAGAAAGGCAGTCAAAATAGAAGTAAAAAGTTTGACAATCTGTTTTTTATAAGATGAGCTAAAATATTCATGGCTTATTATCAAAAGGGCCAAAACATACCCTTCAAATGGATAGCCCTATAGCCTCTGTAACTCTGTGGGGGAAACATTTTGAGCCTGTTAGGTGGGTCATCTTGACCATCATTTAGTAGCAGGTGTTCCTTTGAGACGCTCCTTACAATGCCTTTTGTTCGTTTGTGGGGGGAGAGTCTAGGGCGGATTGTGACCAGTCATCATTCCCAAGATACTATTGTAGTATAATTTGTTATCAGGAACAATGTCTTATTTTGTCAAGCAGGAAATACTAAAAATTAAAATTTGTAAGAAGATTCGGAAGCCATGCGAATTTTAGAATCATCTGATTAAAAAAAAAAAAAATGCAATAAACGCAATTTCCGAACTTATTTTGATTAAAAATAAAAAATTTAAGGAAAAACGTGGCAAGAAGGCTAACATACTTTTTACAGAAACTGTGTAAACCAGTTTTTCCTATATTTCGTCAAAAGAGGATAAGAATGATATTGCTCCAAGGGACCTACTCAATAATTTCGCTATTTCCAGAATGAAATCTGTTTGATCGAAACATATTTCCTTGAAAATTAAAACGAGGAAAAAATTAACTTTTATTATTTATCTAAGCTTATTCCATTTATTTAATGATAGCGGTATCAAGGTTAAGGATATGCGATGGAAGCTCCGTTTACTGATATACTATAAATGCATTAAATTATGTAACTTGATAAATTTATTTTAAGCATATTATTTAATAATTTTAAGCAAATAAGGGTGTAAAAATAAACTCGATCAAAATACTCCGAAAGTATACCCTAAAATATATGTAGAATAAACTTTGGAATCGATATATAAAAAATACCTTTTCAAACAACTTCGAGTAGACCGGAAACGCTAACTTGTTTGAAATAGTTGTCCTTCTAACTCTTTAATTTCGATTCCTAGCGCTAGGGGACATTACATTTTCACGTTCGACTTTTGAAATTTCAATTGTAAACAGATTTTTTTTATGTCCTTAAATTAAAATGTTAAGGCTTGCAGCAAAAAAAAGTTATACTGATTGATTTTTTTACAAAGTAGTGAATTATTATTTTCTCAATCTAAGAACCTGTGCCTATAACTTAAGTAAAACTTATTTTAATATCGAGTGAAATAATTTAATATGTTGTGTAACTAAATAGATAATCCCAAGAAACTGAATCGAAAATATAAAAACTTCATTGATTTAAAAACTAATAGATGATAATAAAAATAGACATGTTTTGAGCGTCCAATAATAAAAATCACAAGTTATTCAAGCTTGTTAAGTTTTGAGAATAGGCGATTATATTTGAACGCTCGAAACATGTCGATTTTTACTTCCCTCTTCATATTTTTTGAAGCCAGTTGAGTTTTTATCATCAATTATACTGTTTTACATTTGGGTCTTAATCATTATTTTGATAAGGATTTTACACTCGTTAAAGTAAACATATGCATTTTCATATTTTAACAGGATTTATGTGGTCTTGAAAAACGTAAGAGCATCAATATTGTAAAAGTTATATTTAACTTCAAAATTAAAATATTGAGACCAGATAATTTGAGTTAATGAATGTGTAGAATGTGTGAATGACCTTGTAATCTAAATATCTAGCAGAATGAAGCCATTTTTTTAAACAATGAATCATACAATATGCAACATATTATTTCAATATTTTATTCTTAAACATAACATATTTCAATTTTTTTTAAAATACCACTAAACATTCAGCAATTCCTTGAGTTATAGAAAAAAATATATCGTAAATTATAGAAAACCTTGTGAATGTGCATTAGAATTACTATACAATCTACATTTTATTTTTCAAGATTTCCTTTTTTTTTCTTCAAACTTTCTTGCCTAGAAGACTCGATTAAAGCTGTAAAAATGATTATCCCTAAAATTTTGTATATGGCCATAATAAGTTATGTTAATTTGATTTTAGTATGAAATCCTCGAATAAATATAGCAAAAACAACATAATCTAAATAATATCAGATAAAAAGTTCATATATTTAAATTCTAAAAATTTAGAAAATCGTAAATAATTTATATATCGATTCAAATTTTCTTTTCAAGGGAGATTAAAATAATAAAAAATTTGCTTTTTGGACAGAAATCAGCTTAAAAATTGTCTATTGCCAAGAAACTTCGAGAAATTTTCTATTAACTATTAATTAAGCCTCTCCGAGCAATCACAGAACATTATTTCAATTTTTTTACAGGCAGAGCTTGGTTGTTTAGCAACCTAGTAAAATTAAGTATACTTTTTTTGAATTAGTCAATGGGTTATCTTAAAATATTCATTTGCGCTGACGGCTTCTTTTGGCGGTTTTCTGGACTATCGCCAAATATATAAACCTTTATTGCGATCCTATTTACCACCCAATTTCTTAAAAATTTTGACTACCCCCCTCCCCTAATTCAAGTGTCTGGATTCCAAATATGTAAAAAAAAATATGTTTATTCAGAGGAAAT
Source organism: Parasteatoda lunata (assembly GCA_949128135.1). Taxonomy (NCBI): domain Eukaryota; kingdom Metazoa; phylum Arthropoda; class Arachnida; order Araneae; family Theridiidae; genus Parasteatoda; species Parasteatoda lunata. The sequence continues at coordinate 89,517,428 of OX421980.1, forward strand.
ACGTTTTTGTGTCGGATTACGTAACTTAATTAATAGTTAGCACTAATAAATTAGCATATTTGAGGTCGCCCCCAGGAACCATTAAGATTGACACTTAGTTCGTGAAAATCCGATCATTAGAACGAAAGTTATTCTGGGTGATATAATTTTTTTGCGGACAGTACATTCTCCGCAAAGCGGACACTCCAGTAACCGGACGCGGACAGTCATTTTGGCACTAAAACGTTATTTTCTATCTCTTCAAACCGGACACTACTTTTTCTAAACTTGAAACAAAAAAACTATTTCTGCCATAAATTGCTATGAAAAAAATGCACCTTTTTACCACTTTTAAAACATTTTTTTGCCTTAGCTATAACTCACAATATATTGTTAAGCTATTTCACAACTGAAGAATCGATCTGTCAGCTTGTCTTATTTTTGTAAAGAAAGGAGAGAAAATGATACTGTCCTTCCAAAATAATTCGGCATTTTTTGATTTTTTCATCTGGACCACACAGGTTGTGAGACCCCTAAAATTGAAATGACATATGGCGGGTGAAAAAGAGAACAGAAGTATAATCTTTGAGGCGTTCATATAAATGAAACATTTATTCAGACATTTGAAAGATAATCAATTGAGAATAAACAACTCCTTAAGTCCTCATGACTTACAGGCAGGCATTGTTTTTTTTTTTTTTCCTTCTTTTTTTTTTCCTGTGAATCGTGGGAGGTTTATTTTCAAAACGGTATTAACCACGTTCCCAATCAAATGATAGGTATGTGTAAGGGAATGTAAACCTAATAACTGAACCGGACTGAGAACTAAAAGCTCCTATTCGGTATCATATGACTAGCTTGAATATCTGTGTTAATAGGAAAATTATATTCATTTTTCTGTAGCAACATCTGGAATTATGCATTTAGATCAAACTTCCTTATATATTCTTTTTTATCCTTCTTAAAGTTTAATTAAATATCCTTGTAGATTACTGTGGATTATTTATTTATTGCTACATCTTTGAAAATATTTTTAACCTAAAAACTTCGTTATTAGGGTACCCTTTCCGTAAACGGACAATTTTTTCTGAACAGACAATCAAAAACAGACAATATATATATATATGTATAACATCTGGGCTATATCCCTGATATCATGGGTGTATTTAGTTCAAATAATTCAGTCGTGAACCAAAATACTTCTTCAAATATCTTTGTTTATAGGTAGGCTGTTGGTGGTAATCGCTCACACCCATTTCTCCACACTGGAGGGGGGTGGACAATTCTGACACAGTTTATCAGGATCACATCATGTTGAAAGAGACACGCAAAAACCACTGCTCTTGCATTATATACTAATAGAACAGGAGGTTAAAAGGCTCACATCGTACATACTTGTAACTCTACGCATTAAGGAAAATTATTTAATGCTTCCTAATATGGAAGTGAAAGAGGGAAAGATTATAAAAATAACTCCTCCTTTGAAATATAAGTCTAATAATTATTCAATGGTATGTTTTCAGCCTTGAGTCCCAAAATAGAATATCTCTACACCTATTCTTTAACAAAGACATTTTATGAAAACGAAAGAGTTGTAATGTTATTATTAATACACAAGTTATTATAATTTTTGTATTACATCCCCCCCCAAAAAAAATTTTTTTTTGGTAAGCCAAAATAAAAAAAATTAGAATACCTTATATTTATAAAATTTAGGTTGGTACGACTGTCCTTTCCCCTACTACAAATAAAATTTTTTCAATTATGTAAAAAAAAAAACAATTTTTTACAATGACAAAAATAACAACATGATAATACAATTTATCTGTTTAGGCAACTAAACAGAAAGAAAAATGAAACATGTTTATGTAACTATTCTACTAAAATTTTCAAAACTTCCATATTAGGAAGCTTTAAATGATTTTCCTTAATTCGTAAGGTTACAAGACTGAGCCTTTTCACCTCCTGTTCTAATGGTATATAATGAAGGAGCAATAGTTTTTGCGTGTCTTTTGCTATATGATGTTGCCAATCTAACCTTCGCCGCTACTGTCTTGATATTGGTCCACCCCCCTCCAGCTGGGAGAGTGGGTGAGACTTCTACTTCTACCATCTAACAATTCCATAAAAGCTTGAAAAGAAGTATGGCCTTCTGAATTCTCTTAATTTGACTAGAGCCCAGTTATCACACACACACACACACACACACGCACACACGCACACACACACACACACACACACACACGCACGCACGCACGCACGCACGCACACGCACACAATATAAATAATCTTATAAAATAATCTTTTTTTGATATACTAATTAATGTCAGATGGCCCATTGACTTACCCGACATACCCGACACTCCCCTATATATATATATATATATATATATATGTATATATATATATATATATATATATATATATATATATATATTATATACATATAAAATATATATATAAGCTAAAAAATTTAGAAATGAATGGAGGGAAAAAAATATTAAAAATCCGGAAAACAAAATAAAGAAAGGATATAATCTCTTCATCAGCTAACACGATTATATCCGCAAAAAGGAGTGCTTTCTAATATTGTATCAATATAGCCAAAGCTTCAGTATTGCAATAAGAACGTGCCATAAGATATCACTTTATTTATGCTTTTGTTTTCATAGTTTGTAATCTGGCAATCTTATTACGTAAATATTTGAAATCATTCTTGAAAGATGCCGGTACGAGTAAGTTCATTTAAATTCGCTCCTCACAACGCAGATTTCCTCTCGTGTACTGTTCTATAATCTCTTTACATTTTATTTTCTGTTTTTTGTTTATATTTTACTTTATGTGTTCTAATTTCGTTTTAATTTTTTTGAGTGCTCCTCACACTATTGTATTGATATATTTTGCTTTGGCTATATTGATACAATATTAGAAAGCACTCCTTTTTGCGGATATAATCGTGTGAGCTGATGAAGAGATTATATCCTTTCTTTATTTTGTTTTCCGGATTTTTAATATTTTTTTCCCTCCATTTATTTCTAAATTTTTTAGCTTATTTTATGAGTTCTATATACTTGCAGCTTATGCGCAGTTTATATAACTTATTAATTTTCTTCGTTTTTCTCTTTGTATTTTTTTTGTGCTATATATATATATATATATATATATATATATAATATATATATATAAATATATATATAGTATATATATATAAATATAAATATATATATAGTATATATATATATATAGTATATATATATATATATATAGTATATATATAGTATATATATATAATAATAAAAATAATAGAAATAAAAATTTTAAATTGACATAAAATTATGCCGAAAGTAATAGTAATAACCGTATCATTTACGTTTTGATATCGAAACGTTTTTTAAAAGCTTCTTTAGAAATATGGGAAGTGTTATATGGTTCATCGAATAGTGTTAGAGTAATGACAGTAAAAAGCACACTCACCGAAAATTTTAGTGGTGAAATAATTAGTGGTGAAATAATTAGTGGTGACAGAAACAGTAACTTTTTTTTTTCTAATATGAAAAGCGATGCTATTCATGCACAAATGTACCAGTGACAATTAGAATAATGTATTTGAGAATTATTTTTATTCAATCTTTTTTCCGTTAAGTTTTGGTGAAAAAAATGTGTTCATTGATTAGTTTCCTCTTATCACTTTAAATGCTATAAAAATAATGTCTCGATAATGTAAATTCTTTTCTATTTTTTGAATCACACACTGCGAATTGTACTGTAACTACTGTGACTTGTAATAAAACTAAAACTTGATCTTTTAGTAATGTTTCAAAAAAGTTGAAGGGATAAGAGATAAATGGTCATACTTTTTTCAATTATGACATTTTTACATCTAAATTTTATTGAACATTATTTCCAGATAGATATTCAAAATCTCTCTAAGTATAGGATTTTTCGCCATTAAAAATCGTCTTTTAAGTAAGCAATGCTCTAAGCCCTTCAATTTAAGAAAGCAACTTAGTTCAAAACCGTTTTCCAGTTACACTGATACACAAATCTATATTTATTTCTTACATAAATATTAATGGTTGAATAATTTACTTTAGAGATATATGAAAAGCAATATCTTTAAAGAGTAAAAAACCGTTAAACGAGTAATCTATAGAACTTTTTTATATCCTATTTTTTTATGTACCGCCGTTATTTTGAATTGATACAGACTGAGGGGCCCTTACAAAAATGTTACGCCAATGAATATAATGAAGATTTATAAGTACGTGTTTAATACAATCACTTCACTTGTTTCACTTGTTAACTTTTCTATAAACACTTTTTCGTATTGTGATATAATAATAATATAAAATAGTACTTTAAAAAAAACTTTTTTTTAAAGAAAACTGCATATTATAGTTAAATTTTTCCCATATTTTAAAAATATTTTTAACATATAAAAAGTTGATCACCCTGATAGAGTAATTGATACAAAATATATGATAATATACTATAATAAGAAGTGTATAATTAAAAAATAAATACAATTTTGAAAGTTCCTTCACGCACACTTCAAAATAACCATAATATAAATTAATATAATTATTATAATTAATTAATACAAAGCTAATTAATATAAAACTAATCAATTTAAATTAACATATGAATTATTTTTAAAAAAATATCTAGTTACATTTGAATAATTGTTCAGTTATATTAAATTTGGGCTTAACGTCTGAATCAAATTTATCATTAAATTGATATAAATTTTAAAGAAAACAACACCTCACTATTTTGTGTGTTAGTTTTGCATTGCAATCTTAAAGGAACTCATTTTTTTTCAGTGTTTTTTTTTTTTTCCCAATCTTAATTTTGTCTTCTGAAAATGTTTCACAAAATATTTCTAACAGTAAATCTAAGATAGCTAAAAAAAGTTTGTTGTTTAAATAAAACTTTTATATTTTGCTGTTTACATAACTGGGAGAAATGTCCCCATCAAATTTGGGAGGATAAGCTCCCCTATGTGTCTAAAGCAGAACGAGAAGTCTGTCTGTATATATATTTTTAATGAAACAGCTATGATTTCTTTTTTAAACTTAGAGGGATTGCTAAGAAAAGAAAATGATCTTTTACTTTAAACAGGGTTTAAATCAAATGTACTATAACTTATTTATACATTAGTAATATTTTATCCGTATTATCTTGAAGTAGTTAGATCCCTTTAAATCTTAAAACTACATCAACCCCATAAATAAAGGCGTTTCATCTAGTTTTTTAATTTTTTATACAATTAATTTTCCTTAACACCTTGTAGCATAGCTACCACTACAACTATTAAATTCCAATTCACTAGTATGTAAGACATGTTAACTCGATTCTATCTTAGGGTTCCCTCTTGATAGATGAAGGTTGACATTGTCGGTATCCTAGCTCAACATAGCCAACTTTCGGGAGTGATCTGAACATACTTGCCTCAACCAATATTCTACAACCTTGTTCAGCCCCTTTTCTGAGGTTGAACAGGGAACTTGATGCAATTTTATTCCCTTGAATAAAGAAATATATCTTTTGTTTTCTTATTATATCATTCCATTTTTAAGAATATGAGAGTATAATGTGCTTATAAAAACATTTGCAGGGTTTCTAATTAACGAATTAATATTTTAAATATCTATTTTAAACTAGGTACCACGTTCTTCATTGCCTTCCTCTAATGTTATTCTTTAAAAAATAAATCTAGTGTAAAATTTTGTTTTGAACTCAAAGCTGAAATAAAGTTTTACATTATTTTTAAATGTTAGAAAATTTTAATAATTTTTTTCATTGTTTTTAATATAACTGTGACTTCCTTGACTCCTACATTGACTCATTAACTTGTCCATTTATCGATTTGTTGGTTCATTGATACGTTAACTGACTTCCTTCACTGTAAAAAAAAACTAGGTAAATGTTTAATTAATACAAAGTTTCTAATTGCACCATAAATTGGTTAAACGAAAAATTGTTTTATTTAGGTTGCATAATAAATTGGTAAATATGATCGAGAAATACGTTCATGGCGCAATCGATCGCATCAAACTTTCGTACTATGAGAGGCTTTAGATGTATGTGACCGATAACTTATTTTTTAACCGCTGACTGATGGGCGTTTTTGTTGTTGAAGCTTGATCATCTCATGCAAGATGTCTTTGAAATTGCTTTTTTGTTTTTGCAGGTAAGTAAACTTTTCTTATTTATGTACATTTATTGCAGTTTATTTATTTTAATCATCTTTTAAATTTTTGTTGTCTGTTCTAAAAGAGTTAGTTTCAAATGTCTTCAGTTTCTTCAGAAAGTTCAATACCAGAAACAAATGAACGGTAAATACGGCAATCATGAGCAGCATAACTTTCCGCCAAATTTACTGCCGGTGAAACTTTTCTAGGTCCGTGTTTTAATTGCATTCTTCCGAAGACAAAAAAAAAAAAAAAAAAAAAAAAAAAAAAAAAAAAAAAAGAAAGAAATAGAAAGTACTTTCCGTAAGGATTAAAACTTTTCTTCAATATCTGTGCTTCTGTTTTGATTTTCATGTTCTACATTGCTCATTTTCGTTTGTAATGTCACATAATGACACGAATTTTTGTCTATGCATTTTTAAATGCCTTTGTAGTAAAATTTTCAAAGCGAATTATACTCCGTTTCACCTCAAGCCGTTGTCATGGAAACTGGGTTTCGCTCTAAGTTGGTTGGGTGCACAAGGTAGGAAAGAAACGAAGGAAGTGGCTAATATTGGCGTTGAAGAAAACAAACAGCAATTTTTTTTTTTTATTTTTTAATCTGAAAATCTTACTGAAATTTTGGACAAAATAACGAGAAGAATAAGTTTTGTTTATAGTATTTAGAAATAAGCTGATTTCTTATTATGATTTTAAAAAAACAAAACAGATTTTCTTATTAATTTTTTTTACCAAGGGAAACAAATATTAAATGAAACAAAATATCGTATTTAAAAAATTAATAAATATTTTTTTATGAAATCTTAATATAAAAAATACTTAGATGCTTATAAATGCTTTGCTTTCGATAATTATTTTTCTATGCACTTTTTTTTTTTTTTTTTTGTAGATTTATGTATATTAATTTAGCCCAAATTGGCGTTTCGTGAGGGGGGGGGGCGTCAACATAAGCATGAAATTGAATGTTATCATTGATCATGAAAATGGTCATATGTATTCCTTATAATATTTACAGTTTTTCTTCTTAAGTAATAATTTTTTTGGAAAAGTTTTTTAATTATAAAAGTATTTTTTTATTCTGAAATATATCTGCTTCTATGAAACAAAAGAACTTTAGTAAAAAGGACAATCCTCACAAACAGTATACATATGGAGTCTTAATACCATCCATATGAATACAGCTTGTGTGCTTATCAGCTGCCATATTCCACCCTCTTAGACTCAGCACAACTCTTTGATCTATTCAAGTGATTATCATGTTGTTCATTTTATATTTTAGCAATTGACGGCTCCTTCTGCAATTTTTTTGCGGGGTCACCCTGCATAAAATTCAATTCACAATTTCTCATGAGGAGAAATTCTACTTAGGTGCTTAGGCACATTTCATCAGCAAAATAATAATAATAGTAATATTTTAAAATATCAGAACCTGCTTTTCCTTTCCAGGATTTATGTGGGTGAAAGGAGGCTTAAGATAAATCCCCCCCCCCGTATAAATAGTTGGTCTCGAAATAATTTTCAACATATTTTTACACAAGAACAACAATTCCTCATATTTTTTAAATATTGTATTTTAAAAATATCAATTAAAATATGATTTGCTTTGATTGATCTTTCTATGTTTTAAAAAAAATTTAAGGATTCAAATTTTGTGTTGTTTGAATTCTTATACACTTTATTAGCATAAATTACATAATTTATAATCTTCTTTCTTTAGCACAAATGCACCAACAACTTCAATGCTTTTAGTCAAGAAAAAGGCTTTGGAAAAAATATTGTTATAACCAGTGCCAAACCTATTAATTGATAAAATATTATTGATAAAATATTTATTCTGTTGAAATCACCAGAATTCTAGAAGGTAATTAACAATTTCTCCAAACTTCAAAAGTACTAGCGTCAAGAACAGCTTACAAACAAGGAATGTGTGTAATTTCAAATTTTGAGAATGAAGAACCTGTGTTAGGAAAAACAATTATTGTTTTATGAAAAGGCTCCAAAGTTTTATTTGTGTGTAATCTTTTTAAATCTAGTTGTGTTTTTTACGTAAGGGGCTATCAACTGAAAAATGTTATGTAGTTATAATATAGCACCAGAAAATCTTTTAGATCAGAATTTAAATATTGAAAAGACGGTGTTGCTGTTCCCAAATATCTATTATTTGATCATGAATAAATATTTAAATATGAATCTTAAAATTTTTGTTTGAAGGGTTATAGATAGAATCTGAAATTGTAAAGCTCTTTTAACTTTTTATCTTGAAACAGTCTATAACAGGGGTGGCCAACGTGAGGCTCGCGAGCCACATGCGGCTCTTTGAATGATTATTTGTGGCTCTCGATAAATGTACCCGAGTTCTCTTTTCATTTTTGTGCTATTATATTTTAATATTTTTCTGAATCCATTTGAAATTCACATAATTCAGGGTGAGTTTCCATTTCCAATATAATTATGACCCAAAAAGTATCTGAAGAATTAGAATTAATTGAGATGCAAGACGATCAAGCTCCTCAATTAAAATATAAGTCGACGTTGATTACTGAATTTTGGAAATTTGTACCAGAATCGAAGAATAAAGAATTAAAAAAGGCTGCTGGTTGAATTATTTCAACATTCGGAACAACGTACTTATGTGAATCATTTTATTTCACTTTAAAATTCGTGAAATACCAACACCGATCAGAATTAACTAACCAGCATCTCAAAGAGTTACTGAGAAGTGCTGTCACCAATTATTCCCCAAGTTTTAATGAATTATCAGGAGAAGTAAAATAAATGTGTTTAATTTTTACTATTTAAATTCAATACACATATTTTGTATTTTTGTTTATGTGTCTTCAATAAATATAGTTTTTGTAAAAAAAAATTTAATACCTTTTTTGCATACCTTTTAAATACGTATTTAATTGCGGCTCGCGAAGAATTTCAGATTTTGAAAAATGGCTCGACTATCAAGGAGCTTGGCCACCCCTGGTCTATACCATCAGCTTAAAAAAAATCAGTTTTTCTTAGTAATATATATATATATATATATATATATATATATATACTTAACATTATTTATTAAAAATTTTGACAACTTGAAACTTTATGTATCATATCATATGCATCCTGCTTAGTTTAATATATTATTTCTAGTTCAAGTTATGTATTTTAATTTATATATCATAATCTGTAAACAAAACTTTTCCAACTGAGTGAAAATTTGCCCAGTCTAGGAATCAAATTTGGAACCTTAGTTTTACTTCAGAGAACAAAACAATACCTTGCAAACAAGAACTTACTCTGAAAACCCTATAAGCGTCAGTAACCTGATCTATGAAAATGATATAAATCGCAAAGATATATAATAATGATTATATAATAAAAATATTGCTTTTTCTCACATACTCACCACTATTTACTAATTTGTATAAAAATGACGGTAATTTTTTTTCAAACTGAGTGAAAATTTAATCTTTTTTTCAAGTAGTAAATTATGTTTGTAAAAAAGTAATTTAGCTATATGGTAAATTTTAATTCAGTTGAGGCAGAGAATATATCAAGAAATTTAGTGTCTTAATAAAATATAGAAAATTATTTTCGGGTGATCCCAAATTTCAGAACTGTAAACATTGAGGCATATGCTAACATAATTTTTATTTTAAATTACATAAATTAAAAATAAGTTTGAATTGAATGCACTTTCTTAGTAACAAAAACATACTATCTATCATATTTTTGAGTGAATATTTTGTATTTTTCTCATGAATGTTGTGATATGTATAAAAAGTATAATATATATCAATTTTAAGATTTTGCATAAACGTTATTACATTCTATCTATGTATACAAACATCAAAGTAAATGTAAATGAATAAATTATGTTTGAATATTGATCTAGATCTGTATTTTTTTGTTAATATTTCCAAGTTATATCATTATTTTTACATTTCTTAATTATCTTCAAATTTATTATTACCATCCGTTAATGCAATTAATAATGGAATGTTTTCTTAATTAGAGATTGGGGATTGACCAATCTAATATTTGTTTACTCTTTCATATAAATTCTTATTTGTGAAAGTAATATTTTCACTTTTAATTATTAAAATAATTTTAAAATACATAGTAATAAGTATTTGCTTCAACCTAAAATTAAAATTCTCTTTTATTTTCTCTCTAAAACATTAATGGTACTTACTCTATAGCATCTGTTGGTGCTTTAACGAATGAAATGTAAAAAAGAATTTTAATTTTACATATATCGATTTATCAATTTGAAGATACATATATATTTATATATACATACATTTTGGTCATGAAACAAAATCTTTGCTTTGAATAATAAGATATTTATTTGCTATAAAACTGTTCAAAGTGTCACTTGAATTAAACTTTTCATTGTAATTAAAAATTCCAGCTGATGAGATTAAACCAATTATATGTTTGCATAGTTTATTATATTATCATTTTTTTATAAAGGCATACAAAGAGGGGAAAAATCATGAAATATTATTCTTAAAGTGGTAAAATTGTCCCAAAATTTTGTCAAATATATTGGATGATAGGACTGAATTATTTTATTTTTAAAGAGATTTTGGGACCGAATTTCTTTCTAATCAATAAATATTTTATTATGTAAAGTCACTTCTAAATCTTATGATAGAAAATCTTTTGTTAGAAAGGAATCCAACCTTCAGGATGAAGAACGCCCCCCCCCCCCATTTGTGATCTAGAAATAAAGAGGATTAAGGAAAATTCTTTTTGGACCACACCCTTCCAATGCTATCGTTATTTTAAAATTCGCTTACGATCTCCCATGTGGTAGCTTTTTTTTCTTTTCTCTTTTAGTGAGATGGCAGATATATTGAAATAGAAAGTAAAGTTAGTAGTATTAAGGTTTTCTTCGAAAGTCTTTCAGCAAGAAAAAAAAAAAAAAAAAAAAAGAAGTCGAAGTTGGAATGCCTTAAAAAAAGCTACATTTAAAACTATGAATTCTACTTTTTCCAAAAGAATCGTTTTGAGTTTAAGACGAACATATTGAATTTTTTTAAATTTTTTTAATAGTAAGAAAATTAAAACAATTTTTTGTCTTGGTGCCAATGATTTAAACTAATTTAGATCAAGCATTGCTTCAAAAAATTGAAAGAATCTCTAGAAATTTAGGAGTAAATCATTTTAATTTGTTAAAAGAATAATACAAGTTGAGCTTTTACCTTGTTCTTTGCTTTATAAAATGCATAAAATACTAAAACAATGTACTAAAAAACATTTGTTTTGTTTTAATATATTTAGGAAAAGATGTAAAACAATATCATTTTCATTCATTATTTAATTCGATGCGTGTTAACTTACAAAGAAAAAAATTAGTAATTAAAAAGTCAAGAAATGAAGGAAATGTTTTTCCATAGATATTCAAATTAAGACGAAGGAGCGTAGAAAGAATCCTCCCGGTAGCACAGCTCGGCAGCAAGTTAAAATAATTTTCCAAATATTAAAAGTATAGATGACAAACACTTTTCATTTTCACAAAACTGTCTTTTCCTTCATATTTCTTTATTGAGCCATTTTTATAATTAGCTTATGGGCATAGAATAAATATGAGCCAAACTTAATCTAACACTAATGAATAACAGTTAGAAATTCACAGCAGAAACAATAAAACATTATTCACGTAAAGTTTTATTTAATTTTATTATGGCTTCTTCATAGATCAGGCCACAGACACTAATTATTACAAATCATGCATTCTATGTAACCATCCATAGGTGATTCTTATGATCTTTTGATCCTGATGTAATCAAATTTGAATAAAATTCATCTTTTTCTGTGATCCTTCTAAAAGAAGAGTGACTTTATTGACAAATCAGCGCTTCTGAGCATGCAACATCCACCTTTGCAAATTCATCATTCGAAAACAAACTAAAGCGCACAAGTACCATTTCATTTGATGATAGACACTTTAAAGAATAACCTTAAATACAAACTATTATAAATTAGTCTATGCGACCGTAGTCTATGCGTCTAGTGACTCTCACGATAAATTAATTTCTTCTATTGAATTGATGAATATCAAGTTTCAATCAAGTCTAAGTGAAACATTTATCTCTTCTCTCTGCATTCTTTAAAAGGGAGGAATGAAATCATAATAAATCAAGTTTCAACTTCACTGCTCATTGCGGCGAACTTTTACGAATTCAAAAAACACGCTAACATTAAACTGAACGCATATCTTTTTTGAGAAACGTTTTGTTGCATTCTAAGATTATAAAATTAATTTCTTTTGTATTTACTTTCAAACTTAAATAATTTTTTCTATTGCGTTTAAATTTAATATTATATATTAATTTTAATACATTTATATTAATTTTTCAGAATTTTTTCACTTTTTTATACGAAATTTATTTTGACTATTTCAAATTCATTTGAGTGTTAAATTAAAAAGTTTCTGCACATTTCTGCATTTTACAAGCATTTTTTTATAATAGCAATCATTAGCTAAATTAAGACTCTAACGAAAAGTCATTTGAAATTAATTTTTATTATAAGTATCTAAACTTTATTTTATTTTTTAACAGTTTTAAGGATTTTTTAAGCTTCTTGTCACATTGAAACTAAGAAACAACTTTTTTTCAAAAGACAGTTTTGACGGTGATAGAACGATTTTTGTGTCAGCTGTGACAAAACTCAATTTATTTTTCTTCTTTTCAGTTCATTTTATTAAAATAGTTTTTAAAATGTTTGTTTTCTTTTATTATATCGTTTTTTTTATAATTTTGTTATTGTCAGAAAAATTTTGATTAACGATAAATTTTGCTGATGACATTTAGGAAACAATTGTAACTTGATTTTCATCTGGTACTGAGCTCTAGTTAAAATCTTTAGCCAGTTGGAATGAAATGGAACTTTCGATCGACGATAAATTGCTTTTGGAGATAAATTCAGTTAGTAGCGATCAAAAGATAAAAACAATTGATGTTATTCAACACAGATCTACAATTAATACTAGAGTGTTGAAATGTGATCGGAATTTTTGATGTATGACATCTGGTGTTAATATCATAATAAATTCTTCTAGCAGTCAGGAAACAATTTGTATTGTCACCCAGCAGACAATTCAAATTAAGGTTTGAGGCTGCAACTACACAAAAAGTGGACAGAATGTTGCTTGTCAGTACATTTAATTTGAAGAAAATATCGCGTCTACTTGTTAATATTATAGACCTATAATTCCCCACGCAATTGCCATATTTTCGTTAAAAATGCGACCACTGTGTATTTAATTATTATTTTTTTAATAAGTATAGTTTTGCTGAATATTTTATAACATTCTACATAATGCTTTATTTTCCGCATATTTAATAAAATTTTTCAGAACTGAACGAGCGTTGTAATGCGTACTATATTTTGAGAAACACTTCCCAAATATGGTAATAGAAATGCTTTACATTATAAATATCAAAAGTTTTATTTATCTATTTAAAATTTTCAATTTGTGAAAAAGTGGCCACTGTTAAAAATGTTACAACTGAGAAATGGCCTGTCGCAAAATTTCTTTATTTCCTACACTTGAAATGGCCAGAAAATGGAGAAAAAAATGAGAAAAATGAAAGTTTTATTTATTCTGTTAAAATTTTAAATTTTTGAAAAAGTGGCCACTGTAAAAATGCTACAACTGAAAAATGGTCAGTATCAAAATTTCTTTATTTAGTTTTGCTCTTAAACGGCCAGAAAATGATTTCAAATTGTAGTCACTAGAAAACAATGGAAACTTTCATTATCATCAATCACAGAGCTTTTGTAGAGATTTTATTGCTCTAGCTAAGCTGATTTCAAAACTTCACCGTATCATGCGAAAGCGAGTTATAAATACGTAGCAAAACTGTTTTATAATATTAATAAAAATTACGAAAAAAAAAACACTTAAGAATTATTTTTAAGCCTTGCTGTATGCAAATTTTTTAATAGTCTTGTCTAAAATGTAGTTACAAATCACGAAAATCAAAAAACCTTAAACGCAACTGCTATCACCATTTTTGTTTTAAATTTATGTTTCGGCTGTTACTTGTCAAATGCACTAAATGAGTATTACTTTTGAAAAATACCTTTTGACTTAAACTGCTAAGATTATAAATGAGTTTTTTTTTATTAAATATTTTAGGGCATCAGATAATTTTTAACTATAAATTTGTAGGTAAAATTTTTGACTAAATATGTTACACCAACTATACACGATTTCCAGTACAGGAAAATGGTATTTTACTACAAAAAATTTGAGAAAAGACATACTAAAATACTTTGAAACATTCGTGAAAGCGTACATACTTTGCATACTTTCTGTTAGCTAACAGCATATGAATAGCACTACTGCTAGGGAAATTTTTGAATTAAGTATTTTGTAACTCTGTAAAGAAATAATTAAAAATAACTATTTATTTCATCTCGAAACAAAAGCCTTTTCAAAGCATTTGGCAATAGAAGAAACGGTCGAGTGAAAATAAACTAGACAAAAATAAATTCTACTTCATCAATTTATATTACCTTTATTTTTCAAGAATATTAGATGCTATAACAAATATATATAATAACTGCCAACCAAATCCGAAGAGACAGATATAAAAATAAAATAATAATCAACAAACACATGAGTCTAAAACTAAAAATTACTAAAATCATACACACTTAACATTTTACAAATGGAACATTACATTGCATTTTACATCATCAATTAAACAAAATGCATGGTTTATCATTCTCATTTACAGAAATGTTCAGGTACTTTAAATAACTTATGAATTTCACGTACTGTTTTGGAAGATCTGTCACGAATCAAATTGACATTTTGTATATGCTTTGTAAATAGAATAGGCGCCTGAAAGTTACGCATTTTCTCCACTCTCCAAACTTTTTTCCTTACCGTTCTTGCCTTTTTCTCTATCAAGTATAGTTCAACTTCTTACAGACTGCCGAGAGAGGAAAAAAGGATTTTCTACAGTCATCTTAACGGAAAGAGGAAAAAGATGGAGAAAGAGAGAAAATTGAGATCTGTTTTCATAGAATATAGATTAGCAAAAAAATGAGTAATTATTCATAATAAATGTGTAAAAATGTGTAAATGTGTATTCTATTTCGAAGCAATTTTTATCTACATAAATGAGGTATTGTTTCTAATGTATTGTGTGTCCGTAAAGTCATGGTGAACAATTGACCGGTCACAGGTCAAAAGTGCACCATCACTTAAAGGACACACTGCATTTTATTAGGCTAAATTAAATAAAAAGAAATCCCCTGATACTAAAAGTTTAAGATATATTAATGTTTTATTATTAAAATATATAATTTTATATTTATTTTTATTTTTTGAACGGAAGCATTTTTACGCATCTGAGCGTGAAGTATTGTTTCTTGTGTACTTTTTTGGATAAGTCTAATAAAATAAAAATTAAGTCGATAGCAGTTTAAAAGAAATGTGGTCTTCAAGAATGATAATTACATACTGTTAAAAGGCGAAGTTGAGCCAAACTGGGACAGAATGGCTGAAAATCAAATCTAATCGAATTTGAAAACATAAATTCATTATTAAACATAGTGAAAACAGCTCATTTTTGAGCAAAATGCATAATCTCAAAAATGTTAATCAGGAGTAATTTGTTGTTTAAATGAAAGTGGTCTCAAAAATGAGTATTATGCTGTTTGTCACTAATCCACAGAATGAGTACGTTAGGTTTCGGCTATACAAATTTTGAAGAGACATAGGTTTGCTCAACTTTGTCTTTGATTTATACCCATCTACGTCCCTAATAACTTCATAACTATTAGTTCAACGAATTATTTTAATTTCTTTAAACTGGATTCATTACATAATTAAAGAAACAAGAAACTATGCTTCACATCTCTAAATAGCAATATCATATGTGTAATTAGGTAAAAGTACAAAATTGTATTTCTGATACATTTAAACTATTCAATAACTTTTAAAACTATTAATCCCATCGAAAAAATCTATCAGTTAAATACTTCATTTGTCAATATAGTAACAGAAAAATAATGGCAACATATTTGAAATCAGCTCACCACACAATTTAAAAATCAGTCATTATATTGTAACACTTTTTTGTAATCGAAAATTAGCAGACCTGTATTATCTTTTGCAGCGATTAAATTGCACATTTAATGTGTTATCTTTAAGATTGTATCTTAGTACGTGATGATCTGATTTTTTAGTTTTTTCTCCTTTTCCTGTTCACTTTACATCGCTTTAAACAATGCGATTTTATTTTCTAAAATTTTTCACGCAAGCAAAGTATAGTAAGCTATTTCTTAAATCACTTTATAAATACAGCATTTTGTTAATTTTTGCTCAAAACATGAATGTCATAAAAATGCATTTTGTGCAATTTTCAGACAAGTTTTGAAAAGGATCACCAACAAAAATCTTATGCTTGTATCTCTTTTTCAACAATAAAAAAAAGTTTTTCCTACTTTTTTGCAAATTTTGCAACGCACTCCAAATATGTCCAAAATGTATCACTTTTTTATGGTCCTTTGTTTGCTTTGAACAAACTCTGACTAATTATCAGACAAAGCATTTTATATATAGTACAACATTTTTAAAAAACCTGACCAGGTTTTATAGACCCTTGAAATTCTTATCCTTAAAATAAAAATTTCACCAGTAATTAAAAAAGAATTTCAACTATCGTGATGCAACAGTTTTTTTATAAAAATTAAATAGCGATTATTAATGAAGAAATTAATCTTTCTACATACATTTTAATTTACGTATATTAAAAAAAATATTGTACTTCAATAAAAAAATTACCAAGAGGAAACATCTTAAAATTGCTCTGTTGGTCACCAAAACTCGGGTTTTATCACAAACAAATTATTTAAATGCAATGCAATAAATTCTGCGAAAATTAAATTTCATAAGAGAAGACAGACAATTTAAAAAATATTCTTCTTACACGAATATCTTATACGATAATTTTATACGAAAATAAAAGTGCTAAAGAACTAAATGCATGAAAAAATACTTTTTGTAGCTATCATTATTATTATAATATATTTATTTTAATATTATTAAATATAATATGAATCACAAATAACTATACCAATTATTATGATCTTTTTTATTCTTTTAATAAAATAAAAAAAAATGTATTTAATAAACTATATAATGATTATAAATATTAAGCTTCATTATTAGCTTCAACAATTGTAGTTAGATCTTAAAAAAGGATTTAAATAGTTTCTTCTGTTGTATATTATTTCCAACACAAAAAAAACTTACAGTTAAACTTTGTTGGCAATTCGAGAAGAAATTGCAAACTGTCATAAAGTTTTATATCTTGCACAAAAAAAAATTACCCTGAATAATTTTTAATTTGATGATCGGATCTTTACATGCTAAGACTAAATCTTAATGGTTCAAGACGATGACCTCAAATATGCAAATTAATTAGTGCCAACGATAATTAATTAGCATATTTGTTACATATTTTTATTACTTTATTTACGTATGCTTTGGCATAATTGTTAGCACGTAAGTTATGAAACAAAAACGCACTTTCTCTGAAGAAACAAATATTTTTGTTGACGGATTTGGTTTCTAGAACTTAAAAAAAATTGTTATAGACGCAATCTGGGAAATATGGTCTCAATAGTTTGGTCAGGAGAGTGGTACAAAGTTTAACTCTTGAGTGCTAATTTTACTTTTTGTGCATTTCGCCATGTCTTGGAAATTTTCAAAACGAGGCGAAGCATTTCAGCACTTAATTATAAAATTTATTTTCCGAAACATAATTGTTTGCGAAAAATTCTTTTCAACAATTATTTATGATATTTTTAATTATTTTATTTCATAGTGGTCAGGAAAAGTTTTGAATCGTACGATATACAAATTTTAACATTCATTTAAAATACTGTCCTTTTATAAGGCAAAATACAAAATTTGAGCAAAATTGGACTAGTAGTCCCTCAGATATTGAATTTTAAATATACTACTTCCTTAAAATTCGATTTCTCAGAAACTATTCGACCTATTTCGCGCAAATTTTGCCTTATAAAATGACATTCCTGAAATGAATGTTAAAATTTGTATAACTTACTATCAAAAATTTTTTTGACTATTATTAAATACTCTCTATATTTTGGAGATCAGAAATCAAAATCCGTTGAAAAAATTTTATATTTATTCAGAAAAAGTATGTTTTTGTGTCTAATTTTGTAACTTAAAATAGAGTCTGCACTAATTAATTAGCATATTTGAAGTCAAGCCTTTGAACCATTAAAATTGAGACTTAAAACGTGAAGATCCGATGATTTGATCAAAAGTTTCTTACAGTGGTTCCTTTATTTTTTGCATACTGTACAATCACTTCATGGTTTTAAAAAAATTAAGATTGTGGTTAATCTAAATGAAAAATAACTTTTTTCTCAAAACTAAAACATTTAATAATCTTCTTTTCTATAACCAATTGAAAATCAGTTAAATTTTTTTAGAAAGTCATATTAAAAAGAAATAAATAAAAAAAGGAAAAAATTCTTAAAAATTTTCTTTTAAGATAGCAAATTTGTTTTTATTTTTTCAAAAAAATTATTTGAAACTTCAAGTTTAATATTTGCAGTGATATCTTCCATTGATTATTAATTGGATCAAAATAATTTTGATGATGCTATTAAGTTCTCAGATGTCCCAAGGTCTCCTTAAAATCTAATTAAAATTCTCCTCTATAATTTATAACGCGTTTTGACAAAGAGACACAGAAATATATATATATATCTTTAAAAAATTATAACAGTTTCAAATATTCGAAAATAAAAACAGTTTATACTAACGGTCGCCAATCCTCACGAAGTATTTAATATCACGGACCTAATTTTTTGGAGGAACTGATTACAGTGGGTTTTTAAATGTCCAAAGTTGACGTATTTCAGCGATTTTATTAAAATTGTACGAATTCAAAGGAAAGAAAGAAAGTTTTCAAATGTACCATTTAAAAGGTAATTCCAAGTGGAAAGTTCCCAAATGTACTAATTAAAAAGTTATTTAAGATGGAAAGTTTCCAAATGTAATACATAAAAGGTTATTAAATGGAAAGCTTCCTAATGGTCACACTGTATATTTTCACAGAAAAGTTATATTTAGTATGACGACAAATGATAAGAAAGGAAAGTCAAGTGATTGACTAATTATAGTTTAATAATTACAAACATAATAATATCCAATCAGTGTGACTTCACAACTTCACATTAGAGGGAAAGCGAAAATTTGACTAACAATATCAAAATAAAAATGGCCATCTTATTTTGTGACGTAGTGAAGTAACTGTTTACCGAGCTTATATCTAAAACTTAAATATTTGCCTCAACCTTGTCTAACATCGGTATTGAAGCGTGCTTGTTTCTTCCTCTCCAAGCAGGGCCGGTTGAATTTCTTCTCTAGCTTCGAATAGCAAGAAAACTTGAGGCAAATATTTATAGAGAAAGCGGAGCAGTTAAAAACCCGTGACTAGTTCTCAATTCTTTCGTGGATGTAAACAATTTCTTTCATGAACCGCCATTTGGTAAACGCGGGTTTATAGGAACTTAATAAAAATAAGATTAAAAAAATTCCCGAGAAATCGTCTGTCCTAAAAAGAAATATAAACTAGGAAATAAATAAAAATATTTAAAAGAATTAACTTCGAATTGCAAAAAGAAGTGATGACATTTTTAAAACACATAAAAATCTTCTATAATATAATTTTGTTACTTACGTTATTTTATTTTATTTAATATCATTTAATTTAAACCCATTTAAAACGAATTTTCATTTATTTTACAAATCTTCGCAATGAAATTTTCCGATATTGTAAATCTTTTATTGAAACTGATCCTACCCTAAAATCAGAAAAGCTATAACTTCTTTAGTATACAGGGTCAAGAAATAGCCTAGACAAAGTTTAAAAGCAAATATTTTTAACTAACTTCAAAGTTTCAGATATTTTTGTCACATGTCGATCCAAGTACGCATCCAAATATGAGTATGAAAGATGGTTGTTCATTATGCTGCTGCAATACACACTCAAGAATGGTCATATTTTCTTGACTCAAATGCAAGAAATTTTCATCTTAAAAACAAAAATTCTCACAAGAATTCTATATCCTTTAAAAAAAATCTTTCTGCAAGGGATAAAATTTCAGTGAACAACTCAGTTGCCCATAAAAATTTTTTTTTTACAAATTTACAGCTCTGCTGAAAAATTTTCTACTTGAATTTTTTTAAAAATATGTTACTGCTAGTAATGTTTTCATTTTTGTTTGAAAGTTCTATTGTAATATTTTAATAGGTATTAAAATTTCCTTGTATATGTATCCAAGTTATTTCCGTATGATTGGCCTGAAAACTGTATTAAATTAACTCAAAGAAGAATTATTTTAATACTTTAAATTTAATTCTAAAAATTCGAATGCATTATTTTCCGTTAAATTCATCTTGAAAAGACAAGTTCGTACAAATCCTCGCAAGACTTCTATATCCATAAAAAATTATTTGTACAAGAGACAAAATTTCAGTGAGGCAGTCAATTACAATTTTTGACATATTTACAGTTTCGCTGAAAAATTATCAACTTGAAGTTTTTTTATAAACTACGTTACAGTTAATAATGTTTTCATTCTTATTTGAGAGATCAGTTATAATATTTAAGTAAGCAATAAAATTCATATGTGTCCAAGTTATTTCTGTACAATTTGACCGAAAACTCTACATTAAATTAGCTCTATGAAGAATTATTTTCATACTTAAAATTTAATTTTCCAAACTCGAATGCATAAGACTTTCCATTCTGTTTATTTTGAAAACACAAGTTTGTACAAAACTTCACAAGACTTCTATATATCCCGAAAAAAGTCTTTGTGCGAGGAATAAATTTTCAGTGAGTGAGTTGCTACCCATAATAAAAAAAATTACAATATATTTGCATCTCTGATGAAAATTTGTCAACATGAAGTTTTTAGTAAATATATTACAACTAGTAATGTTGTCATGCCTATCCGAAACTTCAGCTGTAATAAGCATTAAAACTACATTGAATATGTGTCCAAGCTATTTTTGTGTAATTTACCTAAAAACTATTTCAACTTAGCCAAATAAATATTTTTTTTTTCAATTTAATCATATTCCAATATAAAAATCTCGTAAAAATCAGTTTGAAGATCTAACAGTTATTCACAGAAAAACTCCCTCACAACAGCATGCAGGATGTCTAGTGATGAAGTCCTGTATTACATTTATGCTTTGTTTGTTATATTTTAATTTAATTATAATTCTCTACTTCTGGTATAAACCAATTTTTGAATATTTATTTCGTAAACTAAAAATAATTGAGTTATCATGTTTTTGGATGCACGTCACAGGTATGACATAAAATACACTTATTTTTTTATTGAAAGCCACAAACAATTGTATATCCCTTGAATAACAAAACCCATATTAAGCTATATATTATACTTCACTGCATGAAAAAAACATGTAAATTAATTGTCTAAATTAGTACAAACAATTAAATGTGTTTAAAAACCTCGATAGTGAAAAAAATGTACTGTGCCATTATTTTTATAAAGGTAAGGATATATACAAATTATGATACACATGTATGTCATTGGAAGTATAGAAAAGATCTACAGGAGGATTTCCTCACTATTAAGTAGGTGCACGATTAAAATATCACAATGAGCACATCCTTTTCCCAAAATTATTTATAAAGTGCGTTTGGTGACATCCACATAAAAAGCATGCACTTGATTCCTCTGCAATCCACTCTGAAAAAGAAAGAAGAAACAATTAACACTCTTATTTTATTAAACATTAAAAGCACATGATTATTTTTTCTAACCTTCGTTTCGATATTTATTAAACTCTTTGTGAATATAAGATTACGCAATTTTTCCACACTTTTACACTCACTGTTTTCCATGGATACGACTAATCTTGCTTTTTCCACACAGTTCAACTTCTTACTGAAATGTAATGACAAACAAGATTTTACGAGACCATGCAGGCGGAGAGGGGAAAAATGTAAGGAATGGGGAAATCGTGTAACTTTGAGGTATCTATTATTTTTACAAAGAATATAATGTTCAGGGCCATCATTAGTAGTGCTTTTCGAAGCTTTATCGCCAAGGAAAATAAAATAAAATATGGCTTTACACTTGAGGCAAACATTATAATTCTAACCTTTATTTTTTCAGTGAAAAATTATCTGGACTCTATATCGCGCAATGAATGAAGTATTTACTTGATAGAGAATTTTCTATCAAGTGAAAAACTATCAAAATCAACGAATAAATTTTTAATAAATGGATAAAAATTCAATAAATATTTAATAAATTATCAATAAATTTTTAATCAATGAATAAATTTCGCACATTTTTATGAGGCCAGATAAAGTAGCTCTAGTAAAGCTTTTCAAATATTAAAGAATTTGATAATAAACTCTTTTCATTTTCACAAAACTGTGACTTTTCTTTAGATTGACAAGTCATTTTCAAGCGTCTATCTAACAATTATAAATAACTGTTGCAAATTCTCAGCAGTTATAAAAATCTTATATTATTCCAGAGTCTTCGAAAAACAAGGAGTCTAACTATAGGAAAATATATAAATTCTTCTACTACATGCCATTTACAAAATTCAATTCCAATTTACAGGTTACACTTTTTACAGGGTAATACAGTACAGTAATTGCATTATTGAAGAGAGCTCATCAGAAGGATTGAGAATTACACAGCAACCAATGGCCAGAAAAGTCATCAGCAAGAAGCGTTTACTTCTTCTGGATTGATTGCTCTTCTGGATTGATTGCTCTTGCGCATTTGAATTAGATTATCATTTATCTAAACTATCTAATTGTATTTATCCAACTTAGTTACAGAGCCAAATCAGCAATTAATGATAAAATTGATATTTCTAGAAATAATTTTGGTGCAATTTTTGACAATGTTATTGGAAAAATAACATTGATTACTGAATTCAGATAACTCATATAAGATAACTGAATTCAGATAACTCATATAAGATAACTGAATTCAGATAACTCATATAAGATAACTGAATTCAGATAACTCATATAAAATTAACTCATCTAACTATAACTCAAGAACTTATAGACTAACTCATATAAAAAAAGACCTGTTTTACGAACTAAACATAAATTTTTAATTAAAAATGGAATAACAATATGTACTACAGAACTCAGTGGCGCGACAGCCCATAGACAGCCAAGGCCTAATGTGCCTATTTCAGTATTCTTTGGGCTCTGGGGTGCAAAAAAAGATAATCCGGTTGGGTGGTCAGCTCAACGCTGAACCCCCAGTGTTTAGTTCCTAAGCATGCTTGGTACTCATTTAATCGACTCACTGAAGGGATTAAAAGCTGAGTCAACCTTGCCCGGCACCAGGATCGAACAAATGTTCATAAATATTTCAAATTTACCCTTACTATTTTCAATAGTAACTATTTAAATTAATGTTTCATTTCTTAAACAGGTGTTTTTATACGAATCAAATTTTGTATTTTGATTCTAATGACAAATGTGGGGATATAAAGTTGCATCTCATGAAACTCAAATTTTACAAAATATTTAAAAATTATTGTATAAAATTGAATTTCACTTTTTAAAATAAAATAAAAATATTAAGCCTAATTATCTTTTTTATACAGTAAAAAAGATGGAGTTAAAAATCTTGACAAACATTTTGGAAAAGTCAAAGATTAATGTTTAAAGTAATGATATCATTGAAACCACACGATGACAAAGTCTGAAAAATTAATTATTTACTAATAAAAAGCGACAATAAATAACCTTAAAAATCTTTTTTTTTTAATTAAACTTTTTAAATATCAATTTATAATTAAACTATATTTACATTATGCAATAAAAAATGTTTCAAGAACATGTTACTACATTAGAAGCGTATTTTTGATATTTATAAAGAAGAGAAAAATTATTTTATTAATCAAGTCGAATTCGGTTTTTATTTTATAATGTAGTTTGACAAATGAATATTTTATCTCTGTGGAGAGGTATCAACAGAAATTCGGAAACACATATTTTACAACTGATAAAAAAAAAAATTTAAGAAAGTTATGGGTAACTAACGCTCTGAATATTTAAAAAAATTACAATGTTTTAAATCATTATTTTTTCCTAAATTTTTCACTGTACAAGAATTAATCATGTTTAATACAGAGAATGTGAAAAAAAATTGTAAATGCGTATTTTACAAAATTAATCTTATTTATTAAATAAATACATTCATAAGAGTGCATTATCAAAAGTAGTTTAATATTTACATGTTTCTCCACAATCATGTATCCACAAAAGTCTCATTGAGTCATTTGTTCGTTCATTATCAGTTAATTAAAATAAACCAAAAGTGATCATTAAAATATGTAATAACCATATTTATTGATAACTAAAATGTCCTATAATTAAATACTAAGAATAAAAATTGTTTGCTATATCACTGAAAAGCAAATCACGAATTTATTTCCAAATATAAAAGATTTTTTTTTAAAATTTGCTACTGAAGAATCAAAAGTATTGTCACGCAATCATATACAAAAGTGTGACGCTCATCTTTGTCAATCTGCCAAAATCTACAGACTAATATGGAGCAAAGAAAATATATTTTGTGTGAAGACAGTTGTTCACGCATTAGCCCCATGCACTTCATACTAGGCTCTCGTTTCAAGAATAAATTTAAATAAATAGGCTGCGCCACTTGAATAGGACAATTCCAAAGTGACCCTTAATCGTCCTCAAGTTGGAACGCCTTATTGAAAATTTAAAATTTTAATGTTTTTTTTTAAAGAACGGTACAATTTTTACATGGGAGTCACCATGAATCAAATGGAATCAAAACCTGTAAAAATAAGTTCAACATTACATTCTCAAGAATAATATTCTCAATTTTGACGATTCAGCAATCCTTGAGTTATATTTCGTTAATTTTGAAAATTATTTCGTCTTGAAACCACGTGATTTGTGATGAAACGGGAACTCTCAAATGTATGACGAAAATGTTTCCTTAACTCGCAATCTATCGTATTGTGGGAAATTGTTAACTAAGATGAGAAAACTAGGATGAAGACTAGGATCGGCTTGCATGGTGGTCAAGGAGTAGGTTTCTTACCCGGAAGTCGCCGGATGCGACATTCCACTATGACTAACTCTGGGGCACTTCCTCGCCAAATTGCGCGATAACTGCTTAATTGTTATGCGTGCCTATGCACGAACGAGTTGAAGCGTCTGTGGCAACCCTTAACTGTAAACAAGGAACATCGTCTTTTTAAACTTTCGTTATGGAGATCTAGGAATCAAAAGACAGCATACTCTTTCTGAAAGCATTCAAAAAATATTAGACATGCTAAAAAGCATGCAGCAAAACATAAGCAACTTTTGATTCTTTTTATTTAACTGGAATAATTGATTACTTAATAATTTCAAATTGATCTATTATTTTATTGATTTTACTTATTAATTTTTGTCGTTGAAACACATTGCTTCCTCAAAATTCAGTGGTATTAAATAACTTTTTTTTTTTCTTTTTTTTTTTTTTTTGTAATTTACATGTATCAATAAGAGAATTGTGCTAATAGGTTATTTATTTAAAATATAATAAACCAAAATTTAAATTTTGTTAAAAATTTTTTTTAATGATTTACTATTTATTTTCTGAACCAGTTTTTACTACAATTCAGCTATGTAAATGTTGTAAAATTATCAATTTATTCTTTTTATCTGCTTATTTTCACTCAAAATTTCTATTTAGATCTACCATACCTGTGCTTTTTTTTTTTTTTTTTTTTTTTTTTGTAAATTTTTGATATTGCTTAATTTTATGCATAAATGTTTCTAACTATTTTCTAAAAAAATGACCTAAATATTTAATACAATATTAAATGTATGCTGATAAATAAATATTACATAAAATAATTGTCATTTTATTTAAGTTTTAGTACATAATCATTAAATTAAAATGTACTCATTAAAATGCAGCATATTTAGTATTTCTCTCAACATATAGTTGTTGCCTAAATGCTACACCATATAATTAAGCAATATATTTTATTTATGAATCAAGTTTTGTTTCAAATTTTTTACTCTATAAACAAAATTAAATCTGATCTCACCCTAATTAGTGTATAATTACAATATTTTATTTTTCACATAAAGGTTTAATAAATGTGACTGATCAAGTTCGAACATTGTAGGTTAATCTATGAGGACCGTACATCACAAAACAGAAAATATCAGTTAGTAAGCAAATTTACTTAGAAAGAAATGTTTAGTGACTGTTTACATGATTTCAACTTTCTACTGGAGTGAAATGTTGATAATCTCATATTTGAACGGTGAGAACATTCTAACAATTGGGCTTTCTTTTTGAGGAGAACCATTGTTTCTTGATGGTAAAAAGAGTTGGATGAAATGAAAATAAAGATTAAGCAAAATTTAAAAAACTGAACGTAATCATAGCAAAATAATGCATCATTTTTCTGCATTGAGTTTTAAATTATATTAAAATTGTTACTAAATGTATTAGTTTATCGTTATTTACCATTACAGTAAATTGGATTGCATTTAACTCTTTAGGAAAAATTTTTTTATTTGGATTTTAATTACTTTTTAAAATTAATATAACTATATTGAAGTAAATATTTTAAAAATTGGCATAGCTAAAATTGTTAGTATTAATTCAGGTCTTATTTTTGAAATTTACAAGAAACTGCCAAGTATTATGCTTACTAATTCTTATTCAAAACTAAATCTATTTAAAAGAACAATAATTTTTAGAAATCAGAACTATTCTTGTGAAATTTTCAAACATCGTTATTCACATGACAACCAACATATTAAGCAAGTCTTTAAGTTTGACTTAGATGAGTATTTTTTTTTTTTTTTTTTTAATTGCAAAGAAGAAACCAAGAATTATTTTCAACTGATTGAGATAGATATATATTAACCATAAGTTCTATAAAAGGTTTGGTAATTGTTGTTTAGTGCTAAACTTCCAGATAATAATTATTCTTGTAGCCAATTTATAAATAAATTTTCAACATTTAGTTCTAAGTGGAATCATGATTCTATAAATGAAATCGTGAATAGTAGAAATATTTGTTTGTCAATATAATGAAATTGCGTTGCGCCATGTAAATACAAACATATAGTTGTGTAATTAATTACTGCACCATTTTCACGTTGCTTGAACTAAAAAAGAAGTTGCGTTATATGAAATTTTATCGTGAAACTAAAACGTACGAAATATTATATATCCAAAGTAATTTTATTGTTTATTTAAATTAACAAATTTTTGTACAAACGAGTTCCACCGATCATTACATAAACAAACACTACTTGCACGCGTATAAAAGAAAATTAAGTAGCGATTTTAGTTTAATCTCGTACGATTCGAGAAAGCGTGAGATTCATTGATTTGACGTGTTAAGAATTCGCACGCCAAACAGTGCCAATTTGAGTGCCCCAGAGTTAGTCAAAGTGGAATATCGCTTCCCGGATTCGATTTCCGATTCTGCCATTGGTGTAATTTATCTCTCTGTTCTGTTTTTCTTTTGTTATTAAAGTGATATTGACACAAATATATGATGTCCACGATAAAGTGATTATTTGAAAAGTTAGATACATTAGGCACGACGAGGCAATTATTTATTTTGGGAAAAAAGCAGAAATGACGAAATATTTCTTTACTATTGACTAAATTCGTTTTCCCGTAGAAGAGACGATAGTTATTTCGCCGCTTTGATGAAATGCTTGCTCGGAGAATATACCAGGAAACGGTTTCGTCAAAAACGAAGAAAATTTAGTGTTGAATTTAACAGTGTGCTTTTTTCTAAAAGTGGATTTAGTAGCAATCTTTGGCTGTCTTCGGCAACGATATCTGTTAGATATATCGCAGACAAATGATGAAAACGAAGATTTGAATAAATCTTTAAGGATCAATTAGCGAAAGATGATAAAACTCTGCCAGGGTTTATTCTCGTTACAAGATTAGGGAGTGTATGGAATGAAACTATTGATAATAGTTGTTTACCATTTTTTAATAATCGGATTAATCGAGGGAAGCCCTTTTATATACAGTGATGTTTTTACCACTACCTTCATGTCCGATACTGATGTTTTCTAAGGTCAAGTGCTAAATATATTTGCCTGGAAAACTTATTACTCATGTGATTCAAAACCTTCTAGCACAAAGTATTCGCATAAGAAATGAGAAACGCATACAAAGTGCGGCATTCAAAGTCAACAAACAGCTAGTATTGTCTAGTTGTTTGCTCGGAAAATTACCATTTAAATACGTATTTGAAATTTCCTGCCAAATAAGTTGAAAATTATTTTCTTAACCAAACTTAGTTTGTATAACCGATATAATAATCGTATAGTATAATAACTGATAAATTCAAATAGCTTATTCATTTTAACAGACTTACTTAGTTATTATTAATGATAATCAATGATTATTAATATTAACTGAATTGAATATTGAGCGTAACAGCTAAACACTATTATTTCATTTTTTTTCATCCACCAGTTCAGGGATTTGATAAAATCACTTCGAGAAATAACCCTGCAAAGCTGTTATTCTAACATCTTCCGTGAAATGTCCCTTAGGGATTTGATCAAATTTCCGTTTTCATCATCTTCCTGGTGCTACATTGCTTTTTATTTTTAGAGAATATTATTGTATTCTAGCATTAGTTTTTTTTTTTTTTTTGCAGCGTCTTTCATAACTGCTGCTCATATTTCTTTATTCAAGTTTTTAAAGTCAGAAATTAGGCCTTAATGTCAAGGAAATTTTTGCTGGTGAAAAAATCCACTAAAAGTTTTTGTAGCAAGGTTTAAAAATGGCCAACTCATGGTTTGTAAAGAAAAAAAATCATTTCGGTGCGAAATTTATCTCATTTGATGATTTGTTCATTTTTTTTTCTGCTGCCAATGTAATTTTAGCCATATTTGTTTTAGTTTTAGTTGAATCATTGTTTAATTTAGTTAATTAAACAATTATTTAATTAACTAATTATTTAATTAAACAATTATTTAATTACACAATTATTTAATTTTAAACAATTATTTAATGAAACAATTATTTAATTTTAAACAATAATTTAATTTAAAATTGTTGAATTTAATTAAAATTCATTTAAGAGTAATTAAAAAAATTAGGAAATTAAAAGAAATTTTAAAAGCTAGGAAATATGTAATGCCTTCTGTGGTATCACAATGGCATTCGAGAATTAAGAATGGTAAAGGAAACATCTTCAATACTTAGCGACTAATTACGACTTTTTTTTTTAATTACTGCCTATATTTCAATTGTAATTTTTGGAGAAATATATTTGTTTTACTTATGTTTTATATTACATTGAAACATAGAATATAATTTAAAATTTGCTATCTTAAATTACTAAACTACCAAAGAAATAATTTCATTGTTAAAACATCGTAAAACGTTAATAATCTCTATTAATGCAGGCCTAAAAGGGATTAAAATTCGTTTTAAGTTTATGAACTGTCACGTGCGAGACATAGCTTGATTTTTTTCATGAGTCCCACACGGGACGAATTAATAACTAATTATAAAAATAATTACAATGCTACATTAACTTATAAAATTTCTAAAACTACTGCAGAACATTTGAAAATGTTTATATTTTCTAAAAATAAATATGATAAAGAAATTAATTTTAAAAATTAAAAAATCATGCCACCTTCATAAAAATTACTTAAAAAACTATTTTTTAAAAATTATAATTCCATTAAAAGACATTTCAAGAAGAAAAAAAATTACACTAAAAAGTATCCCATACGTGACCAAGAAATTCCCCTAATAATATCTGGAAAATGAAAGTAAATGATGATAAAATGTTCAATGAGAGTATTAATGATGATTTACAGAAGCATGCTAAAGTTTCCGGCCAGTATAATTTTTTAACTTTTTTAAATCTTTGGCTGTTTAAATAAGGGAAAAGCAAATAATTTTAGATTCATTTATTGTTATTACCAATTTCTAATACTCTCACATTGTTACTTATTCAACATTATATATATATAAAGATTTGTAAGCAAAAAAAAGTAAATAAAATAAACTACAATAATTTCGTGTTCAAAAGTCTCCGACTAGACTTTGTTTTAAATTTATAAAGGAAATATTGATATACAATGGTATTCAAAAGTTTAATTTGTAGTAAATATAGGTTAAAAATACTGTAATAAACTTACAGTTTGCATTAACAAATCTTTCGTTATAGGTAGAAAGGAATATCTGGAGTTACGTCAAAGAGTTTATCAGAAAAATTCCTTAAAGAAATCCCGTTTTTCTTATTGTTTAGAAAGTTAACTGAAAATGACCTAGTTATTAATAATCGAAATGAACATTTAAAATCCATCCATATCAACAGAGAAAGAAATTCTTAAAATTCTTAAAGCAAATTAATGTAAAGCATCGAGGAACGTATACATAGTAAGTATTTTACAAATTAGTCGCAATACCTTAAATCACGTAGGAATGGTTTGCACGCAACAAAACGTTAATATGATGTTGGATTGCATGGGCGAATAACCATAACAATGCTATTAATTTGTAAAAAAAAAGCTTAAAAACCTAGATAGCAATTTGTTTAAGAACACATGAACATGGATTTAGAAAATTTCTGATACATATTAATTCAAGAAGTATATTCGATGTTCAACAAGAGCAAGAAATAATTCAAAATAAAAAAAATAAAAATTTCTTTCGGTTATGTAGGTTTTGTTGTTAAAAAAAATATAGGTAAAAAAATAAATATCAAATTCTTACTGACATGATAAAGACAATGTTATGGTATGGGATGCCTATCAGAACAATGGCCTAGGCCATTAGTGCAAATTGATGGTTTTATGGATCGCTTTATGTATGGTATATTCTACGAAATAATCTTCTAGCGTATGCAAACCAAATGATGCCAATAACTGGTCAATTCAGCAAGTGTTTCCCCGACCGACCCGAGTTATACCTTAAAGCTTGAAGGGATGGTTTGCACGTAACAATATTGATTTTTAACAAAACAATATCCTTATTCAATGTTTGTCTGCAGCTACAAATAGCGTGGACACGGAAAGTTCAGAGTATTAAAAATGTGTTAATGATAGTTCTTGGTGAAGTGAAATACCGAAAATCAAAAGTTGTTTCACTACATCACTTTCAGTTAAAAGCAGTTTAGTGTTCTCCAAAGACCACTTGGGTTGACATTCGTCAATTCAGACGAATAAGGATAGATTAGCTGACCACTCTTTCAGACGCACCATACACTATCTACCAATAAATATTTGGAGACGTGTGATTGAAAAAAAAACTTTATTCATAATCAATAGTTGGTAGAGCCTCCACGAGAGGCAATTACAGCGTGAACTCTCCGGGGCATACTTTCCACAAGTCCTTGTGTGACGGCTAGTGGTATTTTTCTCCACTCGCCTTGGAGAAGACATGAAAGTTCCTTCACCGATTTTGGACGGGTAGTACACCCCTTAATTCGGTGATCCAACTCGGCCAAGAGGTTCTCGATAGGGTTCAGATCTGGGCTCTGGGCAGGCCACTGGCAGGGATTAACCCCATAGGCACCATACCAAGCCTTGGTGACCCTCGCAATGTAGGAAGCACATGGTCATCCAATACAGTGCAGTATCTTGCATGGGACTAATGCCGATGTTGTTCCCTACACGATATATACTGGCGAAGGGCGTGACGTATCTCAGGACCACAGATATAGTCATTTGCATAGGTGTCCAAATACTTATTGGTAGATAGTGTATTAGGTGGGCAAACGTTGCTCCCATACGAAAGATAGATAGTACAGAGAATGAATGAACATCCATGCCTTGCCCGGGATTTGAACCCAGAACCTTCCTGATGTAAGGCCAGTTCCCTGACTCCTACACAGTTCCATCGGCCCATTTTTAGTGTTAAAATTGGGAAAAGAAGTATGGTCAAAACTACCAGATAGGGTAAAATTTATCACGTTTCTGGCTCTATGGAAACACCGAAAAGCTCAGTAAGTTTTTTCGAATGCTTTGGTAATAATTTTGATAAAATTAATATTAAAATGTGTTTTTATAATATGTGATAAAATTTGGGTGAATGCGGTAATATTTGGTAATTTTATGAGGATATCTTAGAACATGACATGAAAAAATTTATTCGGTAAAATTTGCTTTTCAGTTTCGTATTTTTTACAACACTGAAAAAATTTTGGTGTATAGTTACCTCCATTTTTGGTGTTGAGTTAGACTAAAATTTTTTTAAATGCACATAGTGACATATTTTTACTTTTTCACTGTTATAGTTTTATTTATATTTATTTATTTATTTCTCGCTTGTATGTTTACTGTTTTTCATGCACATTAAAATCAATTTACGACTTCATTTCAAAAACAATTCTTTTTAATAACAGACACATTTTTATCATTATATTTGCATTAAATCTTTCAAACAATTGCTATTTGTTAATTTTATGCCAATTTTCACTACAGTACTGTAGTCAAAAAAGTATTTAGTTTATCGCAATACTAGAAATGATGGCAACTATTCACAAAAATTCTTGAAGTGTAAATGTGTGGTAATAAGAACTATAATTTTGAAAATGAGAATTCTCGATAAACCGTTACTATATGAACGAAAAAATTAGTAAATAAATAGTTTAATTACCATATATTTTTATTTTATTAAACAAAAGTATGTTTTCTTTTTACCAGAAATGTCATTGCCGTACAGTACGGTAATTTCGCCAGAATTTTTTTCTACGTGAAGCTTCACTAAAATTTTTTATATTGAATGAATGACGAAGCATAAACAAGAATTATTGAATAATGTATTATATTTTGCGCCAAATTTCTGTTTACTTGAATAAAAATTTTAGTATTGCTGAAAATTAACGAGAAAAAAAAATATTGTATGCATAGACACAAAAATAGCTACGAAATTTCCATAAGTTCTTTCGAATTTAATTTTTTTTCCATTGACAAACTTACAATCGTAGTTACGTTTCATACCGTTTTTTCTATTATTTTTTTAAACTCTTTTACATAAATGCATAAATACAAATATATGTTTGAGTATTTATTTCAACCTAAATAATAAAAGTGAAGGAAAAGTCAAAAAGGACAAGAATATATGAATTATTGAGAATGAGCTGGAAGTCTGCCAAATTTTGATGTGTTTTTAGGGTTGAGGAGAAAATCGATCGTGGACGAAAATAAATCTCTTTTCTGCTAACAATTTATTGCCGGCAATTATTGATACCTTTATGTTTGGATTAATATCTATTTTTAAATGTTATTAAGTAGGATTACAGGATATTTTGAAGGTAGTTTAAGTAATAATATTGCTTTAATAAATTAATAATTAAAGCTTATCTTATCAAGAGGGAAGCACGTTTCTTTTACATGGATCGATTGCTATATTTAATTAATAAAAAAAAATGTCAGAAAAGTTCAAATAAAAAATGGTCATTTGACCTAATGGTAATTTGACCAAAAATGTGCGAGCAATAACAAATTTTGAATTCTATTGATATTTATTTTATAAGCATTCACTACGTATGCAATACGCTTATTTTATTTAAATAAATTTAATTCTTGAACAACTTTTTACATTAAATTTTAGTACATTAAATTATTTTATACTATAAATTTAGGGGAGAAACTATAAAAGGTGATTATGTTACTCTTTTGGTCAATCCTATGTTTCACGAGTAAGAAGAAAATGACATTTTGCCGCAAAAATATTTTATAAAAACATAAAAATATAGTCATATACTTGAAAAAATTATTTCAAGGATAGGGAAATAAGTACCTGACTTAATCTATTTTCTGATAATATACACTCTTTGCCATAAAAATTAGTGCACTTAGAAATAATTATCAGAATGAAATGAATACATAAGAGCATAATGAGATACATAATGAGATTCATAAGAACATCATGAGATACATAAGAACAAAGTTGATATAAGTAAGCGATTAAATTATCATAGCAAAGTGATCATTTAATGTAAGAAAAATACAAATGAATGAAGGTTCTAGTACACTCTAGGGACACCTCCAGCGCAAATGCGGTACAGTCATACAAGTCTCTTATGATGTACTGCAGCATCTCCACACCAGTCCGGTTCCACAATTGTTGTAAAAGCACTGGTAATTTGACTAAGCTCGGAAGGGACCAAACTTATCGCTACAGATATATGCTCATTCGGTGACAAATCTGGAGACAGGTCAGAGAAGAGTAATGGGGACACCTTCGCACTGTTTGTTTTATTTTATTTTGTAACCGTCGTGGAACAGCCGACCAATTTTTTGGGTTTGCGACAACAAATCTGCTATTGGATTGAAAAAACAGCGTCACGATTGATTCCAAGAAATTGGGCTTGCTTGACGAGATTTTTTTTTTTATTGCTAATGCTATGAACGCTTGAATAAAATTTCAAAAAACTGATAAAACAAAATGTATTTTTTTGCAATATGTAACCTACGATATAAAGATGCCAAATATGTAAAAAAAAAAAAATCAATTTCGAATTTTTTGTCGCTTATGTTGATTTTGCAATTGCATGGGAGTAATGTTCCAACTCCATAGCCTTATAATTTTGAACTCAAACCAGAAGACAAGGGAACTCCTGTATCAAGTATTAGGAAGCATTTGCCTCAGTGGAGGACTTTTTGATGTAACTAAACTGCATTTGCGTTACATAGAGAGGAAAACCGCGAAAACCTACATGGGTAGCATGACGGCAAGGGGCCTTTAACCCAGGATCCGTTTACTACTGAGGATATTTTACGTCACCACTATGGTCGGTACGCGGAATTTGTATCGACTTGGATTCGAACCCGGTTCACCTCATTTGAAGGAGAACGCTCTAGCCACCACGGCTCAAGCATTGCTTGTTCAAAACTGGCTCCTGAAAGTCTTGCCATGAGTGGCAACACAAGCGGTTGAAAGATGTTACTAACATATCGGTAAAATGTATGCGATGAAAATCCATACATCCAGCTGTAAAAGCGGTGTGCTGCTGTGGAGCGATGAGGCGTTCACCACCGGGCATCCACACTCGTACATCACTCTCCAACTTAAATCTAGATTCATCAATGCCCTGATCTGGTTTCATTTGGTTGCTGTCCAAATCCATCGAGAGTGTCACCAATCCAAAGGGAGAAAACGGTGAGTGGATGTTAATCCAACCTACGTTGTATAGCAGCTTCTACGTATGAGGTTCCATAGAATATGCCGCACGATTTCCCCTAATATTGATCCACGACGCCATGAGAGCCAACGGTGGGAACCTGACATCCTTCAGCCACTCATGACAGATCACCCACTAGCTATTTTTCAACAAGATCCCGACTATTCACAGTCACAATGAGTCATATGCAATATTATCACCCTTCTTTGGCTTGCTCGATCCCCAGAATTGTAACCGAACGTTGGGACAACTGAGGGAGGGCAAGTTGGACATCCTCCGAGTATTGTAAATTTAGTTGCGTTTTTACAGCAATAGAAACACGATATCGCTGGACATCTTAAGGGACTTGTATGCCTCTATGTTCGACCGTATCACATCTTGCATTCACGTTGAATATGGCCCAAGAAGGTACTAGAATCCCTCATTCATTTGTATATATTTTTTCAATAAAGGATTATTTTGCTTTGGTTTTTTAATCATTTACAAATATTAACGTTGTACTTACGTAAGAAGGTGTGCTGATTTTTATGGAAATAAGTGTAATATTTAAGTTTCATTAATTACTTTTTTGAATATGTATCAAATTACTAAATAACTTTTTCTAAAAATCTTTCCCACCTTAAAATATAGCTTATCTATTGCTTTAATTTGTTACCGATATTATCATGCAAATATCCTATTTAAGCTTTATACTCTTTTTTTAATTTGTTAACATCTAATTAAAAAAATTCTTTTTCGTGTTACATTGTCTCAGTATCATGAATGCCCAAAACTGACCCTTTTGTTCGAAAAAATGTATTTTTAAAGTACCCAAAGAAAACTTTCGCAATAATTTATGTTGATTCATTTCACTAGACGGAATTATAAATTTGTTGTAAAAATTTTTACTGTGAATTTAACTTAATTTTGTCAGAGCGTAAAGTTTAGATTTACGATAAGCTACCACCCTATGAGAACTGTCCGATTTTTAAACTCGCTATTTCAATTTAAATAATTTAATAAATTTGTTTTATATATTTATTATTATACGCAGTAAACATTATATATTGTAGAGAGGTCGGCTTCTGGTATATTGAGCCAGAATTTAGAGCCCACATTGTGAAAATAATGAACTTTAATAATAAAAATTAACAAATTCGCGAAGAGTTTTAAGAAATGACTACCCCGTCTGAGCGCTAAAACAGCTCTGCTGTTAGAGGTAGTGCTGCTGCTATATGTATATATATATATATATATATATATATATATATATACAGCGGCAGCACTACCTCTAAAACTTACGAAAATTCAGACATTATAGTAGACGTGCATATAACAAAGTTACTAAAGCTGATATGTTAAGGATATAAAGAAACATGTTATTCATTTAACGGTGGACGAGATACAAAAGATCTTGCAAAGTCGTACTACTATAGTTAAAATTAAAAGTGCGACAAATTTCAAATCTCGAAAGATTCTTGAATATTTAATTTAAAGCATAAGTTTCGAATGTGAGCACTAATATTTGCCGTCGGTAGGTGGTGAAGATTTTAAAAGAGCCAATTTATAGGTATTTGAGGAGAAAAAGAGTATATATAATAGTATATATGAGGAGAGAATATATCTAGTGGGTTGTTAATAGTTAATAAAATTAGTATTGAGTTCACATTACGATTTGTAAAGCTGTGGTTGCTCAGAGAAAACGGCGCTCGCCTCCTGATGAGGTCACCAAAACAAGAATTTTGCAAAGCGTAAAAAAAAAAAAAAAAAAAAAAAAAAAAAAAAAAAAAAACAATTCTCATACTTGAACAAAAATGGGTCAAAAGAGCTCCAAAATAAATATAAATTGAATGTGAAAACCAGAAATACTCATTGTTGAGAAATTGACATGATCAAATATACTGCTTTAGTGTATGTGCTATTTCACAAGTAAATGCTGTTTCAATTTTGAGTATTTCACTGCACTAAATAATGAGTACACTAGGTTTTCAAATTCGACCCTTTTTGTTTCGGAGTATTTTGACACATGTTTGCTCAATTTTGAGAATTTTTTTTTTTTTTTTTACAGTATATGTTCGAATTCCAGCGATGGCTGGCATATATGAATCCTGCTCCTAGCTCGCATCGACCACATTGCAGATGAAAAATATCCTCAGTGGTTTAAATATCCAGTGCTTGCTCCAGGAGTTCCTTGAGGTGCGTTGAGTTCAAAATTATGAGGTTATGGTGTTGAACTTTAATAATCATAAGCAGAAAACTGGTTCGGTTGTTCAACGCTAGTTATAAGTATAAATATAAATATTAAAATTCCAAATTTTTCTTGGCTTGATACCTATTGTTTACTGATTAAATATACCTCTTTGATTTGATATTGAAATATTATTCACTCAGTATTAACTATAATAAAATACACAGGTCAACCTGATATCATTTATAAAATAACTTATATTAAAAAAAATAATATATGGTTAAATATTTAAATTAAACTGCAAAGTGGCACGTTGAATTACATTTCCTTGCATTAGCGCAATATAAATGCATTGTGTCCTTTAATATAAATTAAAGGCGTGTTTATAAAAGCCTATTTTAACAAAAATGTGCTTAAAATAAAACAAGCATTTATATTCATTGCTTATTTGAAATTTTTTTAACTTGTTCAGCTATCTAAAAAATGTTTGGAAACCTATAGCTTGAAAAGTCAATAGTAATTACTAATAAAAAAAACTTCCAACCGAAATTCATTGATTGAAGTTCAGTATTCCTTCTAATTTGAAACTAATCTCTTCAAATTTGATAATAATTCCTTTGATAAAACAGCGTCAAGTAACTGGTTCCTTCCTAATAATATTCCGGAATCTTGAAAAAAAGGAAACAGAAGTGATAGTATAAAATAGTATTTAATATTGAACGTTTCCCTAGAACTTTTTGTGTCCAAAAATAATAATCAAAATAAAATTGACTCTTTTCAAAAAAATAGAATTTTAAAAGACGTTTTTTAAAAGCACATAGAAATATGTCACGTTGACCACTCTTGCAAGTTGACCAACTGTCTACGTTGAACTCAATTATCAAGAACCGAATTTATTCCAACTAATAAAAGGAAGTAAAACCTTTATAACTAGACCACCTGTTCATCTTAAATGTTAACGGGTGAAAGAAATCAAATTTATTTAATAGCATTAATAATATATATTATAATTAATAATTTTAGTAATAATTTAAAACTATTAAATCACACAAACTACCATAAGCATGAACCTTTCAGCATTATTAAAATTATTTCTATCTCTGTGGTGAGATAATATTTAAAAAAAAACTCTTCCCAAAGCTCCTGCACTACTTCCTTACGCATCTCCATAACTTTAGTATCGTGTAAAATATATGCTATCAATTTTTAGCTATTTTCCAGAGATTTCTACGATGTTGTATTGAATTTTAGTAATAATTTAAAACTATTAAATCACACAAACTACCATAAGCATGAACCTTTCAGCATTATTAAAATTATTTCTATCTCTGTGGTGAGATAATATTTAAAAAAAAAAACTCTTCCCAAAGCTCCTGCACTACTTCCTTACGCATCTCCATAACTTTAGTATCGTGTAAAATATATGCTATCAATTTTTAGCTATTTTCCAGAGATTTCTACGATGTTGTATTGAATTTTAGTAATAATTTAAAACTATTAAATCACACAAACTACCATAAGCATGAACCTTTCAGCATTATTAAAATTATTTCTATCTCTGTGGTCAGATAATATTTAAAAAAAAACTCTTCCCAAAGCTCCTGCACTACTTCCTTACGCATCTCCATAACTTTAGTATCGTGTAAAATATATGCTATCAATTTTTAGATATTTTCCAGAGATTTCTACGATGTTGTATTGAATTTTAGTAATAATTTAAAACTATTAAATCACACAAACTACCATAAGCATGAACCTTTCAGCATTATTAAAATTATTTCTATCTCTGTGGTGAGATAATATTTAAAAAAAAAACTCTTCCCAAAGCTCCTGCACTACTTCCTTACGCATCTCCATAACTTTAGTATTGTTTAAAATATATGCTATCAATTTTTAGCTATTTTCCAGAGATTTCTACGATGTTGTATTGAATTTTAGTAATAATTTAAAACTATTAAATCACACAAACTACCATAAGCATGAACCTTTCAGCATTATTAAAATTATTTCTATCTCTGTGGTGAGATAATATTTAAAAAAAAACTCTTCCCAAAGCTCCTGCACTACTTCCTTACGCATCTCCATAACTTTAGTATCGTGTAAAATATATGCTATCAATTTTTAGATATTTTCCAGAGATTTCTACGATGTTGTATTGAATTTTAGTAATAATTTAAAACTATTAAATCACACAAACTACCATAAGCATGAACCTTTCAGCATTATTAAAATTATTTCTATCTCTGTGGTGAGATAATATTTAAAAAAAAACTCTTCCCAAAGCTCCTGCACTACTTCCTTACGCATCTCCATAACTTTAGTATCGTGTAAAATATATGCTATCAATTTTTAGCTATTTTCCAGAGATTTCTACGATGTTGTATTGAATTTTAGTAATAATTTAAAACTATTAAATCACACAAACTACCATAAGCATGAACCTTTCAGCATTATTAAAATTATTTCTATCTCTGTGGTGAGATAATATTTAAAAAAAAAACTCTTCCCAAAGCTCCTGCACTACTTCCTTACGCATCTCCATAACTTTAGTATCGTGTAAAATATATGCTATCAATTTTTAGCTATTTTCCAGAGATTTCTACGATGTTGTATTGAATTTTAGTAATAATTTAAAACTATTAAATCACACAAACTACCATAAGCATGAACCTTTCAGCATTATTAAAATTATTTCTATCTCTGTGGTCAGATAATATTTAAAAAAAAACTCTTCCCAAAGCTCCTGCACTACTTCCTTACGCATCTCCATAACTTTAGTATCGTGTAAAATATATGCTATCAATTTTTAGCTATTTTCCAGAGATTTCTACGATGTTGTATTGAATTTTAGTAATAATTTAAAACTATTAAATCACACAAACTACCATAAGCATGAACCTTTCAGCATTATTAAAATTATTTCTATCTCTGTGGTCAGATAATATTTAAAAAAAAACTCTTCCCAAAGCTCCTGCACTACTTCCTTACGCATCTCCATAACTTTAGTATCGTGTAAAATATATGCTATCAATTTTTAGATATTTTCCAGAGATTTCTACGATGTTGTATTGAATTTTAGTAATAATTTAAAACTATTAAATCACACAAACTACCATAAGCATGAACCTTTCAGCATTATTAAAATTATTTCTATCTCTGTGGTGAGATAATATTTAAAAAAAAAACTCTTCCCAAAGCTCCTGCACTACTTCCTTACGCATCTCCATAACTTTAGTATTGTTTAAAATATATGCTATCAATTTTTAGCTATTTTCCAGAGATTTCTACGATGTTGTATTGAATTTTAGTAATAATTTAAAACTATTAAATCACACAAACTACCATAAGCATGAACCTTTCAGCATTATTAAAATTATTTCTATCTCTGTGGTGAGATAATATTTAAAAAAAAACTCTTCCCAAAGCTCCTGCACTACTTCCTTACGCATCTCCATAACTTTAGTATCGTGTAAAATATATGCTATCAATTTTTAGATATTTTCCAGAGATTTCTACGATGTTGTATTGAATTTTAGTAATAATTTAAAACTATTAAATCACACAAACTACCATAAGCATGAACCTTTCAGCATTATTAAAATTATTTCTATCTCTGTGGTGAGATAATATTTAAAAAAAAACTCTTCCCAAAGCTCCTGCACTACTTCCTTACGCATCTCCATAACTTTAGTATCGTGTAAAATATATGCTATCAATTTTTAGCTATTTTCCAGAGATTTCTACGATGTTGTATTGAATTTTAGTAATAATTTAAAACTATTAAATCACACAAACTACCATAAGCATGAACCTTTCAGCATTATTAAAATTATTTCTATCTCTGTGGTGAGATAATATTTAAAAAAAAAACTCTTCCCAAAGCTCCTGCACTACTTCCTTACGCATCTCCATAACTTTAGTATCGTGTAAAATATATGCTATCAATTTTTAGCTATTTTCCAGAGATTTCTACGATGTTGTATTGAATTTTAGTAATAATTTAAAACTATTAAATCACACAAACTACCATAAGCATGAACCTTTCAGCATTATTAAAATTATTTCTATCTCTGTGGTCAGATAATATTTAAAAAAAAACTCTTCCCAAAGCTCCTGCACTACTTCCTTACGCATCTCCATAACTTTAGTATCGTGTAAAATATATGCTATCAATTTTTAGCTATTTTCCAGAGATTTCTACGATGTTGTATTGAATTTTAGTAATAATTTAAAACTATTAAATCACACAAACTACCATAAGCATGAACCTTTCAGCATTATTAAAATTATTTCTATCTCTGTGGTCAGATAATATTTAAAAAAAAACTCTTCCCAAAGCTCCTGCACTACTTCCTTACGCATCTCCATAACTTTAGTATCGTGTAAAATATATGCTATCAATTTTTAGATATTTTCCAGAGATTTCTACGATGTTGTATT
This sequence comes from Parasteatoda lunata, assembly GCA_949128135.1. NCBI lineage: Eukaryota > Metazoa > Arthropoda > Arachnida > Araneae > Theridiidae > Parasteatoda > Parasteatoda lunata. The sequence continues at coordinate 89,559,468 of OX421980.1, forward strand.
GAATTTTAGTAATAATTTAAAACTATTAAATCACACAAACTACCATAAGCATGAACCTTTCAGCATTATTAAAATTATTTCTATCTCTGTGGTGAGATAATATTTAAAAAAAAAACTCTTCCCAAAGCTCCTGCACTACTTCCTTACGCATCTCCATAACTTTAGTATTGTTTAAAATATATGCTATCAATTTTTAGCTATTTTCCAGAGATTTCTACGATGTTGTATTGAATTTTAGTAATAATTTAAAACTATTAAATCACACAAACTACCATAAGCATGAACCTTTCAGCATTATTAAAATTATTTCTATCTCTGTGGTGAGATAATATTTAAAAAAAAACTCTTCCCAAAGCTCCTGCACTACTTCCTTACGCATCTCCATAACTTTAGTATCGTGTAAAATATATGCTATCAATTTTTAGCTATTTTCCAGAGATTTCTACGATGTTGTATTGAATTTTAGTAATAATTTAAAACTATTAAATCACACAAACTACCATAAGCATGAACCTTTCAGCATTATTAAAATTATTTCTATCTCTGTGGTGAGATAATATTTAAAAAAAAACTCTTCCCAAAGCTCCTGCACTACTTCCTTACGCATCTCCATATCTTTAGTATCGTGTAAAATATATGCTATCAATTTTTAGATATTTTCCAGAGATTTCTACGATGTTGTATTGAATTTTAGTAATAATTTAAAACTATTAAATCACACAAACTACCATAAGCATGAACCTTTCAGCATTATTAAAATTATTTCTATCTCTGTGGTCAGATAATATTTAAAAAAAAACTCTTCCCAAAGCTCCAGCACTACTTCCTTACGCATCTCCATAACTTTAGTATCGTGTAAAATATATGCTATCAATTTTTAGATATTTTCCAGAGATTTCTACGATGTTGTATTGAATTTTAGTAATAATTTAAAACTATTAAATCACACAAACTACCATAAGCATGAACCTTTCAGCATTATTAAAATTATTTCTATCTCTGTGGTGAGATAATATTTAAACAAAAACTCTTCCCAAAGCTCCTGCACTACTTCCTTACGCATCTCCATAACTTTAGTATCGTGTAAAATATATGCTATCAATTTTTAGCTATTTTCCAGAGATTTCTACGATGTTGTATTGAATTTTAGTAATAATTTAAAACTATTAAATCACACAAACTACCATAAGCATGAACCTTTCAGCATTATTAAAATTATTTCTATCTCTGTGGTCAGATAATATTTAAAAAAAAACTCTTCCCAAAGCTCCTGCACTACTTCCTTACGCATCTCCATAACTTTAGTATCGTGTAAAATATATGCTATCAATTTTTAGCTATTTTCCAGAGATTTCTACGATGTTGTATTGAATTTTAGTAATAATTTAAAACTATTAAATCACACAAACTACCATAAGCATGAACCTTTCAGCATTATTAAAATTATTTCTATCTCTGTGGTCAGATAATATTTAAAAAAAAACTCTTCCCAAAGCTCCTGCACTACTTCCTTACGCATCTCCATAACTTTAGTATCGTGTAAAATATATGCTATCAATTTTTAGATATTTTCCAGAGATTTCTACGATGTTGTATTGAATTTTAGTAATAATTTAAAACTATTAAATCACACAAACTACCATAAGCATGAACCTTTCAGCATTATTAAAATTATTTCTATCTCTGTGGTGAGATAATATTTAAAAAAAAAACTCTTCCCAAAGCTCCTGCACTACTTCCTTACGCATCTCCATAACTTTAGTATTGTTTAAAATATGAGCTATCAATTTTTAGCTATTTTCCAGAGATTTCTACGATGTTGTATTGAATTTTAGTAATAATTTAAAACTATTAAATCACACAAACTACCATAAGCATGAACCTTTCAGCATTATTAAAATTATTTCTATCTCTGTGGTGAGATAATATTTAAAAAAAAACTCTTCCCAAAGCTCCTGCACTACTTCCTTACGCATCTCCATAACTTTAGTATCGTGTAAAATATATGCTATCAATTTTTAGCTATTTTCCAGAGATTTCTACGATGTTGTATTGAATTTTAGTAATAATTTAAAACTATTAAATCACACAAACTACCATAAGCATGAACCTTTCAGCATTATTAAAATTATTTCTATCTCTGTGGTGAGATAATATTTAAAAAAAAACTCTTCCCAAAGCTCCTGCACTACTTCCTTACGCATCTCCATATCTTTAGTATCGTGTAAAATATATGCTATCAATTTTTAGATATTTTCCAGAGATTTCTACGATGTTGTATTGAATTTTAGTAATAATTTAAAACTATTAAATCACACAAACTACCATAAGCATGAACCTTTCAGCATTATTAAAATTATTTCTATCTCTGTGGTGAGATAATATTTAAAAAAAAACTCTTCCCAAAGCTCCTGCACTACTTCCTTACGCATCTCCATAACTTTAGTATCGTGTAAAATATATGCTATCAATTTTTAGCTATTTTCCAGAGATTTCTACGATGTTGTATTGAATTTTAGTAATAATTTAAAACTATTAAATCACACAAACTACCATAAGCATGAACCTTTCAGCATTATTAAAATTATTTCTATCTCTGTGGTGAGATAATATTTAAAAAAAAACTCTTCCCAAAGCTCCTGCACTACTTCCTTACGCATCTCCATAACTTTAGTATCGTGTAAAATATATGCTATCAATTTTTAGCTATTTTCCAGAGATTTCTACGATGTTGTATTGAATTTTAGTAATAATTTAAAACTATTAAATCACACAAACTACCATAAGCATGAACCTTTCAGCATTATTAAAATTATTTCTATCTCTGTGGTGAGATAATATTTAAAAAAAAACTCTTCCCAAAGCTCCTGCACTACTTCCTTACGCATCTCCATAACTTTAGTATCGTGTAAAATATATGCTATCAATTTTTAGCTATTTTCCAGAGATTTCTACGATGTTGTATTGAATTTTAGTAATAATTTAAAACTATTAAATCACACAAACTACCATAAGCATGAACCTTTCAGCATTATTAAAATTATTTCTATCTCTGTGGTGAGATAATATTTAAAAAAAAACTCTTCCCAAAGCTCCTGCACTACTTCCTTACGCATGTCCATAACTTTAGTATCGTGTAAAATATATGCTATCAATTTTTATATATTTTTCAGAGATTTCTACGATGTTGTATTGAATTATAGTAATAATTTAAAACTATTAAATCGCACAAACTACCATAAGCATGAACCTTTCAGCATTATCAAAATTATTTCTATCTCTGTGGTGAGATAATATTTAAAAAAAAACTCTTCCCAAAGCTCCTGCACTACTTCCTTACGCATCTCCATAACTTTAGTAACGTGTAAAATATATGTTATCAATTTTTAGATATTTTCCAGAGATTTCTACGATGTTGTATTGAATTTTAGTAATAATTTAAAACTATTAAATCACACACAAACTACCATAAGGTTGAACCTTTCAGCATTATTAAAATTATTTCTATCTCTGTGGTGAGATAATATTTAAAAAAAAACTCTTCCCAAAGCTCCTGCACTACTTCCTTACGCATCTCCATAACTTTAGTATCGTGTAAAATATATGCTATCAATTTTTAGCTATTTTCCAGAGATTTCTACGATGATGTATTGAATTTTAGTAATAATTTAAAACTATTAAATCACACAAACTACCATAAGCATGAACCTTACAGCATTATTAAAATTATTTCTATCTCTGTGCTGATATAATATTTAAAAAAAAACTCTTCCCAAAGCTCCTGCACTACTTCCTTACACATCCCCATAACTTTAGTATCGTGTAAAATATATGCTATCAATTTTTAGCTATTTTCCAGAGATTTCTACGATGTTGTATTGAATTTTAGTAATAATTTAAAACTATTAAATCACACAAACTACCATAAGCATGAACCTTTCAACATTATTAAAATTATTTCTATCTCTGTGGTGAGATAATATTTAAAAAAAAACTCTTCCCAAAGCTCATGCACTACTTCCTTACGCATCTCCATAACTTTAGTATCGTGTAAAATATATGCTATCAATTTTTAGCTATTTTCCAGAGATTTCTACGATGTTGTATTGAATTTTAGTAATAATTTAAAACTATTAAATCACACAAACTACCATAAGCATGAACCTTTCAGCATTATTAAAATTATTTCTATCTCTGTGGTGAGATAATATTTAAAAAAAAACTCTTCCCAAAGCTCCTGCACTACTTCCTTACGCATCTCCATAACTTTAGTATCGTGTAAAATATATGCTATCAATTTTTAGCTATTTTCCAGAGATTTCTACGATGTTGTATTGAATTTTAGTAATAATTTAAAACTATTAAATCACACAAACTACCATAAGCATGAACCTTTCAGCATTATTAAAATTATTTCTATCTCTGTGGTGAGATAATATTTAAAAAAAAACTCTTCCCAAAGCTCCTGCACTACTTCCTTACGCATCTCCATAACTTTAGTATCGTGTAAAATATATGCTATCAATTTTTAGCTATTTTCCAGAGATTTCTACGATGTTGTATTGAATTTTAGTAATAATTTAAAACTATTAAATCACACAAACTACCATAAGCATGAACCTTTCAGCATTATTAAAATTATTTCTATCTCTGTGGTGAGATAATATTTAAAAAAAAACTCTTCCCAAAGCTCCTGCACTACTTCCTTACGCATCTCCATAACTTTAGTATCGTGTAAAATATATGCTATCAATTTTTAGCTATTTTCCAGAGATTTCTACGATGTTGTATTGAATTTTAGTAATAATTTAAAACTATTAAATCACACAAACTACCATAAGCATGAACCTTTCAGCATTATTAAAATTATTTCTATCTCTGTGGTGAGATAATATTTAAAAAAAAAACTCTTCCCAAAGCTCCTGCACTACTTCCTTACGCATCTCTATAACTTTAGTATCGTGTAAAATATATGCTATCAATTTTTAGCTATTTTCCAGAGATTTCTACGATGTTGTATTGAATTTTAGTAATAATTTAAAACTATTAAATCACACAAACTACCATAAGCATGAACCTTTCAGCATTATTAAAATTATTTCTATCTCTGTGGTGAGATAATATTTAAAAAAAAACTCTTCCCAAAGCTCCTGCACTACTTCCTTACGCATCTCCATAACTTTAGTTTCGTGTAAAATATATGCTATCAATTTTTAGCTATTTTCCAGAGATTTCTACGATGTTGTATTGAATTTTAGTAATAATTTAAAACTATTAAATCACACAAACTACCATAAGCATGAACCTTTCAGCATTATTAAAATTATTTCTATCTCTGTGGTGAGATAATATTTAAAAAAAAACTCTTCCCAAAGCTCCTGCACTACTTCCTTACGCATCTCCATAACTTTAGTATCGTGTAAAATATATGCTATCAATTTTTAGCTATTTTCCAGAGATTTCTACGATGTTGTATAGAATTTTAGTAATAATTTAAAACTATTAAATCACACAAACTACCATAAGCATGAACCTTTCAACATTATTAAAATTATTTCTATCTCTGTGGTGAGATAATATTTAAAATAAAACTCTTCCCAAAGCTCCTGCACTACTTCCTTACGCATCTCCATAACTTTAGTATCGTGTAAAATATATGCTATCAATTTTTAGCTATTTTCCAGAGATTTCCACGATGTTGTATTGAATTTTAGTAATAATTTAAAACTATTAAATCACACAAACTACCATAAGCATGAACCTTTCAGCATTATTAAAATTATTTCTATCTCTGTGGTGAGATAATATTTAAAAAAAAACTCTTCCCAAAGCTCCTGCACTACTTCCTTACGCATCTCCATAACTTTAGTATCGTGTAAAATATATGCTATCAATTTTTAGCTATTTTCCAGAGATTTCTACGATGTTGTATTGAATTTTAGTAATAATTTAAAACTATTAAATCACACAAACTACCATAAGCATGAACCTTTCAGCATTATTAAAATTATTTCTATCTCTGTGGTGAGATAATATTTAAAAAAAAACTCTTCCCAAAGCTCCTGCACTACTTCCTTACGCATGTCCATAACTTTAGTATCGTGTAAAATATATGCTATCAATTTTTATATATTTTTCAGAGATTTCTACGATGTTGTATTGAATTATAGTAATAATTTAAAACTATTAAATCGCACAAACTACCATAAGCATGAACCTTTCAGCATTATCAAAATTATTTCTATCTCTGTGGTGAGATAATATTTAAAAAAAAACTCTTCCCAAAGCTCCTGCACTACTTCCTTACGCATCTCCATAACTTTAGTAACGTGTAAAATATATGTTATCAATTTTTAGATATTTTCCAGAGATTTCTACGATGTTGTATTGAATTTTAGTAATAATTTAAAACTATTAAATCACACACAAACTACCATAAGGTTGAACCTTTCAGCATTATTAAAATTATTTCTATCTCTGTGGTGAGATAATATTTAAAAAAAAACTCTTCCCAAAGCTCCTGCACTACTTCCTTACGCATCTCCATAACTTTAGTATCGTGTAAAATATATGCTATCAATTTTTAGCTATTTTCCAGAGATTTCTACGATGATGTATTGAATTTTAGTAATAATTTAAAACTATTAAATCACACAAACTACCATAAGCATGAACCTTACAGCATTATTAAAATTATTTCTATCTCTGTGGTGAGATAATATTTAAAAAAAAACTCTTCCCAAAGCTCCTGCACTACTTCCTTACGCATCTCCATAACTTTAGTATCGTGTAAAATATATGCTATCAATTTTTAGCTATTTTCCAGAGATTTCTACGATGTTGTATTGAATTTTAGTAATAATTTAAAACTATTAAATCACACAAACTACCATAAGCATGAACCTTTCAGCATTATTAAAATTATTTCTATCTCTGTGGTGAGATAATATTTAAAAAAAACCTCTTCCCAAAGCTCCTGCACTACTTCCTTACGCATGTCCATAACTTTAGTATCGTGTAAAATATATGCTATCAATTTTTATATATTTTTCAGAGATTTCTACGATGTTGTATTGAATTATAGTAATAATTTAAAACTATTAAATCGCACAAACTACCATAAGCATGAACCTTTCAGCATTATCAAAATTATTTCTATCTCTGTGGTGAGATAATATTTAAAAAAAAACTCTTCCCAAAGCTCCTGCACTACTTCCTTACGCATCTCCATAACTTTAGTAACGTGTAAAATATATGTTATCAATTTTTAGATATTTTCCAGAGATTTCTACGATGTTGTATTGAATTTTAGTAATAATTTAAAACTATTAAATCACACACAAACTACCATAAGGTTGAACCTTTCAGCATTATTAAAATTATTTCTATCTCTGTGGTGAGATAATATTTAAAAAAAAACTCTTCCCAAAGCTCCTGCACTACTTCCTTACGCATCTCCATAACTTTAGTATCGTGTAAAATATATGCTATCAATTTTTAGCTATTTTCCAGAGATTTCTACGATGATGTATTGAATTTTAGTAATAATTTAAAACTATTAAATCACACAAACTACCATAAGCATGAACCTTACAGCATTATTAAAATTATTTCTATCTCTGTGCTGATATAATATTTAAAAAAAAACTCTTCCCAAAGCTCCTGCACTACTTCCTTACACATCCCCATAACTTTAGTATCGTGTAAAATATATGCTATCAATTTTTAGCTATTTTCCAGAGATTTCTACGATGTTGTATTGAATTTTAGTAATAATTTAAAACAATTAAATCACACAAACTACCATAAGCATGAACCTTTCAGCATTATTAAAATTATTTCTATCTCTGTGGTGAGATAATATTTAAAAAAAAAACTCTTCCCAAAGCTCCTGCACTACTTCCTTACGCATCTCCATAACTTTAGTATCGTGTAAAATATATGCTATCAATTTTTAGCTATTTTCCAGAGATTTCTGCGATGTTGTATTGAATTTTAGTAATAATTTAAAACTATTAAATCACACAAACTACCATAAGCATGAACCTTTCAGCATTATTAAAATTATTTCTATCTCTGTGGTGAGAAAATATTTAAAAAAAAACTCTTCCCAAAGCTCCTGCACTACTTCCTTACGCATCTCCATAACTTTAGTATCGTGTAAAATATATGCTATCAATTTTTAGCTATTTTCCAGAGATTTCTACGATGTTGTATTGAATTTTAGTAATAATTTAAAACTATTAAATCACACAAACTACCATAAGCATGAACCTTTCAGCATTATTAAAATTATTTCTATCTCTGTGGTGAGATAATATTTAAAAAAAAACTCTTCCCAAAGCTCCTGCACTACTTCCTTACGCATCTCCATAACTTTAGTATCGTGTAAAATATATGCTATCAATTTTTAGCTATTTTCCAGAGATTTCTACGATGTTGTATTGAATTTTAGTAATAATTTAAAACTATTAAATCACACAAACTACCATAAGCATGAACCTTTCAGCATTATTAAAATTATTTCTATCTCTGTGGTGAGAAAATATTTAAAAAAAAACTCTTCCCAAAGCTCCTGCACTACTTCCTTACGCATCTCCATAGTTTTAGTATCTTGTAAAATATATGCTATCAATTTTTAGCTATTTTCCAGAAATTTCTACGATGTTGTATTGAATTTTAGTAATAATTTAAAACTATTAAATCACACAAACTACCATAAGCATGAACCTTTCAGCATTATTAAAATTATTTCTATCTCTGTGGTGAGAAAATATTTAAAAAAAAACTCTTCCCAAAGCTCCTGCACTACTTCCTTACGCATCTCCATAACTTTAGTATCGTGTAAAATATATGCTATCAATTTTTAGCTATTTTCCAGAGATTTCTACGATGTTGTATTGAATTTTAGTAATAATTTAAAACTATTAAATCACACAAACTACCATAAGCATGAACCTTTCAGCATTATAAAAATTATTTCTATCTCTGTGGTGAGATAATATTTAAAAAAAAACTCTTCCCAAAGCTCCTGCACTACTTCCTTACGCATCTCCATAACTTTAGTATCGTGTAAAATATATGCTATCAATTTTTAGCTATTTTCCAGAGATTTCTACGATGTTGTATTGAATTTTAGTAATAATTTAAAACTATTAAATCACACAAACTACCATAAGCATGAACCTTTCAACATTATTAAAATTATTTCTATCTCTGTGGTGATATAATATTTAAAAAAAAACTCTTCCCAAAGCTCCTGCACTACTTCCTTACGCATCTCCATAACTTTAGTATCGTGTAAAATATATGCTTTCAATTTTTAGCTATTTTCCAGAGATTTCTACGATGTTGTATTGAATTTTAGTAATAATTTAAAACTATTTAATCACAAAAACTACCATAAGCATGAACCTTTCAACATTATTAAAATTATTTCTATCTCTGTGCTGATATAATATTTTAAAAAAAACTCTTCCCAAAGCTCCTGCACTACTTCCTTACACATCCCCATAACTTTAGTATCGTGTAAAATATATGCTATCAATTTTTAGCTATTTTCCAGAGATTTCTACGATGTTGTATTGAATTTTAGTAATAATTTAAAACAATTAAATCACACAAACTACCATAAGCATGAACCTTTCAGCATTATTAAAATTATTTCTATCTCTGTGGTGAGATTATATTTAAAAAAAAAACTCTTCCCAAAGCTCCTGCACTACTTCCTTACGCATCTCCATAACTTTAGTATCGTGTAAAATATATGCTATCAATTTTTAGCTATTTTCCAGAGATTTCTACGATGTTGTATTGAATTTTAGTAATAATTTAAAACTATTAAATCACACAAACTACCATAAGCATGAACCTTTCAGCATTATTAAAATTATTTCTATCTCTGTGGTGAGAAAATATTTAAAAAAAAAACTCTTCCCAAAGCTCCTGCACTACTTCCTTACGCATCTCCATAACTTTAGTATCGTGTAAAATATATGCTATCAATTTTTAGCTATTTTCCAGAGATTTCTACGATGTTGTATTGAATTTTAGTAATAATTTAAAACTATTAAATCACACAAACTACCATAAGCATGAACCTTTCAGCATTATTAAAATTATTTCTATCTCTGTGGTGAGATAATATTTAAAAAAAAACTCTTCCCAAAGCTCCTGCACTACTTCCTTACGCATCTCCATAACTTTAGTATCGTGTAAAATATATGCTATCAATTTTTAGCTATTTTCCAGAGATTTCTACGATGTTGTATTGAATTTTAGTAATAATTTAAAACTATTAAATCACACAAACTACCATAAGCATGAACCTTTCAGCATTATTAAAATTATTTCTATCTCTGTGGTGAGAAAATATTTAAAAAAAAACTCTTCCCAAAGCTCCTGCACTACTTCCTTACGCATCTCCATAGTTTTAGTATCTTGTAAAATATATGCTATCAATTTTTAGCTATTTTCCAGAGATTTCTACGATGTTGTATTGAATTTTAGTAATAATTTAAAACTATTAAATCACACAAACTACCATAAGCATGAACCTTTCAGTATTATTAAAATTATTTCTATCTCTGTGGTGAGAAAATATTTAAAAAAAAACTCTTCCCAAAGCTCCTGCACTACTTCCTTACGCATCTCCATAACTTTAGTATCGTGTAAAATATATGCTATCAATTTTTAGCTATTTTCCAGAGATTTCTACGATGTTGTATTGAATTTTAGTAATAATTTAAAACTATTAAATCACACAAACTACCATAAGCATGAACCTTTCAGCATTATAAAAATTATTTCTATCTCTGTGGTGAGATAATATTTAAAAAAAAACTCTTCCCAAAGCTCCTGCACTACTTCCTTACGCATCTCCATAACTTTAGTATCGTGTAAAATATATGCTATCAATTTTTAGCTATTTTCCAGAGATTTCTACGATGTTGTATTGAATTTTAGTAATAATTTAAAACTATTAAATCACACAAACTACCATAAGCATGAACCTTTCAACATTATTAAAATTATTTCTATCTCTGTGGTGATATAATATTTAAAAAAAAACTCTTCCCAAAGCTCCTGCACTACTTCCTTACGCATCTCCATTACTTTAGTATCGTGTAAAATATATGCTTTCAATTTTTAGCTATTTTCCAGAGATTTCTACGATGTTGTATTGAATTTTAGTAATAATTTAAAACTATTTAATCACAAAAACTACCATAAGCATGAACCTTTCAACATTATTAAAATTATTTCTATCTCTGTGGTGAGATAATATTTAAAAAAAAACTCTTCCCAAAGCTCCTGCACTACTTTCTTACGCATCCCCATAACTTTAGTATCGTGTAAAATATATGCTATCAATTTTTAGCTATTTTCCAGAGATTTCTACGATGTTGTATTGAATTTTAGTAATAATTTAAAACTATTAAATCACACAAACTACCATAAGCATGAACCTTTCAGCATTATTAAAATTATTTCTATCTCTGTGGTGAGATAATATTTAAAAAAAAACTCTTCCCAAAGCTCCTGCTCTACTTCCTTACGCATCTCCATAACTTTAGTATCGTGTAAAATATATGCTATTTGCTATTACTTCAGAAAAAACCGTCACCAACAATTGGTATGCGGCACCGTTTATATTAAAAATTTTAACAGTTGTTTCAAAAATAATCAAAGGTAAATCGAAACAATTTCTTCGTAATAAAGTTTTTATTAAAAAAATTATTCTATGTAAATGTTTCACGTATAACTATTAAACTATACTTAAACTATTACTTAAAATTACTTCGTTGTTTCAAAAATAATCAAAGGTAAATCGAAACAATTACTTCGTAATAAAGTTTTTATTAAAAAAAATATTCTATGTAAATGTTTCACGTATAACTATTAAACTATATTTAAACTATTACTTAAAATTACTTCGTTGTTTCAAAAATAATCAAAGGTAAATCGAAACAACTACTTTGTAATAAAGTTTTTATTAAAAAAATTATTCTATGTAAATGTTTCACGTATAACTATTAAACTATACTTAAACTATTACTTAAAATTACTTCGTTGTTTCAAAAATAATCAAAGGTAAATCGAAACAATTACTTCGTAATAAAGTTTTTATTAAAAAAATTATTCTATGTAAATGTTTCACGTATAACTATTAAAATATACTTAAACTATTAATTAAAATTACTTCGTTGTTTCAGAAATAATCAAAGGTAAATCGAAACAAATACTTCGTTACACAGTTTTTATTAAAAAAATTATTCTATGTAAATGTTTCACGTATAACTATTAAACTATACTTAAACTATTACTTAAAATTACCTAACAAAATGAATCTAATTAAATACTAAACGTATAACTAATTATTTAGCACAACTTAATTTATTACTGAAGACCCAATCTAACAAAATGAACTCTGGTGTTGCTAATTTAGATAGAAAAATTATCGCGTTTTTGTTGCATAATAGAGAAATAAATAAATTACTGTTATGTTATAAAAACCGATTATACTTATTATTTTTTAAACAAAATAATTTAACATTAAATTTGTGCCACAAACTATAATTCATTCAGATAATTAATAAAATTTTAAGGCAATAAAACAAAAATTTTAAAATTATATTAAAAGAAATTAATAATATTTATTTAAATTTTGATTGTTAGTGTTTTATAAATTGACCACGAGTCTAAGTTGACCACATAAGCATTGCACCACTTTGTCAATTTGCGTAGGTTTCATTACATTAGGTTTCCTAAAACCGTTTGATTATTACTTATTATCTAGTTCGATTATTGCTAACTATCGAGTTTTTGCCTGATTTTGTTAAGTATTCTTTCGTAAATCCTACTCTTTGGTTTGTGTATTATTTAAATTGTTGTTAAAGCAAACAATCCATAAGATTAATATGTTGACATTGTATAAAATGTGTGAATACCTCTAACTAGTGAAAACGAAAGAGCTTGCTACCTTATTATGTACCTATTTACCATGAATATCATAATTTGTGATTATTAATAAAATTAATTATTCATGTATTTACATGTTTATATTTAAATAGATTTTTTACATTAAAAAATCAGTTTTTGAAGGAAACGGGAATAAAAACATCAAAATTAGTTTGATTGTCGGAGGAAAAAGTTTTAAAAGGCAATCAAAGCAATCCAAGTTTTAAAAGGCAATCAAAGTTTTATAACCGATTTTTTTACTTCATGATTCGACTAACTTTGGACTCATGTTTAATCATGTTTAATATTGCCTCGAATATTTGGAGCCTAAGTTTTTGTCAGCCAAAATATTGAGACAATTTTTTTAAAAATCAAAATTACTCCTCATACTGTTTTTTTGTATACCCGTAAAATTTTAAGCTGTACGACGACGAATATTTTTTTTTTGCCAATAGTCCTATGCTACAGCACTTTGGACTTAGTTATCTCTAAGTTAAAATTTCAGCTGCCTGTAAAACACAAAGATTTATTTTTCTAAAGCTTCAAAGGCTTTGAACATACGTTAATGATAGTATGATCATTTAAGGATAGTATGGATTTCAACATCTAGTTACAATCTAGTTTTTCTTTAAAATTGTGAAACTTGGATTTTTTTAAAATTCCTTTGGTAAGTTTTCAAACTGTCTCAAAATTAATTTCTTTTTCAAATAATTTCTTACCTTAAGGTATACTATTTATTACTCGGAAGAATATGATGGTTATATGGAACAAGTTTCATGAGAAAAAATAGAGTAACATTTTAAAATTTAATTAAAAAGCTTAATTAAATACTAAAAAAGAAATATCTTTTTCTACTAATTTTTAAATATTTTAGTTTCACCTTTTATGAATATATTGTAATGAATAAAATTGAGCCCAAACATTTTGAAGATCCAAATGAATCGAGAAAAAGAAAGTTTATTCAAAGAAAGTGTCTGCAGTCTTAGAAGTTCTACGGCAATATAAGGCCCTAGAACTACTAAGATTGAGTCTTAGTGCATGAAAATCTGATCATAATATGAAAAAGGGTGTTTACACACTGTCCAGTTAATTTATACTCAAAAAATTTTTTTTTGCAAATAAATTTTGCTTATTCAACTCAAATCAAACCCTTTTTTTTATAGTTTTATTATTTTTATAATCTTTTTACGTGCAAATTGTATGATTGTTGCATATTCTCGAGAGTTTCTTTTAGTATAACCGAAAGAAGAAGCATTTTCATCAATCTAATATTTAAATCTTCAGATTGCTCATATAAACAGTGTGTAGAATCTAAGTAAGCATTTATTAAATTTAAAAATAAAGATATAAATATAATATTAATTTAATATTGGCGGCATTTTTTTCTATACAATTTGACTAAATTTTCTTGTGAAAAAAAGTTAATGTTACTCTTATGAGAACCTAAATCAATCTATATTTTTCTTTGGTATACTGAATGGTGGATATTTAGTTTCCTTACCGCTATTGTTCTCTATTGTTATTTGAAAGAGCAATTGTTCTTGTCATTCTCTAAATCATATTTGAAGGTCAAGAAAAGTAGTTCAGTTGACATATTTATTTCTTAAAAACATTCTGAAGTACTGAAACGATACAATTTTTATAAATAAATCTGCATAAGAAAACTAACTTTTTTTTAGGATTTTAAGTATTCTCAAAATAGCATTTAGTCAAAAGGCTTCGTTAAAAAGAACAATTATTGAATAGACAGAATAAATTGCTTTCCATAAATCTTATCCTGATACATTTTAAATATAGTCAAATCCAAAAATGGGTTAAAACTTTAGCCAAAAATGCGTTAAGAACAGGATAAAGCATCTGAAAAGTAATTAAGACACAAAAGAGGATATACCTTCATAAAAATTTCTCTCCTACAAAATAGTCATTAAAAGAATAGAAATATTGTTTTACAATATATCAGTGCCCAATAAATGAGAGACTAGACTAAGATTGGTCAATCGCAAATTGACCAAACTGTTTGGACAACCCTCAATCGGGATTTCTGGAAAATTCGCGAATCGGCCAACGATATGGTCAATTCATGTTGCGGCCAAAGAAGGCAAAGTGAAAGGTTTTTGGCAAAGTGAGAAATTTAATAAAATTTTGAGCTGGGCCCATATCTAAGAGGTCGAGGGTTCGATCCTCGCCGGCCGAAGACTCCCAGTGTAGTAAATGGTGACTGACGCACGTCAAATCTGTCGAGTCTCAAAGTCCTCCATGTTCCCATAACAAATCAATACCTCTGGGGGTACTGATCCAGGAGTTTCCTTGTCTTCTGGATTGGTTCAAAATTACAAGGCTACGGAGTTGAACATTAGTAGTTGTAAACCCATGAAATTGGGTCGGCTGTTCAACGACGGTTATAAAATAAAATAAAATCATTTTAATTTGAGCCGCGATGGCTCAGGGAATAGAGCATTCGCCTTCCAATGAGGTGAACCGGGGATCGATCCCGGCGATGACTGGTCGATACGAATTCCGGCTTGCCCCGACAACAGTGCTGACGTGAAATATGCTCAGTGGATCATGGGGTAGAGTCCCTTTGCCGTCAGACTAACCATGGGAGATTCTCGTGGTCTTCCTCTCCATGTAACGAAAATGCGGGTTAGTTCCCTCAAAAAGACCTCCACGAAGGCAAATTTCTCACAATACTTGATCCAGGAGTTTCCTTGTCTTCTGGATTGGGTTCAAAATTACAAGGTTACGGAGTTGAACATTAGTAGTCGTAAACCCAAAAATTGGGTCGGCTGTTCAACGACGGTTATAAAATGAAATCAATTTAAATTGTTATTTTTATTAAGTTAAATGTTACTTAAATTAATTTTTAATGTTTCTATTGACTCACACTACACTGTTAAAAATTCCGAGCCAAAAATTGGTATTCATTTTCTGGCTTCATAAAATGGAGCTCAATTTCCTTATATTTGGGTATTTTCACTGGCTCCAAATGTCAATGGTCGAGGACTTTTTGATGAAGCTAACCCGCATTTGTATTACATGGAGAGGAAAACCACGAGAACCTCTCACGGTTAGCCTGACGGCAAGGGGACTGTAACCCATAATCCCTCTACCACATAGTATACTTCACGTTAGCACTGTGGTCGGTGCAAGCCTGATTCGTATCGACTGGGTTTCGAACACTGTATCCCCTGAGTCATCGCGGCTCAAGTAAATACTTTAAATTCATCCTTACAATAATTTATCGAACATTTGAGTATTATTTTTTATGGCCTTATAAAATACTTCTGTAACAAAATGCCAATTTGTTACACGTGAAATATAGGATTGTACTAAGAATAAAAAAAAAATTTTTTCACTTTTTGCAAAAAGTGACATAAAAAAAGTCTTTCTCATAAAATGTTAATGACCTTTACACAGATCTTTAATATTAGTCAGTAAGGACAAACTTATGATCCAAACATTCCTAGAAATTGAAATCAATGAAGAACTTGATGAAAGAAGTTTCTGAGTAATAACATAATCTGAGATTTCCAAGTGAAAAAAAAAATCCTATTTTTGTCTTACTTAACTTAAAAACATTAATTTATTTTGCGAAGTCATTAATTTTGGAGGCCTGGTTTTTTAGTATTTTATGGGTGGAAAAAATAATACAAGAGCATTTGGCTGCATACAGTCAAGGAGTAATCTTAAAAAACTTTCTTTTTGGCAGCAAATTAAAATGAGTGTTAACGCTATGACGCGAACAGTTCAAATGAGTGGTAAAGATTTATAACTTCTTTTAATTCAAGGATTGCGGAGAGAAAATAAATGCAAAACACTATCTTCATTTCCAAATTTTTATGCATAAACTTTAGAGCTAATTAATTGGGATTTCCTCAACTGGAACTCATTCCTTCAGCTTTTTATATGTTTAGACATAATTATAAAAATATTCATAACTTCTTATAGGAAATTTTGGAAGGAAAGGAGATTTTAGACAGGAAAATTTTGTTGATGAATTTTGATTCATTTAGGAAATTTTGTGACAAAAGGTTAAATTTATTAAGAGAGAGAGGGAGATCTAGTAAGAGGTTGCATCGAATCAACGGGATATTAAATCTTTTAAATAGGCTAGAATTAATTTATTTCTGAAAGAAATTTTTCCAACTATTTGAGACAAAGAAAATATTTTACAGAGAATACAACATGATGTTAAAACAAATTTAATTATAAAGATTTAGGGCGGTTAAATAAAGAGAAATTTTACCCAAATAGTTTAAATGTTCTTTATATTATGGGGATTACTTTTTTTTGACCAAAAATTAAATATTTTAATTTTTACTTCATAATAAAGATCAAACTCTAACGATTCTAAAACAAATTTAGCTTTTATTTTGGCTACATAAGAAGTTTTTTTAATGCTTTTTCATAAAGCCTTTGTGGTATTAGTTAATATTAATACCTGTTCTTTTTGAAGGAAAACATAACTTTTCATCAGAAAAGAACATTTTCCCCTAAAATTACAATATATAAACCTGAAACAATCTTTATACAGCCATTAGTAGTATAGCATTTTCCCGCAAGAACCTGCTTTCGTCATGTTTGTGGCAATAATGACAGCACAGACCGCTTTAACAAGCTGGTCAATCTCAAGCTTCAAGCCACAACTGGTAAATCGAACACCAGATCTTAATAACAGTTCAGTGTCTTAACCACTGACCTATGTGGCTCAGAATACTTCAAATATTTATTTAAAAAACCCTTTATTAAAAAAACACCTTATAAAAAAATTTTTACTTAAAAAAACCTTTATTAAAAACATTAATTAATATAATTGGAAGGCTCTTTTGACAGTTTTTCATAAATTCTCAAGTGATTCCAAACAAATATGTTCTAAGGAAAATTATATTGAAAAATGTGTAGTAAAAGAAAAAAATTGCACGCTTTAGTGCAATGCCAATTTTTAGAAAATAATCCTTAAAATTCCCACTTCTTATCATTACGAGTATATAAATTCTGCTGCCTCTGGGCCGTAAACGCTGGTTTAGAGTTTAAACCAAAACAAGTCTTGGGGTCTGATACTCTCACTTGTATGTTCTTTATTACCAATAATAAAAGATTCACTAGACCTAGTTAGTAAGATGTGGAGTCTTTTTTTAGTATATATATAAATATATATAAATTAATTTCATGCTTAATATATAAATTATTATTAATATTATTTATATAATAAATTATATAAATAATATAAATCATATAAAATATATAAATTAATTAATATATAAATTGCCGACCGGCCTGTGTAGGGGGCAGGGAACTGTCCTTGCATCAGAAAGGTTCTGGGTTCGAATCCCGAGCAAGGCATGGATGTTTCTTTCTCTCTGTGTGTTCTATGTCCTTTCTTTGTGTGTGTGTGAATGTGACCCGCCCTATAAATGGGTTTGTAGTTGAGTGAATGGTGTGGCAGAAGTCGAATTCCTGGCCATAGATGGCGCCACTAAAAAACAGGAACAATCGCACTCACTCTGCCTAAAAACAGGCATACGACAAATATATATATATATATATATATAATTATATATGTTACGGCCAAAGTCCGAAGTCGGCTAATTCGCGATCTGGCCGGCCAGATCGCGAATTGGCCAAGAGCGCTGTAAATTAGCTGGCCAAAGTCCGAAATTGCTCTTGATTTCGGGAATTGGCCGGCCAGATCGCGAATTGGCCGAGGATAGCTGGCCAAAGTCCGAAACTGTTCTTGATTTCGGGAATTGGCCGCCCAAATCGCGAATTGGCATGGGAAGATCAGCCAAAGTTGGAAGAAAAAATCATTATACCGGGCAAATGTATACCGGGCAAATGTATACCGGGCAGTGGCACTTAACTAGACCTAGTATGACAAGAACTTTGGTGTATGCATGACAATTAAATAGACAATTTAATAATGATTATTAAATTAATGATTGTTTAATAGACAATTTAAAAACTTCTATTTTTTATATTTTTAAAGTAGAAGATTTATAAGAATTATTTATATAATTATAAAAGGCCGCCAAAATAAAATATTCACTGATCGCTTCAATTATTTCGGTCTTTGGCCAGCCATCCTCGGCCACTTCGTGATCTGGCCGGCCAATTCCCGAAATCAAGAACAATTTCGGACTTTGGCCAGCCATCCTCGGCCACTTCGCGATCTGGCCGGCCAATTCCCAAAATAATTCCCAAAATTTCGGACTTTGTCCAAGAGGGCCGGCCAGATCGCGAATTGGCCGGACTTCTGGCTTTGGCCGTAACATATATATATATAAACTAATTATAGGAGGATTATTTTAAAGCTTTTAGAGGTTTGAGAGATTGGTTAAAATTATGAACAAAATCAAGTATTTATGAACACCCTATAGCAGAAAATATAGCTATAAGCTTATAACTTGAATCAAATACTTTGGTTTTTAATTGCAATAATTACATAAAATTTCG
Source organism: Parasteatoda lunata (assembly GCA_949128135.1). Lineage (NCBI taxonomy): Eukaryota > Metazoa > Arthropoda > Arachnida > Araneae > Theridiidae > Parasteatoda > Parasteatoda lunata. The sequence goes on from OX421980.1 coordinate 89,578,881, forward strand.
CATATCGAGCTTAAATATTTATGCGGAGATTTTGACATTTCTTTCGAAAAAAATAATCTTTTTGGCTTATAATTATTTTTTTGCTATAACTTTAAAGATATTTAATAAAATAAAGCAAAATTATTGGAGCAATTTTTAATTAATTATAAATTATCATTTTAAAATCATAAAAGATTTCGTTAAAAATTGCTCAAGATATAAGCACTTAAAGTATTTTTTATACTGTTCATAAGCGGAAAAATTTTACTGAATGAATACTGAATGAATAGTTACTGAGGTATCAATAGGTCAATGTTGAAAAATAGTTTTTATTTTGTTAATAAGGAGGAGCAATTAAAATATGAAAATTCTTGTGTTATACACAATTTAATACACCTCCAGAATTTCTAATCGCAAAAAACTATTTTAACACATTATTTTAGATACCATTAGTTACAAGAAAGTTTCATGTATAAAAAAATAAACATTAACTTCTTCTTTAAAATCTTTTTAACCTCTTTTTCCATTGGCTAAAAATAAGTAAGTAATGTATTCTTCCGAATACTAAATGTGAATTTAAATAGCAGTTAACCAGGAAAAAATATTTTAGACACCATATCTTTGTTTTCATGTTTTTCAGAAAGAATAAAAAAAAGAAGGAAATAATGTTTTTAAAACCAGAAAAGATAAAAATTACATTTTCAATTAATTCTGTGTTATTTTATTCCCTGTAAGCTTTGAAAAGTCGACTCATAAAGCAGTTTGCGTGTTACAGATCTCTTTAATCCCTTTTTCCATTGACTAAAAATGCGTAAATAATGTATTCCTCTTGTCACTGAAATATGGAATTAAATAACAACTAAGAATAAGGACCCCATATTTTTTGTTTTCATGAATTTTAGAAAGAATAATATAGGCGGGGAAGAAAAAAACTAGAAATGATAAAACTTAATTTGTGATCTATGCCATTAATATTATTTGACTACTTATAATTTTTCGAAAGTCATCCCATATGGAAGATTTATGAAGCATATTAAATTCCTTTCTTCCTCTTTTTACCTCAAATATATTGAATACAGTGGAATATATTGAAATGAAATACAGAATTAAATAAGATCTAGCTTGATTTTAGAATCTCTGTTATACGAATTTCAGAAAGTAATCAAAATGGGAGAAACGTTTTCCAAACCAGAAAGGATAAAATTTTGATGAAACTAATTCTTTATTATTTTCAATAATACACATGTATAAAATGTTATTGTATGCGGCTTTAATTTGCATATGATTTTTCAAGATGTGTGTGATAATTCTGAAGATTAATTTTTAATATTTATTTTTCACTTTTTATCGCTATATATAAACACTGTTCTGTAGTCACTGACATGAACCCAGAGATCCAAAACTGATTCGATCAATTTTTTTCCTTTTGTGTTTGTTTTATGGTTCTATTTTATATAGTATTGTATTGTATTGAATTAGTAAACGTGTTTCATTCATTCATTTTTTTTCCAATGCCCAACTGGAAAATGACATTTCGTCAATACAGGTATCTGAAGGGCAGATTTGTTGGTCATTCTTTCAGGGGCACCATATTATGTGTGCCAACGTTGCTTCCGCAGTTAAGACAGATAGTGCAGAGAATGAAAGAACATCAATGCATTGTCCGGGATTCAAACCCAGAACCTTTCTGAAGCAAGGCCAGTTCCCTGACCCCTACACAGATCGGTCGGCGCATTAATTACTATAATTATATAATTTTATTTCATTAAAATTTCTTCAATGCATACAAAATGTTCTAAAAATAAGTTGCATCGTTAGAAATTAGATTTTAATCAAAGGCCTTGGAACAACGGTTCAATGTCACTTATTTAAAAATATCCTTACTTTCCTGTTGAAACAGTCTTATCTCATTTTAAAACTATCTTATCTTGTTTTAACTAAGCAACCATTCTAACATAATTAATATTCAAAATGTAATCTGATATTGTGAAACACATAAAATACCACTTCATTTAAAGAATATTTCCTTTTGTTAAAGAAATACGCTTGAAAATGTCAATAATAATAGTATTCAAACAAACACATTTCCATTCTAATTAATACTATCTAAATATTGAACTTCAACCTTTTATTCACTTTTTCTGAAAAGCACTTTTTATGATTTTTCTTATGGTAAATATAATCAGTTAGGAAAACGGTTTGTTGTATAATTTTTGTATTATCCTAATTAGTAGAACTTGTTTACGAGAACTCAAAGATGATTTCATGTAAAAAACAATTTTTTCCCCCTTTTATTAGATAGTGAACGAAGTCTTTTCTTAAGCAATGTTATTCAAAATAATAAACAAAATTGGTTGAATAGTTCCTGAAAGTTAAAAAGTTTTAAGAAGTTGTATAAAAAGTTTATTTTTCAGAAACGTTTACATTTTTTGATTTAAAAACATTAATGTGTTTTACTCATGATTCACCAAGATTTTCTGAACTTAATAAAATTATTTTCTTTATTTATTTTTTAATCTGAGAAACTCAGGTAATTTCTTTAAATAACTACATTTTTATAACTTCTGTCAAAAATAAACATGGTGGCAGAAATGAATACATCGTTTAGCATAGTAATTATTAGAATAATTAGCATACTAATAGCATAATTAATATAGCATAAAGTTATTTTTTTGAGTAAGCAAACTATTACATTATTTTAAAAATTCAATACACATTTTGTCTTACAAAAGTATTTCATCACAATAATGTCAATGAATAATTATTAAAAACTAATTTTGCAGGGAATGATCGACATGAATTTTATAAATGAGTGCAAAATTAGTCACCTCTTTGTAATTGAACCGTACCTTCAATCATAATTTGGTGTAAAATAGATCTTATAAAAACGTTAAATTGTTTTATGTTTTTATTCAATTTGTGAGATAGTATAAAGATTAGAAGGTATGATATGGTTCAACCAACTGGCGTGTCAAAACAAAGCCCCAAGCATCCAGCCAAAGGATGACTGAAAAAATACTGCACATTGAAAATTTTTAAAATTTTACCAAAGAGTCGTGGTGGCTCAGGGGATAGAGCGATAGCCTTCCAAGGAGGTGAACCGGGTTCGAAACCCAGCGATGGCTGGTTAATTCGAATTCCGCACGCGACATCAGTGCTGACGTAAAAATATCCTCAGTGGTAGACGGATCATAGTGACCTTGCCGTCAGGCTAACCGTGGGAGATTTTCGTGGATTCACTCTCCATGTAACGGAAATGCGGGTTAGTTCCATCAAAAAGTTCTCCGCGAAGGCAAATTTCTCCCAATGATTCAGGAGTTCCCTCGCTTTCTGAATTGGGTTCAAAGTTACAAGGATACGGAGTTGAACATTGGTAGTCGTAAACTGAAAATTCAATCTGCTGCTCACCGATGGTTATAAAATAAAATAAAATTTTACCATTACAAAAATTCTTAAGGCATCCGACTAGTTTCGACAATTTTTTTAAAAATATCAATATAGGAACTGTGATGGCTCAGAGGACAGAGCGTTCGCCTTCCAATGAGGTGAACCGGGTTCAAATCCAAGTCGATACGAATTCCGTATCCGGCTTGCACCGACCACAATGCTGACGTGAAATATCCTCAGTGGTAGACGGATCATAGTGACCTTGCCGTCAGGCTAACCGTGGGAGATGTTCGTGGATTTACTCTCCATGTAACGGAAATGCGGGTTAGTTCCATCAAAAAGTCCTCCGCGAAGGCAAATTTCTCCCAATGATTCAGGAGTTCCCTCGCTTTCTGAATTGGGTTCAAAGTTACAAGGATACGGAGTTGAACACTGGTAGTCGTAAACTGAAAATTCAATCTGCTGCTCACCGATGGTTATAAAATAAAATAAAATTTTACCATTACAAAAATTCTTAAGGCATCCGACTAGTTTCGACAATTTTTTTAAAAATATCAATATAGGAACTGTGATGGCTCAGAGGACAGAGCGTTCGCCTTCCAATGAGGTGAACCGGGTTCAAATCCAAGTCGATACGAATTCCGTATCCGGCTTGCACCGACCACAATGCTGACGTGAAATATCCTCAGTGGTAGACGGATCATGGGTTAAAGTCACCTTGCCGTCAGGCTAACCGTGGGAGGTTCACGTGGTCTTCCTCTCCATGTAACGCAAATGCGTGTTAGCTCCATCAAAAGTTCCTTCACAAGGCAAATTTCTCCCAATACTCGATCCAGGAGTTCCCTTGTCTTCTGAATTCGGTTCAAAATTACAAGGCTACGGATTTGAGCATTAGTAGTCGTAAGGGCTATCTACCAGTCAATAACTTGGATTTTGGATCAAAACCTAACAGAAACAGTAACACTCTTTTCAGTTTCACCATCAGGTCTAAAGGCCCTTGAGAACACCGACAATTCTAACTACATAATTCATGCAATTAAAAGGATATACCTACCTAACATCCATTTTAACTGGATAAAAGCGCACGTGGGAAATGAGGGTAACGAGGTGGCTGACCAACTCGCCAAATCTGTATGTGAAAAAATATCTATCGACATTCATGAAATGCAAACAAAAGGAATACTAGAAGGTAAATAACAAAACTATTGATCAACGAATGGCAGCGAAGATGGGACATTGAGAAAAAGGGTAGACATACCTATCAATTAATTTCAAAGGTAAACATTAAAAAATCAATTGCATAATTTTTTCTAAATCAATTCCTCACAAACCACGGGGCTCACGGAGAGCACTAGGTTAGATTTTTTGGCAAGAGAGCACTTTGTGATTCCTGCTTTACTTTTGAAAATCAGGAACATATTTCAATAAACTGCAGCAAATTTCAAGACCTTCGACAAAAAATTTTCCTGGACATTTAAATTGCAACAGACTTAAATTATTTTGGAACCAGAAGAAAGTCAAACAGGGAATCATTAAAATATTGGAACGCTTTTTCCTCACAAGAGAACTTGACTAGACAGTGCTAGCTGGATCCCATGGCTAGTCTTCGGGGCTCCTGCGAATAACTCTTACTCCTCACACTAAATTTCGTTCTTACCTTCCAATGGATATAAATCAATGGACTTTTTTAATTAACGAGCTCTAAATTTAATAAAATGTATTAATTATATCTCACTGTTAACAACTATCTATGTGGTCTTAGTATTTTCATTTTATTTAAAGTGTGTTTTTCTTCCATCTTGTAACCTTTTGCAAATAATGTATTTGTGTTTTTTTAGAAATGATTTTCAATTAACTTATTGTAAAAATATTTTGTCAAATTTTCTAACTGTTCATGTTTTGAATTTCCCCTTGTTCTTAGATGTTTCTTAACCCCTTCCTTCTCGCTCCCGTGAAATTGACGGGCTGGAAACTAATTCATTTTTTTGCCCAGAAAACATTATATTTCTCATTTTACACACCAGATAGCAGTACCAGGATATTGTTAAGGTAATTATAGATAGTAAGTTTATTTTAAACCAGATGCCAGCACGAAAGTCAGCTAATCAGCACTAATCAAATGCGTTTATTTGTGATATGTTATATGTAATCTTAGCAAAGTTACCTAGTTAGGCTCTTTGTGAATACATCTGGTTTGTGCTCAAGATAAAATTTATTTTTAACACCTTCCTTCTCGCTCCCGTGAAAATGACAGGTTGAGATTTCGTTCTTTATTTCTCACTCCCGTGATATTGATGGGCTGGGCTGGAAACTAATTCATTTTTTTTTTTTTTTTGCCTGGAAAACATTTTATTTCTCATTTCACACACCAGATAGCAGTACCAGGATATTTTTAAAACACATATTTTTAAAATTTTCCTTGTTTGCTTTAAAACCAACATTAAGTCATAGTAACACTGAATGTTGGCTTTTCCTAAAAATTTAATTGTTTCAAATTTCAAGCTAAAAACAAATCAAAAATTAAAATGAATATATATATTGTTCATACACATAGTTTCATATAATTTTCAGGGATAAAAAAATGGAATTTCAGGGACACTTTTATGACCGTTTTCTTGAAAATTAACCGACCATTAAGGGGTTAACAGCTGCGTCGCTGTAACTCTTCTTTTTGAAATTGTATCTGTTCTCATTGGCTTTCTGCAAATTGTAACAGTTTTCATCATTACAATATGTTTGCTACTTTTATTCAATGTTTTTACTGTTTTATTGTTCTCTGTTTGATCTCTCGCCTGCTATGTCTGAACACTCAAACTCCTAGGTTTTGTTTACTGAGTAACTACTCTTGTTAATATTTAGGATTCACTAGATACTTTGCGGCCTTCTAGTTGGGAGAGGGTATCTTTAGAATTTGGCGAGTTGCTGCTCTGCGCGCCCAGCCTTCATCAACCAGGATTTTCCCTGGAGTTGTTTTTGCCTCTCTTGCCCATTATTCCGACGTGTTGCCATGGATCGTCACCAAGCCTACCTTTGTAAATCCTCTTTTTTCTTGCTGAGTAGTCACGTGCGCGCACTTTGAGTCTACAGTATTCCCCGGATGCCCCGATTAGTAGTCGTAAACCTAAAAATTGGGTCGGCTGCTCAACGAAGATTATATAAAAATAAAAAAAATCAATATAAAATTTAAAAAAAACTAGTTTATTTATTTTATTATGTGTAAAAATCCATACAGGTAGCAAAAAAAATTATTATTTTTATTTAAAGCTACCATTTTTAGGTAAAAATAAGGCATTTTTATGTATATACGGTAAACAAATCTATCACCTAAAACAAAAAATCCTTTGAGGATTTTATTTAGAAGGCTATCAACTATGTTTTGAACTATTATCTTAAAAGCAAGTGCATATACTTAGTTAAGGATTAATACAGTTAAAAAAGCAAATTTTCAAAAACTTCCGCACTTGTCTTCGCGAAAAAACATTTATAAAAAATAAAATTCTACTTAGTCTGTAGTTCAAAGCATGTGTACTGTAATCATAAACAATCATGAAAAATTGTATAGACATTTATTTTAAAAGCAACATGAAATATCATGTTTAAGGTGGTGTGAAATGTGAAAAAAAATCTGAATTTAAGCTAAGCGCATTAGAAATCTTAAAACCAGTAGTCTACCAGCTGTTGTCACCTTGTAGAAAAACTGCGGTAATTTTGAAAATAATTGGAGTAACAGCAAAAGTTATGTATTTTTAGAAAGCTAAGTGTGCAGAGATTTTAAATTTATAATAAACACAATTCGAAAACTTTCGCTCAAAATCATGCTAATACACTAGTCTCAGATATCTTAATTATGGTTAATTTTTCACTAACAACAAAAATGTAAACAAGAATAATTTCTAGAATATGTTAACCGAATTTGAAATATAAATGGATAATTTTATAATTAATTGAAAATTATAATAGTTTTTCGAAAATTTTGGTTTTTAATTAATTTTTCTCTTCCTATAATTGTGAAGAAACTGTAGCTGGAATAAGTAATAAAAAGTTAAATAATTTTATTTCGAAGTTATATTACATTCTTCAAAACTTATTATTTATAAACTTATTAGAAATGCAGTCATTTCTACTTGAATTTTAATTTAAAGCATAGATTTAGATTTTTATTATTATGAAAAGTATTTCGTAAAACCATCCTTAGAATGTATTTTTAGAGTCAGAAAGTTGAACAAACAAGCATGCACATTAGGAGCCCCAAATTAATACATAAGCTAAGAGAAGACAAAAACATAAACGATATCTGACGAATTACAGTAGAGAAAGGCACATAAGATAAACATCAAAACAGGTTTAAATGGATGCGTTTCTAATAATGTAGTGTATGCCATTTCTGATTACATATTAAGGGAATCTCATGCATGGACTTCCAAAGTGCATGTCAATTATGATTACATATTAAAGGATTCATCCTTTAATTCGATATTAATGAAATGTTAATGAAATCTCCTGCATAGACTTCCAAAGTGTATTTCATTTCTGATAAGAATTAGATATTAATGGAATCTCTTGCATAGACTTCCAAAGTTTATTGTTCTTAGGAGGAATCCAACCAAGAATACACACTGATTTATCTTGTTAAGGCTGTAGTGTATTCGACCGATATAGCAGCATCATCGGCAACAAATTTGAACGATATACACTGATAAAAATTCCGAGCCACGTTGCACTAAAAAATTGGTATTAATTTGTAGCTACATAAAATGGAGGTCAATTTTTTCATATTAATTACTTTTTTTTCTCTAACTTCAAATATTAGTTGAAGGTTCGCCAAAAGTATGTGTTTTAAAGAAACAAAACACCTATTTTCATTCTTTCTTTTTTTTCCTTTTATTAATGCAGAGGATGGGTGCACCATTATTAAATATTTTTAAAGCACTCAAATGCAAGCCAAGGTTGTTATTTACCGTAACAAAACTATCCGACGCATTTATTTTCTGAAACATCTTACTTCAAAGTCTCTCTTTTTAATTAATTTTAAAATAAAAACTTACCCCCATTGTTATCGTACCTTTACTTCGTATGACGCTTTCCAACATTTAAACCTGTAAAAATGGAAATAATGAAATAAATACGTGATGGGAAAAGAAACAACTATTTAAATATTTTTTCTTTTTAACAAAAAATGAATCACATCCAATTTTACTGAAAACTAAACTGTTTACTTTGTCAAACATGTTTTAATGTGTCTGTATTTGAAATTGTAACTAGTGTTAAAAATTAAGAAAGTTTTCAGATTTGATTGATTTTCTCCGATCAAATGTCTTCCTTCGATTTTTTTAAATCAAATTTTGTATGAATGTAGGTTGATAGATTGCAAACAAATACATAAATAAAAGCATTTAACAGTTGTAATAAACAATTAAAATTGTGCGTAATATTCGTCGTATTCCAAAAATTATGAAATAGTGGTTAAAAATGGAACAAAAAAAAATAAGTTAATAAAAGTGTGATCTATTGTCGCCTCTTGTAGACATGCCAGCCTTCAACGTGATTTCAAACTTGAATACAGGCAGTTCCCGTAGATTTCAATTGTTCAGCAACACTGTTTTCAACTTCTGGTTAGAAGTCTAAAAGGAATTGGGTGCCTCAGGCACACTCCATAAGGTTAAGGTCTGGTGATCGAACTGACCGATTCATCAGGCGAACCTCTCTACTTTGCAGAAAGTGGTCAACCAGATAAGTTCTATATGGTCATGTGGTGCTGTCTATTAAAAATAAATTGGGCCAAACTGAATCCCTGAAAAAAAAGGTTCCAAGATTTTCTCGCTATACCACTTTTAAATATATCGAGGGATCTGCGGTCCTCCAACATGTCTCTTTTAAACCAATTCACCCTCCGCTACGATCATAGTCAATTTTTTGAATATTGAAGGGTAAATAACGGGTATATATATATATATATATAACTATATATATATATATATATATATATATATATATATATATATATATACATATATATATATATATATATATATATTATATATATATATAATATATATATACATATATGTATGTAATGTTATGCCCCCTTCAAGGCTAGATAATTTAAGAGACTTAGTCTTATTCAGAAAAAAAGGCATTTTATTACGTTATATGAAGTATTGAAAACATTGTTCGTTGGATATTTACATTGATGGTTTCCCCATTGCTGGGATATTTGGATGGCCCAGATTTATCTAGCTATGAAGAATATGAAAAAGACACGCATTTTTGGCAATTCCGTGATTTTAAAGTGAGGTCCTGAAAGGGAGTGGTTGCAAGGATCTTCTTATCTCAATGAAACGTCATTCAATTGATAAAATTTGGAGATTTTGATTCGCTAAAAGGATAGCGCCGTTATGGTGCTGGGACGTTCTTGGGACTATCTTAATGTGCATTTCATCGACGAGTTATTGCCCATTAACTTCAGAAAAGAATCTTTTATCTGGCCTTATCTGGTCCATCTTGACTTTTTACGGCTTTTTGTGAGAGACCGACTTCTATATCTTAAACTTTGTAAGAAACATATGTTTTAAGCTTAATATAGAAAGACTCTTTATGAGGAATATTCTATATATATATATATATATATATATATATATATATATATATATATATATATATATATATATATATATATATATATATATATATATATATAGGGTCAGATGGGGGAAAGTGGTGGTAATCAAAAAAAATGCACTTTTTTTACAATAAATGTACATATTTTTACTTTTTTTTCAATTAATACATAATTGGAGTTTGTGACAAGTATTTCTATTAAGATTTGTAAATCTGACAACAAGTTTACTGTTGTTTATCTTCTTGTTTACATATATGTGCAGTTTGTTCTTAACACATGGTATTGATAAACTTTGTTCTTGATCCTTTCTCATTTGAAAAAATTAGTATATTTTGATACATTTCAGTAGAAGAACTTCTTAAAAACAGATTCATGCATCAAGGTAAGAATTATTTTATTATTTCAATTATTTATGATTTTTTTCTGAGGTGGGGGAAAGTGGTGGTATAGTTAGGCTTAGCTCAATGTTGTATGATGATTCAATTTTAGACTGTAGATGTGATTAATTTTTCAAAATGGGCTGTAATAAAAGTATTAATCTAAAAAAAATAGGCTTTATTTATAAATTTTAATCTTAATATGATAATACAATTAATTTAAAAGTTATTTTCTACATATTTAATCATGATTTAGAATATTTTTTAATATCATTAGAATAAATTTAATTCTTTTTTTTTCAATTTAGATAATTTTAATGTGTGACTGTTCACTGACATGTAATTTTTTTTTCTAGCTTAAGTATGCCTAGAAACTACATAAAAAAGACTAGTGGTTCAAAGTATACACAAAATGATCTTCAGATGGCTATAGCAGAAGTTAAAAATGGAGCATCGATTTATTCTGCATCCAAGAAAAATGGTATTCCTAAACAAACTTTAAGGAGGTGGATTGTTAAAAGTTCATCACATCAAGGACCTGGCCGATCGCCTTTTCTTAGTCAGGAAGAAGATAAATGCATTGTTGAAGCTGCGAAATTTCGGTCAAAATGTGGATTTCCATTCGACAGAAAAGATATTCTTAATGTTGTTGAAACATAAATGTTAAGCAATAAGGAGCTCAGCAATCTCTTTCCTAATGGAAAGCCAGGAATCGAATGGGTGAGAGGATTTGAAAAGAGATGGAAAGGAGAAATTGGGAAAAGAAAGCCAGAACTTTTAACGAAAGCCAGAGCTAAAGATATGTGCGAAGAAACAGCAAATGCTTTCTTTAACATATATGAAAATGTACTGCTTAGCAATGTTTGCTTAAGGAGCCAGGAAGGATTTTCAATTTGGATGAAACAGGGCTGTCTACTAATCCCAGATCAAGCAAGATTTTTGTCCAGAAGGAAAGTCGAACAGCTTACTTAAAGTCTGCCGACTGTGGTAAGGCCATGTATACAGTATTATTTTGCATATCTACTGCTGGTGAATATTAACCTTCTTTTGTTGTCTACAAAGGACAGAACTTATATCAATCCTGCATGACTGGAGGACCACAAGGAACTCTTTACGGGTGCACAGAGTCTGGTAGGATGCAGGATTTTTTGTTTGAAACGTGGATGAAGTTTTTTTATCGATTTCGTCAAAAACTTTAAAAAGCCGGTATTGTTAATATATGATGGCCATGGAAGTCACCTAACATATAATTCCATAAAGCTAGCCATGGATAATGGTATTATTTTACTATGCGTCCCACCTAATAGCAGCCATGCACTTCAACCACTAGATGTTGGAGTTTTTTCACCAATGAAAAATTCGTGGAGGAACGTATTAAAAACTTAGTATCGAGAGAGCAGGTTGCAAAATGTTTCCAAAGCAACCTTTCCATTTCTTCTAAAGAAATTATTTGAAAAAATAAAGGCAACAAATGCTGTAAATGTATTTAGAGGGACTGGCCTTTATCCTCTCAATAGAAATGCCATTCAACATCGTATAATTCCTACAGAAAATAATCCAACAGTTGCAGCTACAAATAAGAGCTCGGCGTCTTCTAAAGTTTCTGCACTACTAGATTCACCTATGAAAGATTTGAAAGAGGCAATTCTGTTGACAGTATCTCCCACACCATCTGCAAACACGGTTCTAGCTATGGATAACTCTAAGAAAATAAGAAAAAGGGTGCAAAGCAAATCTGGGGAAATTTTAACTCAAGAGAATGTTTTAAAAAGATTAGCAATGGAAGAAGAAAGAAAAAATGCAATTTAGGCCAGGTTCCAAAAGGAAAAGACTAAAAAAGGTCTGATATAAAAATAAAAGTACTACTACCCCTCTCAATACCAGAAAAATCAATCAAGATTCATGGCTTAAGGTAAAATACAATTCCAAAAGAAATATGCTCATTTATCGTTGTTGAGAAAAATGGTGATCTATATCATGTTAAATATCTTACTAAGACTAAATTGGGAAACTATTATATTTTCCTAGAATTAGATGATGAAGATGTGGAAGTTAGTAGAATTATTCGCATTTTAGATGAACCAAGATTTGACAGTTGTGATTATTATTTTTTTAATCAGTAATTATAATAAAAACTATGTAAGAAATTTTATGTAAATTGGATACTTTGAATATAGATTTGAATGTAAATCTCATAGCGTTTCCTTTATCTCATAGTTAAATTTTGAAGAAATAATAAATAAAAACATATATTATACTCCCACTTTACCCCACCATGGGGGAAAGTGGTGGTATCAAAACATGCCTATTTTAAAATGAATCTACAAGAAATTTTCTTGGCAAAACTTTATATAAACACAATATTTCTAACCTATATAAGTCTAATGTATATAATATCTACTAAAAACCTGATATCTAGTGCTTAAAACTTACTGTTATAAGGCTTTTTCCAAAAAACCCTTGATTTTACCACCACTTTCCCCTACCTGACCTATATATATTTATACATAATATATACATGTATATATATATATATATATATATATAAGTATATATATATATATATATATATATATAAGTATATATATATATATATATATATATATATATATATATATATATATATATATATATATATATATATATATATATATATATATATATATATATATACACACTCTATAACAAAAAACACGACGCACCAAGAAGGAGTTGTCCAATTGAAACGAAAATTGGTGGATAGGAAGACAATGTACAGAATAGTAAATGATCAAAATTTTATAACAATTGAATAATTTATTGCAGAGTTACAGTTACAAGTTCAATAAGGTGTTGACCCGCCACTAGCCTGGATACAAGCTGCCACACGGCGTGGCATAGGCCGATAAAGCTCCCGGATGGTCTCTTGCGGTATTTCCTGCCAAATACGATCAAATTGTCGAACGAGGTCATAAACATTCCGTGCCAGATGCAATCGCTTTCCCATCATATCCCAGACATGCTCGATGGGAGAGAGATCTGGTGATCTGGCAGGCCAAGGAAGAGTTTGACAAGCTTGCAGACAGTTCATAGCAACACGTGCCGTATGTGGTCTGGCATTGTCCTGCTGAAAAACCAGCCCAGGGCGCTGCAAAAGGAACGGTAGCAAAACAGGTCTTAGGATGTCGTCGACGTACCGCTGTGCAGTAAGTGTACCTCTAATGACGACCAAAGGGGTCCGGCTGTCAAAGGAAATGGCACCCTAAACCATAATGCCTTGTTGAGGGCCGGTGTGGCGTGCAATGGTGATAACAGGATCCCCCCCCTCTGCTCTGTTCGTCTCCAAACACGTCTTCGATGATCGTCAGGACACAGTTGGAAGCGGGATTCGTCGCTAAAGACTATACGTCCCCAGTCGGCATCATTCCAGCCTGATCGAGCCATGCACCACTGTAATCTGGCTCGGCAGTGTGCGTCGATTTTATATAGAGTGTATATATATATATATATATATATATATATATATATATATATATATATATATATATATATATATATATATATATATATATATATATATATTCATCGTAAAAAAACAAAAAGTCGAACTAGCTCGCACAATAGGAGTTTCACATTAATATTTAAGCAGAGAGAAAACTTAATCTAAATCTATTGAATAACTCTTGAGAAAGATAGGATTAAACACATCAAAACTGATTTAATTGCCAAAGATATTAAGCTTTAGTTTAAAACCCCTAAAAATAATTTTTGATTAAAATTTTTGCCAAGAAGTTTAAAAAGGTATAATAAAGGCGGTCAAAACACAGTGTATATCACAGAAAGATGTCATGTCATTATACTCAAACATTCAACTCTGAAACAAAAATTTCCAACGTATCAGGAGAGCCGCGTGGGGATAGTGCACTCGCCTCCCAATGAGTTGACCCAGGCTCAAATCCGAGTAATTTTTGATAAATACATTTCTGCTCCCTGCTCGCCCCCACCAAAGCGCTGAGACGTTTTTAGGGCTTAAACAACATCGTACAAGAGCTAGAAAAAAGATAGTTGCTCGAAAAGAGCCTCAGGAGCATTATCAGAACAGCTTTCATTTTTGTGAATCCATGCTGATCTCCGAAAAATGTGATATATTTCTGTTGCTGCTTGTGTTGAACATGGTCAAATCTTATCTCATCTAGGTTACGTAATAACGGTATTAATAAACATAAATTGATGTTCAGAATTTCCTCTTAAAGAACATAATATATTTACAAATAGAAATCTTTATGTCTTTTTTTAATTTTTTTATTCCATGGTAACAAAGAACATGGTTGGTAACTTTTTGCTGCATTTTGGTTAAGTATTGATTAATGCTGAGGGCAATAATTATAGCTATTAGGCCAAAACAGAATTGTCTTTTCTGTCATCACAATATCAGTGGTATCTAATTACATATTAGTGAAAAAGAGGATGCTGAAACACCAAGAACAAATAAATTGTACACTATTAATTTGTTTAGCTAATTATACCCTAACAAGAAGTTTACAAATGCCGATGACACTAAAGTGGCTTCACTTAAGATCAAAGAAGAGAATTATATTAGAAATGGTGTTGTTGTTTGGAACAATAAAAATGAAATGAAGCTCCTATTGCCAAACAAAAGGTCTGAAAGTTTGCTCTATATTGATTTTATTGTTTGATTAGAATAACAATATAATTACAAACAATTATTCATAATTATAAATTACTTTTGTGTCCCCACTAAAGAAAAATTTCGAGTCCAAAAAATAAAACATTTTAATGTATGTTGGATATTATGTGTGTATGTTTTATAGATAAAAGATTAGTTATGGAATAAAGTAACAAAAATAAAGATAGTTCAGGTGTCACACAATTTTTTAGCCCATGATGGTGACTATGCCACCGACTACATTTCTTCATAATTTTCTCAACTATTTAGAATAATGTTTAATCTATGATATTCAAAAAGAGTTGTACAGATATATTTTAGAAATATTCAGAATTCTGCGTGGCAATTTTAGAGATATCAAAATACATAACAAAATGAAAAATAAATAAAAAATGGAAAAAAAAGTCAGTCAGTTTTGCAGTAATAATTAATTAAATTTTAAGAGTGGTTAAGAAATTATGAAATTTCTTAATAGATTAAGTTATTCAGTGTGGTGAATCTAATTTTACCGGGTAGTCAAGCTTAGCCAGTAAAACTATTTAAAGTAAGAAACCCGAAAGAAATCCAGTGAAATTACGATGCAAAATGAGATTAAAAAACACGCTGTAGAGATTTGAATTTCTGACCCTCACAATTTAAAGAATATGGGCAATGTTAATTTTAATTTGGTGTCTTTCAATTCATAAATGAAATAAATTTTCCACTCATAACTCATGTGCACAATAATTTCACGCTAAAAACTATATTTTTTCTTATTTAACTAACCCCTTTTTAAATTTTTAATTACTTTTAAATTTTACTTGTGAAATTTTACTTATACATTTTGAATATATTTAAGTTTTCTTAGTAAGTGTAAACGTTTTTTGATTTTCTTAATTAGTTAAGGTGATATGACAAAATAAAAACGCCAAAAGTGAATTAAACATTTCACTGCTTTCGAAAAACTGTTGAACATATTTTCGTAATACCCTTATTATGTTGATCAAGAATTCAAATTTATCGAAAAAAAGGAATATTTATTCGGAGAAAATGCGTTTTTGCATTCAATTTCGTAACTTAATGCATAGTTATAATAAGAGTTAATTATTCAGAATATTTAAAGTTGTTGCATAAAACATTTATACCACATGATGAAATCCGAGCAATAGATTTAAAGTTATTTAGTGAATCACTGAACACAAAGAAAAAAAAAGATCTACCCTGAATACATTTTGATGAAATGATCGGATTTTCATGTATGGTTCCAGGGGGGATCTCAAATAAGCTAATTAGTCAGAGCAAACGGTATTTTAAGTTAAGAAATCAGACACAAAAACGTATTTTAAGAAACTTATTTTTTTTCAATTGTTTTATATTTTTGACCCTTAAAAAATAGGGGGTTGTTGCAATCTGGAAAATACGGTCTTAATAGTTTGGTCAGGAGAGCGGTCCAAATTTGGACTCCTTAAGGTAAATTTTATTTTTTGCGTATTTCACCATATCTCAAAAGCTTTTAAAGCTAATTGAAAAAATTTGGCCCTCAATTATAAAATTCGCTTACTAAAAATAATTCTATGCCAAAAATATTTTTTGTAAAGGTTTATTATTTTTTTAGTGATAGTCGAATAAAATTGGAACTTTAAGGTACTAAAATTTTTTCCTCATTTCAAAAAATGAAATTTTTTATGGCAAAAGATAAACTTTGAACGAAATAGGACGGATAGTACCTGTATCGTCAAATTTTATACATATGACTTCTTTAAAATTTGACTTCTCAGGAACTGTTCGACTGATTTTGTTAAAATTCTGTATTTTTCAATACAAAATTACATGCTTTAAAAATGATGTAAAAATCTGTCAACGTAAAAATTCAAAATTTTTCTACTATTATTAAATGAAATAATATATAATTATTAAAAATTCTTTTTGCATTGAATTATGTTTGGATAAAAAAAATTTCTTAAAATATTTTAAAATCTGTTTAAAAAGTTCTCGAGATAGGGTAAAATATGCAAAAATGTAATATTAAGGATTACTCTCCTGGGACTCTCAGATTGTGACTACACCCTATGCATACCATCCAAAAAAGTTAGATCAAAAGGGTAATTTGTTATTTATTTTGTTGTTCACTGTAACATGCCTACTAGAAGGCACAATTGAAACATGACAACTAAACATTTCTTCAAATTAAAAGTAAACCTATGCCAAAAATATTTTTTGTAAAGGTTTATTATTTTTTTAGTGATAGTCGAATAAAATTGGAACTTTAAGGTACTAAAATTTTTTCCTCATTTCAAAAAATGAAATTTTTTATGGCAAAAGATAAACTTTGAACGAAATAGGACGGATAGTACCTGTATCGTCAAATTTTATATATATGACTTCTTTAAAATTTGACTTCTCAAGAACTGTTCGACTGATTTTGTTAAAATTCTGTATTTTTCAATACAAAATTACATGCTTTAAAAATGATGTAAAAATCTGTCAACGTAAAAATTCAAAATTTTTCTACTATTATTAAATGAAATAATATATAATTATTAAAAATTCTTTTTGCATTGAATTATGTTTGGATAAAAAAAATTTCTTAAAATATTTTGAAATTTGTTTAAAAAGTTCTCGAGATAGGGTAAAATATGCAAAAATGTAATATTAAGGATTACTCTCCTGGGACTCTCAGATTGTGACTACACCCTATGCATACCATCCAAAAAAGTTAGATCAAAAGGGTAATTTGTTATTTATTTTGTTGTTCACTGTAACATGCCTACTAGAAGGCACAATTGAAACATGACAACTAAACATTTCTTCAAATTAAAAGTAAACCTATACCAAAAATATTTTTTGTAAAGGTTTATTATTTTTTTAGTGATAGTCGAATAAAATTGGAACTTTAAGGTACTAAAATTTTTTCCTCATTTCAAAAAATGAAATTTTTTATGGCAAAAGATAAACTTTGAACGAAATAGGACGGATAGTACCTGTATCGTCAAATTTTATATATATGACTTCTTTAAAATTTGACTTCTCAAGAACTGTTCGACTGATTTTGTTAAAATTCTGTATTTTTCAATACAAAATTACATGCTTTAAAAATGATGTAAAAATCTGTCAACGTAAAAATTCAAAATTTTTCTACTATTATTAAATTAAATAATATATAATTATTAAAAATTCTTTTTGCATTGAATTATGTTTGGATAAAAAAAATTTCTTAAAATATTTTAAAATTTGTTTAAAAAGTTCTCGAGATAGGGTAAAATATGCAAAAATGTAATATTAAGGATTACTCTCCTGGGACTCTCAGATTGTGACTACACCCTATGCATACCATCCAAAAAAGTTAGATCAAAAGGGTAATTTGTTATTTATTTTGTTGTTCACTGTAACATGCCTACTAGAAGGCACAATTGAAACATGACAACTAAACATTTCTTCAAATTAAAAGTAAACCTATGCCAAAAATATTTTTTGTAAAGGTTTATTATTTTTTTAGTGATAGTCGAATAAAATTGGAACTTTAAGGTACTAAAATTTTTTCCTCATTTCAAAAAATGAAATTTTTTATGGCAAAAGATAAATTTTGAACGAAATAGGACGGATAGTACCTGTATCGTCAAATTTTATATATATGACTTCTTTAAAATTTGACTTCTCAAGAACTGTTCGACTGATTTTGTTAAAATTCTGTATTTTTCAATACAAAATTACATGCTTTAAAAATGATGTAAAAATCTGTCAACGTAAAAATTCAAAATTTTTCTACTATTATTAAATTAAATAATATATAATTATTAAAAATTCTTTTTGCATTGAATTATGTTTGGATAAAAAAAATTTCTTAAAATATTTTAAAATTTGTTTAAAAAGTTCTCGAGATAGGGTAAAATATGCAAAAATGTAATATTAAAGATTACTCTCCTGGGACTCTCAGATTGTGACTACACCCTATGCATACCATCCAAAAAAGTTAGATCAAAAGGGTAATTTGTTATTTATTTTGTTGTTCACTGTAACATGCCTACTAGAAGGCACAATTGAAACATGACAACTAAACATTTCTTCAAATTAAAAGTAAACCTATGCCAAAAATATTTTTTGTAAAGGTTTATTATTTTTTTAGTGATAGTCGAATAAAATTGGAACTTTAAGGTACTAAAATTTTTTCCTCATTTCAAAAAATGAAATTTTTTATGGCAAAAGATAAACTTTGAACGAAATAGGACGGATAGTACCTGTATCGTCAAATTTTATATATATGACTTCTTTAAAATTTGACTTCTCAAGAACTGTTCGACTGATTTTGTTAAAATTCTGTATTTTTCAATACAAAATTACATGCTTTAAAAATGATGTAAAAATCTGTCAACGTAAAAATTCAAAATTTTTCTACTATTATTAAATGAAATAATATATAATTATTAAAAATTCTTTTTGCATTGAATTATGTTTGGATAAAAAAAATTTCTTAAAATATTTTGAAATTTGTTTAAAAAGTTCTCGAGATAGGGTAAAATATGCAAAAATGTAATATTAAGGATTACTCTCCTGGGACTCTCAGATTGTGACTACACCCTATGCATACCATCCAAAAAAGTTAGATCAAAAGGGTAATTTGTTATTTATTTTGTTGTTCACTGTAACATGCCTACTAGAAGGCACAATTGAAACATGACAACTAAACATTTCTTCAAATTAAAAGTAAACCTATACCAAAAATATTTTTTGTAAAGGTTTATTATTTTTTTAGTGATAGTCGAATAAAATTGGAACTTTAAGGTACTAAAATTTTTTCCTCATTTCAAAAAATGAAATTTTTTATGGCAAAAGATAAACTTTGAACGAAATAGGACGGATAGTACCTGTATCGTCAAATTTTATATATATGACTTCTTTAAAATTTGACTTCTCAAGAACTGTTCGACTGATTTTGTTAAAATTCTGTATTTTTCAATACAAAATTACATGCTTTAAAAATGATGTAAAAATCTGTCAACGTAAAAATTCAAAATTTTTCTACTATTATTAAATTAAATAATATATAATTATTAAAAATTCTTTTTGCATTGAATTATGTTTGGATAAAAAAAATTTCTTAAAATATTTTAAAATTTGTTTAAAAAGTTCTCGAGATAGGGTAAAATATGCAAAAATGTAATATTAAGGATTACTCTCCTGGGACTCTCAGATTGTGACTACACCCTATGCATACCATCCAAAAAAGTTAGATCAAAAGGGTAATTTGTTATTTATTTTGTTGTTCACTGTAACATGCCTACTAGAAGGCACAATTGAAACATGACAACTAAACATTTCTTCAAATTAAAAGTAAACCTATGCCAAAAATATTTTTTGTAAAGGTTTATTATTTTTTTAGTGATAGTCGAATAAAATTGGAACTTTAAGGTACTAAAATTTTTTCCTCATTTCAAAAAATGAAATTTTTTATGGCAAAAGATAAATTTTGAACGAAATAGGACGGATAGTACCTGTATCGTCAAATTTTATATATATGACTTCTTTAAAATTTGACTTCTCAAGAACTGTTCGACTGATTTTGTTAAAATTCTGTATTTTTCAATACAAAATTACATGCTTTAAAAATGATGTAAAAATCTGTCAACGTAAAAATTCAAAATTTTTCTACTATTATTAAATTAAATAATATATAATTATTAAAAATTCTTTTTGCATTGAATTATGTTTGGATAAAAAAAATTTCTTAAAATATTTTAAAATTTGTTTAAAAAGTTCTCGAGATAGGGTAAAATATGCAAAAATGTAATATTAAAGATTACTCTCCTGGGACTCTCAGATTGTGACTACACCCTATGCATACCATCCAAAAAAGTTAGATCAAAAGGGTAATTTGTTATTTATTTTGTTGTTCACTGTAACATGCCTACTAGAAGGCACAATTGAAACATGACAACTAAACATTTCTTCAAATTAAAAGTAAACCTATGCCAAAAATATTTTTTGTAAAGGTTTATTATTTTTTTAGTGATAGTCGAATAAAATTGGAACTTTAAGGTACTAAAATTTTTTCCTCATTTCAAAAAATGAAATTTTTTATGGCAAAAGATAAACTTTGAACGAAATAGGACGGATAGTACCTGTATCGTCAAATTTTATATATATGACTTCTTTAAAATTTGACTTCTCAAGAACTGTTCGACTGATTTTGTTAAAATTCTGTATTTTTCAATACAAAATTACATGCTTTAAAAATGATGTAAAAATCTGTCAACGTAAAAATTCAAAATTTTTCTACTATTATTAAATGAAATAATATATAATTATTAAAAATTCTTTTTGCATTGAATTATGTTTGGATAAAAAAAATTTCTTAAAATATTTTAAAATTTGTTTAAAAAGTTCTCGAGATAGGGTAAAATATGCAAAAATGTAATATTAAGGATTACTCTCCTGGGACTCTCAGATTGTGACTACACCCTATGCATACCATCCAAAAAAGTTAGATCAAAAGGGTAATTTGTTATTTATTTTGTTGTTCACTGTAACATGCCTACTAGAAGGCACAATTGAAACATGACAACTAAACATTTCTTCAAATTAAAAGTAAACCTATGCCAAAAATATTTTTTGTAAAGGTTTATTATTTTTTTAGTGATAGTCGAATAAAATTGGAACTTTAAGGTACTAAAATTTTTTCCTCATTTCAAAAAATGAAATTTTTTATGGCAAAAGATAAACTTTGAACGAAATAGGACGGATAGTACCTGTATCGTCAAATTTTATATATATGACTTCTTTAAAATTTGACTTCTCAAGAACTGTTCGACTGATTTTGTTAAAATTCTGTATTTTTCAATACAAAATTACATGCTTTAAAAATGATGTAAAAATCGGTCAACGTAAAAATTCAAAATTTTTCTACTATTATTAAATGAAATAATATATAATTATTAAAAATTCTTTTTGCATTGAATTATGTTTGGATAAAAAAAATTTCTTAAAATATTTTAAAATTTGTTTAAAAAGTTCTCGAGATAGGGTAAAATATGCAAAAATGTAATATTAAGGATTACTCTCCTGGGACTCTCAGATTGTGACTACACCCTATGCATACCATCCAAAAAAGTTAGATCAAAAGGGTAATTTGTTATTTATTTTGTTGTTCACTGTAACATGCCTACTCGAAGGCACAATTGAAACATGACAACTAAACATTTCTTCAAATTAAAAGTAAACCTATGCCAAAAATATTTTTTGTAAAGGTTTATTATTTTTTTAGTGATAGTCGAATAAAATTGGAACTTTAAGGTACTAAAATTTTTTCCTCATTTCAAAAAATGAAATTTTTTATGGCAAAAGATAAACTTTGAACGAAATAGGATGGATAGTACCTGTATCGTCAAATTTTATATATATGACTTCTTTAAAATTTGACTTCTCAAGAACTGTTCGACTGATTTTGTTAAAATTCTGTATTTTTCAATACAAAATTACATGCTTTAAAAATGATGTAAAAATCTGTCAACGTAAAAATTCAAAATTTTTCTACTATTATTAAATGAAATAATATATAATTATTAAAAATTCTTTTTGCATTGAATTATGTTTGGATAAAAAAAATTTCTTAAAATATTTTAAAATTTGTTTAAAAAGTTCTCGAGATAGGGTAAAATATGCAAAAATGTAATATTAAGGATTACTCTCCTGGGACTCTCAGATTGTGACTACACCCTATGCATACCATCCAAAAAGGTTAGATCAAAAGGGTAATTTGTTATTTATTTTGTTGTTCACTGTAACATGCCTACTAGAAGGCACAATTGAAACATGACAACTAAACATTTCTTCAAATTAAAAGTAAACCTATGCCAAAAATTTTTTTTGTAAAGGTTTATTATTTTTTTAGTGATAGTCGAATAAAATTGGAACTTTAAGGTACTAAAATTTTTTCCTCATTTCAAAAAATGAAATTTTTTATGGCAAAAGATAAACTTTGAACGAAATAGGACGGATAGTACCTGTATCGTCAAATTTTATATATATGACTTCTTTAAAATTTGACTTCTCAAGAACTGTTCGACTGATTTTGTTAAAATTCTGTATTTTTCAATACAAAATTACATGCTTTAAAAATGATGTAAAAATCTGTCAACGTAAAAATTCAAAATTTGTCTACTATTATTAAATGTAATAATATATAATTATTAAAAATTCTTTTTGCATTGAATTATGTTTGGATAAAAAAAATTTCTTAAAATATTTTAAAATTTGTTTAAAAAGTTCTCGAGATAGGGTAAAATATGCAAAAATGTAATATTAAGGATTACTCTCCTGGGACTCTCAGATTGTGACTACACCCTATGCATACCATCCAAAAAAGTTAGATCAAAAGGGTAATTTGTTATTTATTTTGTTGTTCACTGTAACATGCCTACTAGAAGGCACAATTGAAACATGACAACTAAACATTTCTTCAAATTAAAAGTAAACCTATGCCAAAAATATTTTTTGTAAAGGTTTATTATTTTTTTAGTGATAGTCGAATAAAATTGGAACTTTAAGGTACTAAAATTTTTTCCTCATTTCAAAAAATGAAATTTTTTATGGCAAAAGATAAACTTTGAACGAAATAGGACGGATAGTACCTGTATCGTCAAATTTTATATATATGACTTCTTTAAAATTTGACTTCTCAAGAACTGTTCGACTGATTTTGTTAAAATTCTGTATTTTTCAATACAAAATTACATGCTTTAAAAATGATGTAAAAATCTGTCAACGTAAAAATTCAAAATTTTTCTACTATTATTAAATTAAATAATATATAATTATTAAAAATTCTTTTTGCATTGAATTATGTTTGGATAAAAAAAATTTCTTAAAATATTTTAAAATTTGTTTAAAAAGTTCTCGAGATAGGGTAAAATATGCAAAAATGTAATATTAAGGATTACTCTCCTGGGACTCTCAGATTGTGACTACACCCTATGCATACCATCCAAAAAAGTTAGATCAAAAGGGTAATTTGTTATTTATTTTGTTGTTCACTGTAACATGCCTACTAGAAGGCACAATTGAAACATGACAACTAAACATTTCTTCAAATTAAAAGTAAACCTATGCCAAAAATATTTTTTGTAAAGGTTTATTATTTTTTTAGTGATAGTCGAATAAAATTGGAACTTTAAGGTACTAAAATTTTTTCCTCATTTCAAAAAATGAAATTTTTTATGGCAAAAGATAAACTTTGAACGAAATAGGACGGATAGTACCTGTATCGTCAAATTTTATATATATGACTTCTTTAAAATTTGACTTCTCAAGAACTGTTCGACTGATTTTGTTAAAATTCTGTATTTTTCAATACAAAATTACATGCTTTAAAAATGATGTAAAAATCTGTCAACGTAAAAATTCAAAATTTTTCTACTATTATTAAATGAAATAATATATAATTATTAAAAATTCTTTTTGCATTGAATTATGTTTGGATAAAAAAAATTTCTTAAAATATTTTAAAATTTGTTTAAAAAGTTCTCGAGATAGGGTAAAATATGCAAAAATGTAATATTAAGGATTACTCTCCTGGGACTCTCAGATTGTGACTACACCCTATGCATACCATCCAAAAAAGTTAGATCAAAAGGGTAATTTGTTATTTATTTTGTTGTTCACTGTAACATGCCTACTAGAAGGCACAATTGAAACATGACAACTAAACATTTCTTCAAATTAAAAGTAAACCTATGCCAAAAATATTTTTTGTAAAGGTTTATTATTTTTTTAGTGATAGTCGAATAAAATTGGAACTTTAAGGTACTAAAATTTTTTCCTCATTTTAAAAAATGAAATTTTTTATGGCAAAAGATAAACTTTGAACGAAATAGGACGGATAGTACCTGTATCGTCAAATTTTATATATATGACTTCTTTAAAATTTGACTTCCCAAGAACTGTTCGACTGATTTTGTTAAAATTCTGTATTTTTCAATACAAAATTACATGCTTTAAAAATGATGTAAAAATCTGTCAACGTAAAAATTCAAAATTTTTCTACTATTATTAAATGAAATAATATATAATTATTAAAAATTCTTTTTGCATTGAATTATGTTTGGATAAAAAAAATTTCTTAAAATATTTTAAAATTTGTTTAAAAAGTTCTCGAGATAGGGTAAAATATGCAAAAATGTAATATTAAGGATTACTCTCCTGGGACTCTCAGATTGTGACTACACCCTATGCATACCATCCAAAAAAGTTAGATCAAAAGGGTAATTTGTTATTTATTTTGTTGTTCACTGTAACATGCCTACTAGAAGGCACAATTGAAACATGACAACTAAACATTTCTTCAAATTAAAAGTAAACCTATGCCAAAAATATTTTTTGTAAAGGTTTATTATTTTTTTAGTGATAGTCGAATAAAATTGGAACTTTAAGGTACTAAAATTTTTTCCTCATTTTAAAAAATGAAATTTTTTATGGCAAAAGATAAACTTTGAACGAAATAGGACGGATAGTACCTGTATCGTCAAATTTTATATATATGACTTCTTTAAAATTTGACTTCCCAAGAACTGTTCGACTGATTTTGTTAAAATTCTGTATTTTTCAATACAAAATTACATGCTTTAAAAATGATGTAAAAATCTGTCAACGTAAAAATTCAAAATTTTTCTACTATTATTAAATGAAATAATATATAATTATTAAAAATTCTTTTTGCATTGAATTATGTTTGGATAAAAAAAATTTCTTAAAATATTTTAAAATTTGTTTAAAAAGTTCTCGAGATAGGGTAAAATATGCAAAAATGTAATATTAAGGATTACTCTCCTGGGACTCTCAGATTGTGACTACACCCTATGCATACCATCCAAAAAAGTTAGATCAAAAGGGTAATTTGTTATTTATTTTGTTGTTCACTGTAACATGCCTACTAGAAGGCACAATTGAAACATGACAACTAAACATTTCTTCAAATTAAAAGTAAACCTATGCCAAAAATATTTTTTGTAAAGGTTTATTATTTTTTTAGTGATAGTCGAATAAAATTGGAACTTTAAGGTACTAAAATTTTTTCCTCATTTTAAAAAATGAAATTTTTTATGGCAAAAGATAAACTTTGAACGAAATAGGACGGATAGTACCTGTATCGTCAAATTTTATATATATGACTTCTTTAAAATTTGACTTCCCAAGAACTGTTCGACTGATTTTGTTAAAATTCTGTATTTTTCAATACAAAATTACATGCTTTAAAAATGATGTAAAAATCTGTCAACGTAAAAATTCAAAATTTTCTACTATTATTAAATGAAATAATATATAATTATTAAAAATTCTTTTTGCATTGAATTATGTTTGGATAAAAAAAATTTCTTAAAATATTTTAAAATTTGTTTAAAAAGTTCTCGAGATAGAGTAAAATATGCAAAAATGTAATATTAAGGATTACTCTCCTGTTACTCTCAGATTGTGACTACACCCTATGCATACCATCCAAAAAAGTTAGATCAAAAGGGTAATTTGTTATTTATTTTGTTGTTCACTGTAACATGCCTACTAGAAGGCACAATTGAAACATGACAACTAAACATTTCTTCAAATTAAAAGTAAACCTAATAAATTTGAGAGTATGACTTTGAAATGAAAAGAGAGCAAAATTGTAAAATGTAACGATTGCCGAGTTCAATACATTAAAGCAAAATGTCAAAGGCCTAAATGTTGGCAAACTCTGTTTACTACGCATACATAAGTACATCTATAACTATAGTTTTAAAACTATTTTTATAAGAAAGATTTATTTTATTCTTAATTGTAAATTCCCAGTATATAGGACTAATTAAATAACTATATTCATGCCTTGTGATATGTAAATAAAGGATATTTTTTATAAAAACTTATACAAGAAAAAAAAATGTTCTCAAATGTTGCGAGCATATCACAGATTTAAACATTAAGATCTGACAACAAATGTTCCATTAATGTGCAACATACTTCGAGGGGAAATAGGACACATCATAAGGATTTAAAATTACCTAAGAAATCATGACCAGAAATGTTATCGTATGCCGCTAAGGAAGCTTTCCATTTATGAACTGTTACTTCGTGTGCCTTTGAACATCAGGTACTTTTTATATCTAAATTATCTTAATTTTTTGTTTTCTGTTAATTTTTGTCAAGAATTGCTTTCAGATTGTATTAACTGTTTTATCGTAATTTAATGATGTGGCAGGTAACTGGAAAAGCTCGCCTAATTATTAAATTATGATAAAACAGAATTTCTGAGCCTATTTTAATGGAACTCTCAACAATAACTAATAATAATAATAATATAAAATTAACATGAAATTAAAATATTTTAGAAATACAAAAGTTCAAAGGCACACTAACAACATGTCCATAACAGGACATTTCCGATTTCCTAGATAATTCCTTATGATGTGACCTGCTCCCCCCCCCCTACAAGTTTGTCGCAACATTTACACCCTGTAATTTTAAATTTGCAGTCATATTTTGAAAGAATATTTATATTTCTGTCTAGTTAAAGAAATTGGCAGAAATAAAATAAAAAGGTCTATTCTGGGCAAGTTAATTGACCCAAGGTAGCACAAAGATTTTTTAAAAAAATATTGTCTACAAGTTTACAAAAAAAAAAATAAGAATATAAAGTTTGAAAAAAAAAACGCTTACTTGATAACCTCGTGAACAAATGGTAGTAGTAGATAAGTTATAATACTATATGTGATGCATAAGTTATAATACTAAGTTTTAGAAAAAAACAATTGAACTTTTTGATGCATTTTAAAAAAAGTAAAGTACAAGACCACATGATTGTTTTAACATATAATAGATTAAAGTAAAAACTATTTATTTATCTATAAATAATTTTCTAACATAATATGATAAAAAAAAAGTTTTATTAGTTATAAAAGTTATATAAAGGTAATAAATGTGTGTAAAATCTAATGATAATAATTCTACACTGAAAAAAAAAAAACTCAGTAAATAACCAGTATTTGGTTTCTCATTATCCTAAAGTTTAGTTAAGTGAAAGATAATTTCATTATAGTTACACCATAAATTGTGAAGTATGATCGAGAAATACTCGGTGTCCACGAGAATCCATGGTACAACTGACTGCACCGAAATTTGGTATAAGTCATAAAACTTTGAAGGTGTCTGTAAGCTGAACGATATTTGTTTACAACGTCATGTTTTCTTTATAACTCGGTCTCTCTGTATCGGGACGGCATGTTTCAAGTATCAACTTATATAGGTAGGTAAATATTTTATTTGCATTCAGTTCATAATTATTAAAGTTCATTTCTTTTAAATTTGGTTGGTGGTATAAAATGGTTAGAGTTAAGTCATAAAATATAATAATAGTTTTGTTTAAGATAGTTTTTTCAGGTAAATAGTTTTGTTACGCAATCTTGGCCTGCAATTGACTGCTTTAAAAATTCCTAATAATGGTGCAACTTTATTCTGTCTGCTTTTATAAAAGAAAGAAGAAAGGTAAATAGGTGTTTTGTTTCTTCAAAACACCTACTTTTGGTGCAACGCTGATATTTGGAGCTAGTGAAAACACAAAAATATGGTAAAATTGACCTCCACTTTACGTAGCCAGCAAATGAATACCAATTTTGGTGCAACGAGGCTCGGACTTTTTAACAGTGTAGTGATAAAAGTTATATTATAGTGAAATTCTAGTGATAAAATAAAAAGGAATTTTGAATACTTAGTAAATATTTAGTAAATAATTGAACCCATGTGACACCAGTAAGTTTTTTAATGATTTATGGGTGTTTATAAATAAGAAAAGAAAGTTTTAATGAGAGTTGATAACAAATATCAGTACTAGATACTAATATTTCATATCGCGTAAGATTTTTAGAATAAGTAATCTAGTGTTATGATGAATAGTCAAATGTAACAATCAAACCAGCGCTGTTATTTTAAGAGATCAAAGTACTTCAAACTTATTCATCCATACTTAAAATATTTTTTTAAAGTAAATATTTTCGTATATTTTTATGAAATATTTTTGACACAAAGTAATATTTTTTGGCGCATTAAACAGTAAATAGGCTTGTAAAATGATTACAACGCCAGTAGTTCTTCCCAAAAATGTATTGTTTTAGATCATTGGTTCTCAACGGGGGCGATACTGCCCCCCTGGGGGCGTTGGGAGTATGCCTAGGGGCGTTGGGTATGTTTTGGGCGGTAGGGGGGCGATGAGCATGTTTTGTTCATTCAATATTAATTTTAGGACTTACAAATAAAATTAATAAATTAAGATTTATTTAATAAATAAAATTTATATTAAAGAAAAAAAAGATTAAATTAATATAATAAATAAATATTATTCGATACACCATTCGTACCAGCAATAAAACGAATTTATACACTTATTCTCTGATCCAAACAAACACAGCTCAGCGCATGAGTCAGTAGTTTTTGCCTCTGACTCATTCAAGCCATATGGGGGAAATAGAAGTACATGCGCTTTCAGTATGAATTTTTGATTTGACCCGTGTTTCTTATAATGATTTTCGTTGGCTTCCTTACG
This sequence comes from Parasteatoda lunata, assembly GCA_949128135.1. Taxonomy (NCBI): domain Eukaryota; kingdom Metazoa; phylum Arthropoda; class Arachnida; order Araneae; family Theridiidae; genus Parasteatoda; species Parasteatoda lunata. Next base: position 89,608,445 of record OX421980.1, read on the forward strand.
GTTTTTCCCCTAGTTTTATGGTCAGGTTAGTTATTTGGTCAGGTACATGCGCGAATCGGTACATGCGTGAAATCGTTTGTATTTTACTGCCATCAACAATGTCGGTTAACAAAAAGGACTGCCATCAATACAGTATTTGAAGTTGGGATTTGTTCAATCACTGTTGAACTACCCATGTGTTTACTTTGTAATAAAGTTTTATCTAATGAGTCAGCAGGAGCATTTTCAAAAAAACTCATCCTGACAAATAAAATAAAGATTTGTCATTATTCTCGAACATCTCTTTCACGTTTCTAAAGGCACCACAGGTCTCAGGGTTACTAGCAACCTCATCACAAAAAAGCGACGATGGTTTGATAGCTTCTTATAATAAATCAAAATTTATTGCTAAATCTGGGAGAGCTCATACCATAGGCGCAGAGTTGATACTGGAAAGGATACTGGTTGTCAAGAAAGTTTTAGAAACAGTTTTACACCATCCAGCCGCATCCAACGTAATAAAAAATTATCCTAAAAGCAGCGATACAACACGGCGATGAAATGTTGAGATGGCTGAAGACGTTGAAATTGAGGAATCAACCTTGCCATGTAAGGTAGGCTTTACTGTAAGCATAGTTCCGGTTTGTAAGGTAGGAAAAATTATTCAAGAGATGCTTTATGCAAGAAGCTTGATTATAGATATCAAAGGTAAATCTATTTTAATTACTGTCGAGGATTATTTTAAAGAGAAAAACATTCCTCTTGCGAATATTCTGTCTATTGCCACTGATAGGCTCCTGCAATGGTTGGTCGACATCGCCCTTTTGGAAAAGTTGCTACCGTATATTTTAGCTGTTCACTGCGTGATTCACAGACAGCATTTAGTAGGAAAAAATCTCAGCGACCGTTTGCATCAATCATTGCAATATGCCATATCTGCTGTGAACAAAATTCACAGTAATGCTCTCTACGATCGATTATTCAGATAGCTGTGTAAGAAAAACAATGAAGAATTCAATCGCCACCGAGATTTACTGGTTTTCCAAAAGCTTCTGCCTTAATAGGTACTGGAATCTTTTCAACTCTGTGCTTCAGTTCCTCGAAAACAGAGATGTAGCTCTGAGAGACAGATTGCTAGAATTTAAAAAAGACTTTGGTTTATTTATCTGCAAAATTTAATGGCGTTAATTTACAACTTCAAGGCGACAAGCTCAATTTGTGTTGATCCCTACAAAATCAGTTATTTCTGCCTTTCTAAAAAAACTCATTTTGTGGAAGCAGAATTTTGGTTGAAATGAGTTCAGCCGTGCAGGCGAAATTCACTCTGATGATGCACAAGAATATTGTCTACACCTTGACTCTTTGCAGGTGGACTTTTCTGACCATTTTAAAGATGTTTTGTTCCCTAGAAGTCCCTCAATGAGTTTATGGGTTCTGAACCCTTTTGTGAATATTGAAATAGCAGAGGTTCATATTTACGAGGAATTGGCCGAACTTTTAATCATTGAAACTTTGAAATGCGCCTCACAGAATTTTTGCTTAAAGGTAACACCAGTCGTTTCTATCTTGGACTGTAGACTATCATTAAAGTTTTTTTAATTGCTTTCCCTCCCTCCTAATTTGCCGAACATGGATTCAGTGCTGTTACAGATCTTGCCACAAAAACAAGAAATCGACTCGAAATTGTGTAACATGGGGATTTGCGTCTTCATCTCGCTAAAAGTATTGAACCGACCGTTAAGAAATTGGTTCTGAACCATTAAGTACAATCATCCCACTAACATAGTTGCTTGAATATTTCGTTGATACTATTTTTTAGTTTTAAAAAAAGTTTTTGGGTGTTTTTTTAATTATCTAATTAAGAATAAATTATTCTTTTCAAGCATAGGTTTCTCTGCTGCATTTTTTTTTTCATTAAACGTATTTATTTTGATCATAACAAATAGACTTCAATTACCTGCCGGAAGGAAATTATCGAGTTCATGTACACATTTAAAAAAAAAAAAACCAAACAAATTTAAAGCGTAAAAAAATTGCTTAAAAATTTTATAATTGAGCACAGCTCCCTCCGTCCCCATGCTCTAAGTAACTGGATTTTCATTGGGGGCGGGGGGCGTTGAAAAGTTTTTTTGCTCCTTAAGGGGGCGGCAACGTTAAAAAGGTTGAGAATCTATGTTTTAGATAGTCCTATATCCTAAAATTTGGAGAGGTGCTCGAAAATAAAAATTAGAAAATATTATAATTTTCTTACATTCAGGTTTCGAATTTAAAAGACTTAGAAGCTACAAAAGGTGTAAATTAAGCTTAAAACTTGTGTAAATTAAAGGCACATAGAAATAGTTGGAACTTCAATTTGTCATTTAAAAATTACGCTAGGAAGTTTTATTATTGTGATTTGTGTTTAAATTTATGCATAATTTTACCATTCATAAGATTTTTCTGTCGTGAGCCTAAAAGCAATTTAAGAAGAAATTAATATCACAGCATAATTAAAGTGTAAGATGTGCTTTCTTTGAGTGTCATCTCTTATCTGGCTATATTTGTGTAACGTAGCGCCATTTGTTAATTTTAGGGTAACATTCCCTCAAGTTTGCTGAGTCTTTCGAATTCATTTCTTGTTTGTTTCGTTGAAAGTTAAATTGAAAAAACGCGTTATAATGAAACCACTAAAAGTATAATAATAATACATAGCGCGATTTTTCAATTCAGTTGGAAATAGTATCCAGGAAGTCTTATGACGAATTTTAACCCCCAATGCCTTAGCTTTACACAGTATATAATCTGATACTTTGATCAATTTCAGATCAAACCACCGAAAATAGGGGAATTCGCTGACCGTACAGCATTAAAGAAGTTTTGTCAAAATACAAGTACAATCAAAATTAGAAGGGAAAAAAGCAATTGAATTACCAAATAAAGCGCAAGTAGACATCCACAAAATTACAACAGATTTTTTAGAAATTATTCAGGGTTCCCACTACCTGGAAAAAATAACAGAGTGGTAGCTAAGATTTTTCAACACTGCTCAAAAATACTTTATCTTTCATTTGTGAACTACGAAATTATTCATGCGTTATTTTTTTTCACCTATATATATTTCCTTTAAATAAAAACATCTTGATATATCTCACTTTTGCTACCACTGAAAAAATTTTTCCTGACCGTGGGAACCCTGTTTTGCAAGTCAAAGAAAATGTTGTATAAGTTAAACGATCACTTAGATCCATCTGAAAGTTAGTGTTTAGTCTATTGAACAGCATTTCTTATAATTTTCTCACTTAAAAAATATTTCAAGTTATTTTTTTGTTAGTACACTGCGCAAAATAAAAAAAACGGACCACTCTGAATAACTAATGGGGGAATCTTCACGTTCTAGGACTCAATTTCAATGGTTTGAGAAGGGGACTTCAAATATCTGAATTAATTAGTACAGAAGTTATTTTAAGTTACGAAATCAGACGCAAAAACGTACTTTCTCCGAATAAACATACCTTTTTTTCAACGAATTTGGATTTCTGACCCCCAAAATATAGAGGGTAGCCACAGTCTGGAAAATGATTTTTATGTCTGATTTCGTAATTTAAAATATCGTCTGCACTAATTAATTTGAATATTTGAGGTTACCCTCCCAAACCATTAGGATTGCGTCCCAGAACGTGAAAATCCAACCATTAGTTCAAAAGTTATTGAGGGTGACACGTTTTTTATTTTGCGCACTGTACTCCTTTGGAAAACGATTGTTTATGCAAAAACTAATTTGGATCTACCCTCTTTGGTTTCAATTTTTAATAAAAATTAAAAATTTTAAGAATGGTTAGAAATTCGATTCAAAATTCCAGCTGGGTAGTTTTATAGCAAAAATCTCATTATTTAATCCCAGTAGGCTTAGTTTCATGCTCAAACTGTGAAGAAATACAATATAAAAATATCCTACAATATGTAAAAAATTTTAATTTATAATTTTTCATGCAATAACTAAGAATAATTAAGTTAAACGAATGAAAATTTCTCGTATTATTATGGCATTAATAAGATCTTTAATTTAAGTAAAAATCGTATTTTACGCCATTATTTAAAGTATATTGCGTACTTCAATAGGCAGGCATTGAATAATAACCTCACTGGTAAAGTTTTCACAATATATCATATAAAACTGTCATTTTTAGAAGCTAGTTTGGGTTTAAAGAATTTTTGCAAATGACTGAGTAAGAAATAAAATCGCTTTAGATTGGAAAAGTTTTGTTTCACGTGTTTTAAATTATTGCCCAGCAATTTAATTATAATATGAAAATCCATAGAGAATAAGACATAAATATCAAATCTGAATGCAAACTAAAGCTTTGCGTCCAACGTTCAGTTGTTCAAACAGCATCGAATTCTTTGATATCATGTAAACGTCGTGACTTACACTACAATGAGCATTGAGAACGCTTAAAAAAAACTCCCGAATTCTAATGAGAACGAAAATGTAAATTTTGCTTTCATCTAAAATGTTATAAAGACTGGGATTTTCTTGAAAAAAAATATGTTATCAGCTTTTATTAAAAAAATTAATTAAAACCAAAATTTAGTCATTTTACTTTGCCGTAGTGTTCTCAATCAAAATGCATTTATATTATTTGAAGAGGCGAAAAAAAGTGGAATATTAATTATTTATATCTCTAGGGTTACAAATTTGTCGCGGGAAAAAAGAGCCCTTTTTTAGGAATATTCGCCAGAAATCTGGGAAATTTCACTTAACTGCAATAAAAGGGGAAAAAAAACATGCGTATTGAAAGACATTGATATGATATATAAATAATAAAATAAAAACATACAGAAAAGCATTTATGCAATATTAATATTTTTATTCAAATAAGCGGAATTATTGTACCAAAATATAGCACATTGTTAAATTATTCTCATTAATGTTTTATATTTCATCAAATATTGGTTTGCAAATCCAGCCCAAAGGATTAAAAAATTTCATTATGCCTGGATTATCCCCTTATTTCAGTAGTTTTAGAAGAAGGCTAACTAAACTTCTTGTTGTACTACAGGGAAGTATCTTTATTAATTTATCATCCAGGGATACAGGCCCAAAGGCCAATGCCTGGATTATCCCCTTATTTCAGTAGTTTCAGAGGAAGGTTAACTAAATTTCTTGTTGTACTACAGGGAAGTATCTTTATTAATTTATCATCCAGGTATACAGGCCCAAGGGCCAATGCCTGGATTATCCCCTTATTTCAGTAGTTTCAGAGGAAGGTTAACTAAATTTCTTGTTGTACTACAGGGAAGTATCTTTATTAATTTATCATCCAGGTATACAGGCCCAAGGGTCAATGCCTGGATTATCCCCTTATTTCAGTAGTTTCAGAGGAAGGTTAACTAAAATTCTTGTTGTACTACAGGGAAGTATCTTTATTAATTTATCATCCAGGGATACAGGCCCAAAGGCCAATGCCTGGATTATCCCCTTATTTCAGTAGTTTCAGAGGAAGGTTAACTAAATTTCTTGTTGTACTACAGGGAAGTATCTTTATTAATTTATCATCCAGGTATACAGGCCCAAGGGTCAATGCCTGGATTATCCCCTTATTTCAGTAGTTTCAGAGGAAGGTTAACTAAAATTCTTGTTGTACTACAGGGAAGTATCTCTATTAGTTTATCATCCAGGGATACTGGCCCAAAGACCAATGCCTGGATTAACCCCTTATTTCAGTAGTTTCAGAGGAAGGTTAACTAAACTTCTTGTTGTACTACAGGGAAGTATCTTTATTAATTTATCATCCAGGGATACTGGCCCAAAGGTGCTCCCAAAAGGTTTTTAGTTTGGTCCATCAATCATCGAAAATATTAACAAAAATCTAAACGAATAGCAAAAAACTTTTTCCAGCCATATTCTGTAACAGAAAGTTACTGATCTAGTTTACAGCTTTTCTCAAAGCATAAGAAGAAGCATAAGAAATAAGAAGCCATTTCGTTATAAAAGTTCTATAAATTCAATAGGGACATGCTTTGCAGTTAAATGTAATTATTTATGAGTTTGTAAAAATATACTAAAAAGGAAAAAAAATTGCAAGTCAATAAGATTAATAAAAAATATATATATAATTTCAACAGTCATCTCATCATCTGATACTGTATTAGTAACAAATTTTGTTTACTGAATACTAGTAAATTCTAAATAACAAGTTAACTTTTTAGGATAAATTCAAAACTAAGTTATCTCTTGTCTTGTAAATTAATCGTAATTTAATTCGAAAGTATATTTGTTTAAATTTATTACATTAATTGTTTTTATTATCTACTCTGGAACAAATATTGATTATAACTCATTCTTATTTTCTAATATTATCTAAATATTACCCCTATTTATATAATAGCAGCATTATGCCCCTGTATCTTGTAATTTTTGTGGTTTACTATCGCTGTGCATCTCTGATTCAATGAATACCAACAGGTTTTGGATTAACTCTAAACAATTTTCTTGACATTTCATCTATTTTTCTAAATGTTTTATCATTTTTAAAACTTCTGAAAAGTACTAATTGATGGTAAAATGGAAGAGAAAAATTTTTTAAAAAAATTAAATTTTAATCAATTTTTGCGCATATTATAGTATTTCGAAAATTTCACGGAATTATAAAAGAAAAAACATTAAAGAATTACGAAAATCATCGCGTTAAACATGCCGCCCTATTTATAAGTCATAACTCTCTTAAAATGTTTTACTTAAAATATAATTTTTATTATATTTTAATTACAAGTTTCGTGTCAAGCAGTTTAATGGTTTTTTGTACTTTTAAAAATATAAGAGAAATCATGTCACATTCTTTATGAGATATTTGGAATTTTTATAAAAATCTCAGATTTTTTTATATGAAGATTTTTTTATTGATAATGGTTAAATAGCCATTAACTTATCAACTATTTAACTACTAATTATAGGTTATAGAATATAATTCGGTTGTTTGACTGAAAATTCCAACAATTTCTAAAATTTTATATTTGTATTATATTTACATATAATGTGGAACATAGTTTTAAATATTTTATATGCAACTCAGTTTTACGGTTTGGTGTTTTTCCAAAACAGCGTTTCCCCGCAGACATTTCCTGAGACGCATTTTTTTTTCTCAGGAGTGCAGAATTAAATGGCAGCCATTTACAAATTATTTTAAAATCCCTAATGACTTAAGGGCGTTTATTTACAAAATCTCATGTTATCTTTAACTTTATTTCATTATTAGTTGAATAAAATAAACGAAATTCATTTTGCAATATTTTTGTTTTTGATTAAGAATGTTACAACTAGATTATTCGTGGATTCATTCGGTGTATTTCTTATGAAACTTCGGCCTTGATATTTATTTATTTGCACTATATCTTACCTTCATTATTTTCCAACGTAATTAACATTTTATTCCCGCATTATATTCTACTGTAGTTTGCATATACTTCATTAAATTAGAGAGCTCCGTGTGCAAAAATAAACTTGAAATCCAAGACTTCTGTTTGTACACCTTTTTGTGACATTAGTATTTTGAAATTTAATGATTAAAAAAATGTAATAAAAGGAGATTATTTATCTTATTACTCTCAAACGTTATTGAAATACGTTATTGAAATACTTAACACAATTAGAAATTTCTAGTGAAATATCCGTAAACTTCACGGTCATTTACAAAGAAGAAAATGGTTTCTGGTCTTGGGAAGAACTTACATACTTGATTTTAGTTTTTTAAATACATTTTCACTTCATTCTCTCTTGGTAAAAAACAAATAACAACAAAAAATAACAACAAAAAAACTCAGAAACCCTGTGGGTAAAGTTACCCGTATAACCGAGTAATTTTGTCCAGAAAAATTATTTCTATTCAAAACTGCTTCTAAAGTCCATTTCGACAAAATACCTTTGTCAAAGGGAGAAAAAGAAAAAATATACTTGAGAATAGTTGAAACAATTTTATTTACTATTTTTATTAATTATATTAATGCTAGGCTTTCTTTAAAATGTTATTAAATGTTATGTAACTTTGACAAAATACCTTTGTCAAAGGGAGAAAAAGAAAAAATATACTTGAGAATAGTTGAAACAATTTTATTTACTATTTTTATTAATTATATTAATGCTAGGCTTTCTTTAAAATGTTATATTCTCGTTACAAAGTTTTAGTGGATATTTTCCTTATTGGCACAAATGATGAAAAAAGAGAACATATCTATGCGTATATAATACATATATATATATATATATATATATATATATATATATATATATATATATATATATATATATATATATATATATATATATATATATATGTTCTCTTTTTTATATATTATTTATGCACGTCATTTGATTACGCAGTTGGGTATAGTGTTATGAGAAATCTTTTCCTGGAAAGAATTTGCCGCTTCCTTGGAGTTTGAAAACAATGTTGTTCAGCGGGACTCTTCCCCTTTTTCAGGAAAAGTGTACACTGTACAAATTCAACTTATCGTTGGTTATCAGAAAAATTTCATGCCATCGACGTTAGCAATGTTTAACCGCTTCTCTGATTACCCCGAGTTAACTCGGGTATGTATATATTGCAGATATTTATTATACCGAGAAAACTCGGGCGTAGTAGAATTTAGCAGTACGTTTTATTTTATCACGTTTTTTCTCGGATGGAAGAAAAATAATAATAATCAGCTGTTATTGAAAGTTTTCCAATTTTGTTTGAGAGTTTTGTTGTTGAATTATGGGACTGCACACGTGTTTTGTGTGATTGTAAATACGATGGTTGCTGAGTTTACATAGAAAGAAAGGAGTAAAAAAATTGGCGTATCACTTTACTGGAGTTTGGTTAGTATAACTTTGAGCTGTCCCTTGTTTTAAAAACTATCATACAAAGACTAATATTTAACTTTTTCATTTGGCCGAGATAAATCAAGATAATGAACTCATGTGAAATTAAATAGTTTTTTTTTTTCACACGAAAAAAAAAAATTTCAACTTAAAACTTATATTTTATGTTTTGTTTTAGTTCCTTGTATTTATTAAAGAGATAAAAAAATATCTTAATTTTTAAATTTGTTTTCAAAAAAAATTGGTAAGGGAAGGTTTTAAAAACTATCATACAAGGACTAATATTTAACTTTTTCTCACTTGCCCGAGATAAATCGGGATAATAAACTGATGTTAAATTAAATGTTTTCTACACATAAAAAAATTTATATTTCAACTTAAAACTTATTTATTATGTTTTATTTTAGTTCCTTGTATTTATTAATAAAATAAAAAATATGTTGATTTTCGCATTTTTTTTTTCTCCAAAGAAATTGGTAAGGGAAGCGGTTAAAAGTTTTGGTAGACAGTGCATCAAAGTTAATATCCCGAAACATTTTGCAACTTCAAAATCTCCAGTTTGCAAACATTTTTTCATCCGAACTGGCTAAACAGTTAAACTTGGGATTAAATTTTAGAAATTCTTCATGAAATGCGGAATCAATATCAAGCAATGAAGTGGATACACGTCGAACTTAAGGCAAATGATCTTGGTCATTTATGATTTTTTCGAAACGCTTACAACCAATATTTTTAAACAGTTATAGCATACATATTAGACTGTTTTTTATCGAAGTGAAAGTAAATAGTGATGAATAGTTTATTATTAAAAATAGTAAGAGCTTCTTTTACTTATAATAAAAGTATTAATACTATAAATAAAATGGTTTTGCAGCAAGTTTTTTTTTTCTCTCTTCCGACTTACTTTTAGTCCGACTTCAGATGATTCAAAAGCGAGAAAAAGAGCGCTTTTGTATCAAATGCTTCGCATTCTTGTATTCAAGGATATCTAGGATTTGGCCTTGTAGAACAAAGGACTAGCATTAGCTCTGCTTGTTGTTTACTCGCGTATTTACTCAAATCAACTCTCACCGTCTAAAGCTTGGTTTACGTGTGTGATTGGTTTCGGGCCACGATCCCCACCCCTCCACCCGCAAGAAACAATACTTAGCACTTCTATTGGTAATAAAAAGGAATCATACTGCCAAATAATATTCCTATTGTATTTTAATGAAATTTCAATTTTTGGCAAGCAATGGTAGTTTTTTAATTTTACACGACGAGTATACACGTCATATGCACCTCAATAGAGATTTGGTTCGACGTGTATGTACTTCAAACAAGCTTTACAAAGTTGTTATGGTATTTAAACTGCTTGTTTAACAATAATAAAAAATTTTCAAAAAACTCTATAAATTAATTATTTTCACACTAATAAACTATCACTAAATAGAAATAGTTCTGCCTCATTTTAAAAAATGACAGCTAACAACTCTGACTATTTACAGATCACTCAAAGGCCAATAAGTAAGTGCTCTATTCAAACTTGTTTTCCTTTTAGAATGGGCTACATAACCCCGGTGAGCAAAGTAACTCCAGTTGGCTGATGAAGCTTTAAGGGCATGAAAAGAATTTTTGGTCTAGACATTTATAATAAAAAATTTTATTTTCATTATTTTTATTTATTATTGCGCAATTTAAAAAAATTAAATCTGCGACTAGATCAATTTTCAGAAAAAGAATAATTATTAATGATTTAACAATAATCTTAAAAATAGATAAAATTGTATAAACATAATTTCCCTTTGAACGGAACCAGAATTATCGTTTATATCCTGTCTTTGAAATTTAAATGGAAATGAGAAAGAAAATAAAATTCATTTTATTTCTTAGTTATGTTCATACTATTTCTAAATTAAATCTCTCTCAATAATTTTCAAAAATAAAAACTATTCATCTTTCAAAAGTAGATAAAATTGTTGAAGCATAAAAATGCACTTTGAAAATAAAGAAAATTAACATTTATATTCAATCTTTAAAAAGGGAAAGCATATTTGAATAATGCTGAAAATACAGCAGATAACGCTAAAAATTAGATTTAAAATCCATTGTTGATCTAAATTTTGCATTTGAAGAATATACTTTTTTCAAATTTCTTTACCCAAGTAGCACAGGGATATTGTAGCAGCTTTAGTCTACATCGACGGACATTTGCAATATTGGCGAAAATTGACATTCTTTGCATGATATAGTACGATTCCCGTCTATTTCACATTTAAAGTCTGTTTGTAAAACGTTTCATTTTAAACTTTATTGTGTTCTTAAATCAAAATTAATCATTTAAAAGACAAAAAATGACGTCAAATTGTTATAATTCCAAAAAATAAATTTAAAATATAAATTTAGAGATATCCGAACACCATCCGGACAATATTTGATACCAATATTGTAGTCGTGTTTTTGTCACAACATCGATCGTTTTCTCTAAATACTGTAATCTACGATATACCACTCGGAACCCCAACCGTAACACATTAAGATGCTGTTTATCATTGTCCGCTCGCTATGCGTGCGGTCTATTTATATTTTGTCTTCTTATATTCTTATATTTTAATCTAATTTCGTCTCATAAGATTTATATCTTAGTACATAATGTAAGTGGTATAAAAATTGTTTTTATTAAGCGAGCCCGAAAACTCAAACCAGCTGAAGATGAAGGTGAATTAATGCACCTTGTTGAAGTAAGCGAATTCTCTGATCTTGGCAGGTATGTGCTGTTTTTAATATATATAATTATGTATTGCAAGAATTACATCGATTTCCTCTTTTTTCGTGTCCAGGTTTCTTAACTATTTAATTATATCACATTATTTAATTCTCATATTCATGAACAGTGGCGTAATTTTATAGTATGTTTGGAGGTATTAAGCCTTCTCACTTGCTTATGTTTATATTTTTTCACACCTGCCAACTTGTACGTTCGATGAAAAATATTTTTTAAAAATAATTAAACTAATTAAAAATTTAAGAGTTAAGTGAGCTAACAAATAGAAATTAAAGATTTAATATGTCTACTAAATTGATTTAATATGTCTACTGAAGATTCAATAAGATCTACGAGGGTTGCTATTTATATTTCTAACCTTGGCAACAGTAAGTGTTGCTAGGCGACCGCAGACGATTTTAATCGAAAGTTTGATATTTTTAAACATAAATTCAGCAGACGATTTACCATTATAGCTTCATTTGTGTTGTTGACAGTAAATTGAAAAGTTATTCTCTTTCAAAAAATGGAATTGAATCGTGAACATTTTCGAGCCATTATTTTTCATAACTTTTGACGTGGATTGTCAAGACAAGAGTGCTTCGATGAACTTAATTCTTTATTCAGCGATAAAGCGCCATCCTACAGCACTGTAAAAAATTGGTATAACGAATTTAATCGTGGTCGATGCTCGATCCAGGACGAATCCCGTGCAGGTCGTCCAAAATCCGTCGTTGTGCCAGAAAAGATCGATGCTGTGCGTGAACTGATAAAGCAAGATCGTCATGTGACATACCGTGAGATAGAGGCGTCTTTGGACATTAGTATGACTAGCATCGATAAAATATTGCATGAACATTTGAGCGTAAAAAAAATTTGTTCGCGTTGGATCCCGCATAATCTGACAAACGCTTAAAAAAAGGCTCGTGTCGATTGGTGCAAGGAAATGTTGGAAAAATACGTTCAAGGTACATCAAAGGCTGTGTATAACATCTACACAGGTGACGAATCATAGATCTATGCATATGAGCCGGAAACAAAACAGCAATCAACTGTATGGGTCTTCCAAGACGAGGTAAAACCAACAAAAGTTGTTCGAGGAAGAAGCACATCGAAACAAATGATTGCGTGTTTCTTCGGTATTAACGGTCATGTGGCAACAGTGGCGTTAGAGCAACGCAGGACGGTCAATTCTGAATGTTACACGACCATTTGTTTGCCAGAAGTCATCGGAGAAATAAGAAAAAAGCAGAAGAACAGGCGAATCATTCTTCATCATGCAATGCGAGCTCTCACACATCGACTCAAACAAAGGCATTTCTGACGGAGCGAAAGATCGAACTGATGGGTCATCCGCCGTACAGCCCTGATTTGGCACCCAATGACTTCTTCTTATTCCCACACATCAAAAATAAATTACGTGGACAACGATTTTTGACCCCTGAAGAAGCGGTTGATGCATTCAAAACGCATGTTTTGGAGTTACCTCAATCGGACTGGAAAAAGTGCTTTGAAAATTGGTTCAAACGCATGCAAAAGTGTATTGATCATCATGGAGAATATTTTGAAAAACAATAAAACCAATTTCGATCCTACATATTTGTTTTTTTATCTTTAGGCCAGAAATATAAATAGCAACCCTCGTATAATATTGCTACTCGTAAGAAGTTTTTTTCTCAACAACCGTACAAATTTGAAGAGCTCTCTCACTATATATATTTAATTATTATTTGATATTATGTTTAATGTATTTATTTAATATATGTTTAAAAATACAAAAAAAAATTGAATCATGAAAATATTATGTGTCTACATCTTACTTACCCTTACAGAGCTGAATAGCTCATTAATCGAGTAACTCATAATTTCGGAAGGGGTTTTGATACGTTTATATATATTTGCCAGAATTACGCCAATTTCCTAATTTTTTAATGTCCAAATTCTGTTAACTATTAAATTATATCACATTATTCAATTCTGATATTCCAAAAGATCTTGTTTACTTTTATTGTTTGTTTACTTTTATTGGTTCTGTTCACTATAACAATTTGTCTGCTTCTCTCAGACTAAAAAATTGTCTGAAAGACTTGAAATATAACGAAATTGTTCAATTTGTCTCCGATATGCTCCTGCCAAAGAATAGGGTATCTCTCCTGATACTATTCTTTGGGTACATATGTATTTATTAGGGTACATATAAAGTATTTGCACACCTGGAATGTCATAGATTTCATTATTGAACAAAATTTGTCATGATCTTAACAATTTTTTTAAAAAAAACTCACGTATTTAGGTCACAGAAAAATCTTAATTTTTAAAAATGGATTCCCCCCCCCCCAAATTTCACAGCATTCGGAATATCTCAATTTGTAACAAAATATCCACTCTCAGTCATATTTTATTAAAATATAAAATTTTTCGATTGTGTTCTTTAAGAAAATGAAGGAAAGAACAATCCTTTCTAGAGCGAATTATCTTTTAAACTTCAGTGATTGCAAAATATTATTAATTATTTTATATTTTTCATTTTAATCAATATAAAGTTCTTGTTTAGGCTTTTTATGTTACATGTACTTTTAAGAAAAAAAAAAAAGCAGCTTTAAATAACTATGTAAAAGTTATTTGCTTTTGTATTTTTTTTCAGCTATTTAAATGCTTCAACTCCTTCTTTACTGAATTTTTAAGTTTTATATCAATAAATGAGAAGATTCAGAGCCCTGCGGCAGAATTGCAGTAACATGGCAACATTTTTGCTAAACTTTGCAGTGTTCTTGCAGAAAGATTTTTCTTTTGAAAAGTAAAAAAAAAAAATTACCTCTATTTATTTTTTGACAGAAATTTACCTGTTATATTTGAATTATGCATTTAAATAATAACTTTTTGAAATGCTCAATATACGCCGATAGTAGCATAAATTGATGTATTTTTTCTATTGTATTTTTGTTATTGATGTTTATTTTCACATGGATTTTAAATATCCCAATAAACATCCTGAAAAATTTAAGTCAATAATTCTGTTGAATTTTATTAGTTATTGCTATTGATTTCTCCATGATTTTTAAATCTGATATTTTTTTAAACTATATTTTTATACAACAACCTGATCTAGAAACAAAACACTCATTTGATGTGACCGATTCCTGTGAATTTGTTGTCGATCCTTTTATTTTCCCCGCCAAGTACTACTGTGGATTTAATGATTTGCATTTTTTGCAAACACAGTGCTTTTGTTATTTTAAATTGGTAGCATGCATGTTTATTATTATGAAAAGTATCTTGTATGTAAAGATATTAGTGCTAGAGAGTTTTGTTGCAGATAGCTCGAAAAAATTCTGCCTCAAGGATTCAGAGTATATCAGTTTTGGATATACCTATCATTTTCAATTAATGTTATTATAGTGCTTTTTTAAATTTATTGTTGTGTTTTTGTCAGACAAAATAGTAACTTCGGTAAGTCATGACAACTTCTTGGAATTATTGATGGAAAGTCAGGGATTTGGAAATTTAAAATGTAGCAGATACCCTGTACATATCAAAATGAAAAGCAATCCATAGCTAAATATGTCCCAACTTTGCAACATATTTTAACTTATGTGATTCTTAAGTCAAATATGACTGTGTTAAGTGTTTTGATGGCATAGGTATTTCTCCGCACACTATTTTTACATAGAATTCATGATAATTGGATTCGTAAACATACAATCTGATATTGCAATGTTATATATATTTATGTGAAGGCCATTGCTTTAGAAGCTTGTCATATACAAAGTAAAGAACTCATGCAAGAACTCTTTTAGTGAATTAAGTGACTGAAATAATAAATATATTATAAAAATAAAAATTTTAGATAATTCCTTCCTTCAGCAATCCCATGCCTGCTTTAATTGTATGGTCTTAATTGATGATTAAATATGAGATACATTTTGTAATGGTTATTAAAACATTATATATATATATAATTTTTTTTTTCAGATACGTTATTTTGAAACCATCTGTAAAGGCAAAAGTATCTATGCTCTTTTACTTCAGCACCATCTTGGAATTAGCGATGACGTATTGTAAATTAGAATGAAAGGGGAAACAGTGTTTTGAAAGCCTCTCAACAGTTGCAGACACCATCTTGGGTAATTTTATTTTAAAATTTGTAATAAGACTTTACTTTTTCATGAGTAGCACTTTTCATCTTTTTTTTTTACATCTTGCACTAAAATAGATTAGTTATTCCTTAAATTAATTACCCTGGTCTTTACTGTTTTACTTTGCTTAGTTTGTATTCTAAACTGTAATACTTTTATAGCATTGTATGTTTCAAAGTTCAAAAGTTAGTGTTTTAAATTATTGATACTTTTATTATTTTCTTTTCTTAGTTTTAAAATTTATTTTAAATAAATTGCTGCATTAATTAATTTTAGTTAACGAAATTACTTTATTTCTTGGTGTGTGTTAAATTCCAACGCATTTGAAATTACATTTTTAAAAATCTTTTGATTCTTGAGATTGATTGATAGCATTAAATGTGTACAGATTAAAGTACACATTTAATGCTGTCTTAATATAGACTTGCATATCTGTAGAAAGTAATTAATAAACATGAATTTTTTTCAAAGAAAAAAAAAATGCAAGAAATGTTAATTAAAATTGTACCTTTTGATTGAAAAAGCATGGAATTAAAATCGACATTATATTATATTGGTGGAAAATGCATATTTCTAAAGCTTGAGGTTATATTAAAAAGAAATTACCCTAATATGTTAAAAATAGAAGGAAAAAAAAGGAGACTGATGAATGCAGATGTTTTTTTCCTGATATAGTGTCATTCTTCCCTTTCAAAGTCTATTTGAAGATGTAAAGCTACTGACTGGTAACTGATATTTTTTTCTCAAAATGTTTTTATAGTATCTTTGACATTATCAGATTTTCTTTAAAGAAATTTTGTGAAAAAGAAAATTCCAATGAGTACATAGATTTTTGAAAAATTTTTTTTTAGCTTAACTTATCTATTTTGATATGATTAAAAATTAATATAAAAATATATAGAATAAATATTGATTTATTGAATGAATGACAACATTTGTAAACACATTATTTGTAAACTGCATTTGTAAAAACGCATTTATTTTGCCATATTAAAAATCAAGAGAAAATGATCTCAATTTTAATTTGCTCAATTTGCTAATTGAAACTTTGTTTTAATAGTTAAAGAACAAGGATATGTGTCCAAGCCAAATTTATTACCGCTTAGCACTACCTTTACAAAATACTTTTTCTTAAAATTTTGTTTTTATGTCACGGAAGAAATGATAAATCCATATTTTTTAATATAATATTTAATTTTCACAAATTATGTCTAAATTTTCACAAAATAAGTACCTCCCAGGAAGACCTAGACAGAACGCTGAACTATTCTTTAAATTCTCTATTTCATCTAGTCTTTAAATTTCAATTATGCATTTGTTTCAAAATGGTTGCTATGCGTTCAAAGCTATGTATTATTATGAAAAATTATTTTAGTAAGTTAGAGCTTCTAAAATATTGTTATAATATAGTTTTAGTATTAATTTAATTTGGATTAAACATTTATAATGTTTTATAATAATAAATTAAAGTTCTTGCAAAGTATTTAAATTCAAATAAAAAAAAAATTGATTTTTTAAAAAATAAAAAAAATCACGAACCCTGGTAGCTATGCATTTAGTTCTGAAAATGGCTTTAAAATTTTTAGCATTCTAATACGTGCATTATATAACATGGCAATATGTTAAGGCACAGATAGGCTACACTAACTTGTCAAAAGTGAAGAATGCTGGACTTTTAATATGCGATATTAAGTAAACAAAATAATGGCAGAACTAAAGAAGGCAAAATATTTTTCAGTGATTGTTGGTTTAACACCAAACATTTCCCATATAGATTAACTTATATTTGGTGTCCGATATATAAACAACGGATTTTCGGGGATCATTTTTTTAATTTTATTCCAATTGAAAGACCTATATCTGAATATTTGTTTGATACTGGTGTGTCTTTTCTTAATGTCAAAGCATAATCCAGCCGATACTGGGATTGGAACCCGGATCACCTCATCGAAAAGTGACCAAATAATTTTTAAAAATTATTCAAAGAAAAACTTTTTTTCCATCTGTTATATTATAAAATATAATATTTTCCATGTGTTATAAACTTACTCGTAAAAGGCCCCCATATAAAAACAGGCCCAGTGCTCCTGAAAACAGATAATCAGCTGATTCTATACAATAGAATTATCAACCTAAGGATGAGCATAAATGCAGTTAGTAGTACTTGTGTTATGTCTAGTTCAGTTCATGTAATGTTTTCAATATAACTGTTATCTTTTATTTTGAAAATATTAAAATTAACCACAGTTCATGTCTTATTTTTTTTTCAGCTGCTACTTTCAGGCTGTTCAAAGAAGCTAGTTGACTAGAAAAAGCTGAAAAATTTGGTGAAGTTCTTGCCAACGACTGGGAAGGCAGGAAGACTAAGTTTGCCTCAACTGTCACAGTTTTGTTTTAGAAACAATTGATTGTATTAAAGAATACTATAAATTATAGAAATTAGTATATTATTCTTTACTGTTTAATAAAATTAATATTTCATTTACACATTTGACAACCGTTCAAGCCCTATTAGATATTTTGGCAACACTTTAATGGACAAAGGCCATAAGTAAATTAAATCGTAGCTTATTCTACCATGCTTACCCTTTTTTAAATCTGAAAAAGTTACTCCGGTTATTTAGTTATGATAATATCAGTGTAAATATTGCTTTTTTTTTTTTTTTTTTGTCTTTTTTTAAAAAAAAAACAGTTTTTTTAAAATCGATCCTGGTGCTTTGAAGATAAGGAATTTTGTTTTCCATACATACTATTTTTGTAAAATACAGATAATATAATACTAAAACTTCACAGCAAAAAAGTTTATCGTTTTAAATTAAACATATTGTTATTTTAATCTACATAGTAAAATATAGATGCTGTAAAAATTATTACACAAATCACTTAAAATATTAAAATTATTTCACAGTATAAATGGCTCTTTGTACCCTGAAAAAGAGAAGAATTATCTTTAAAAAATTGTTTACTTTTTAGCTTATTTTCTAGAATAATAATAAAATATACCTGCCTACCCAAACTTATTAAATATTAATAACTAAGCTGCAATCTTTAAAATTCTATAAGTTTTGGTAATAACAAATAATTTAATTTTAAACTAGCTAGAATGGTTTTGTTATCAGCTTTTTCCGGGTTATAAACAGGCAACATCCCAGGTTTTAAACATCCCAGCAAAAAAGTTTATATTTCTAAATTAAACATATTGTAATTTTAATCTACAAAGTAAAATGTCGATGCTATAAAAATTATTGCTCAAATCACTAAAAAGATTATAATTACTTCATAGTATAAATGTCTGTTTGTACCCTGAAAAAGAGCAAAAAAACGTGTAACGAAACTATTTAATTTCTAGCTTATTTTCTAGAATAATAGTAAAATATACACAAAAAATTATTAAATGTTATAACATATATGCATGACTTTCCTGCGGGTAAGTAGATAGCTTATAGGAAAACAATGAAAAAGAAAAGCTTATAAGCTACAAACTTTAGAATTCTGTATATTATTTTGGTAATTTAATTTTAAACAAGCTAGCACGGTTTTGTTATCAACTTTTCCCGGGTTACAAACAGGCATGAATATTTTCAAAAATAACGTAATTTTGGCGATAGTCGGCATTCCACAGCATTCATTTTCTGAATATCTTGTTGGCGATGTCGGTCGGCATTGTACAACATTTGTAAATGCTGAGAAATATCGACCGTCATGCCGCAACGTCTCTTACAATATCGAACAATATCTTTTTTTCTATATTGAAAATACGTTATAAAAGGGGTCCATTTTTATATTGTACAATATTTCGCTACGATATTGTACAATGTGCGAAGCTGAATTTTTACAATATCGTATTGGAGATATGTGCTACTTGGGTAATTCAATTTGAGTATATAATTTCCCATTCGAAAGAAAAAAAATAAGTTGAAAGAAACAGAAAAATAAAATAAAAAAAATGTACAAAAAATCAGAAGATTTTGCATTGGAAGAGAGATTTTATAAATAGGTGGTTAAAAATTGAAACACTTCAATAAGCAGAAAGAACATAAAAATTAAAAATGTATTCTAGGACTCTGCAATGAATCAAGTTTGGAAGATTTCACTGGAAAAGTAGAACAGTTGGCCAAACAACGCCTGATATATATATATATATATATATATATATATATATACACTTAAAATAAACGAGTGAAAATAACTCAACTTGAATGCTATTTAACTCTTTCATCTAGAAAAAAGCGGCCTTCTCTTCTTGAGTTAAAATTACTCAAATGAAAGAGTTATATGGAAATAGCTCAAGTTTGAGTGTAAAAATTTCACTCAAACTTGAGTTATTTTCGCTCGTGTTTGAGTGATTTTCAGTATTACTTGAGTGGATCGTTTTCACTCAAACTTAAGTGATTATATGTATCACTTGTTTGGGTCCTTTTAACTTGAATTTGTGTGAATTTCAATCATTTTTTATTCATAATTAGCATCATTTAAGTGAATATATTTTAATCATACTGTTCAACTGTTCAATGTAGACCATCCATCGAAGTAGGCGTTACCAGATCGAAGTGGGCGTTGCTGCGTGTTCAAATCACGTCCGGAGGTCACCAATGTGGGGGGGGGGAGGAGTATCGACAATCAGAAATGCCAACTGCTCCAGCAGGGGTGAAAGCCAGACGGAAAATAGGAAAGGCTGGTAGTGAAACCTCTTCAGTTATAGCTAGTTTTGGGGAGGAGTTTTCTTATTCTTTTTTTAAATTATTCAACAATATCTACTTTATCTTCAAAAAGTAGCAGTTTTATATATATGCTAAAATTTGTAAAGAAATCTTGATAGTTACAGATATTTTATTTTTTTCGAAAAAAATGCTGGAATCAAGGATGGCGCCAGACTCTGCCCGACGAGGGGTCAAGTCTCTCCCGACAGGGGGGCTCAAACAAATGAATTCAAAATATTTAAATTAAAACGAGTTTTATACTTTACATTTTTTTCTCACATCATATTTTTCAAAAAAAAAAAAGATAATAAATGTTTCTAAAAATCTAAAATCACTAATATTGATACCATAATGTGCAGATTCCTTTTAATGTGTAAATTTAAATCTAATTCTTTTCTTCTTTCTGCTATCGATGTATTTTGTACTGTATGATGCAATTTACCATACATTGTAAGCGTAAAAATTACTTCTGTAATAAAGAAAAATAGTTGTAGCAGTAAACGCTATTTCAAAAAATTTCTACGCTTCTTACTCTCATAACGTAAAAGTTATTCCTTAATAAAAATTTGAAATTTCATGCACATTTAACAAAACATTTTAAGAACATTTTGATATAAAATGTTATTTTTATATTCATCTATTGGCTTTCGAATTATTTAAATGTTTTGTAAATAAAGTTTTAAGTACATTTTTCGCATCCACGTATTCTATCTAAAGATATCATGCCCCGTTTTGAACGAACTTCGAAATGGTTATGCCCATAAAATTGTAAAATTCCAATTTTTTTTAATTGTTACGTAGTATAATTTTACGGACAAAAAAAGGGCTATTTTAATCAGGGGAGTCGATGTTAATATATATTGTAAATAAAAACAAGGTAAAAATTTCTCCTTGCGATTCCTTTTTCTTTTCAAAGATGCTTTTAAAGTGAACATCTATGTCCGGCAAAATGTTAATTTCTCCATTTGAAAAAAAGAGTAAGTCCATCGGCTTAAAATATAAGATTAAAAAATTATAGCATAAATTTGTAATTATTTTTCAATTTACAAATTTTAAATTTGCGTCCGAAAAACGAATATTAACTAACTTACATTTTTTTTAAAAATTGCCACTCATGGCTGCTGTTGGTCTGCCTATTTTTTTGTTTCTCTGCAAAGCTGAAAGCACACTTTCTACCAAGATTTCTGTTTCGCCTTGCAGAAGCTTTTTACATATTGACATACACCTGCAACGAATAACCTTTCACACAGTTAATTAATTATTGTAATATTCTTTCCTCTACGATTTAAATTTGCTTTTGCTTTCATAGTTACGAATTTTAAGTCACAAAAAATGAACACTAAAAATTATGAAGTTAGGGGACAAAATTTCGAAAAAAAAGACTTTCTTTTTTATTTCTCAGGACTTATTTGACCGATTTTGCTTAAATTTTGTATTTTGACATTTAAAATTGCAAATGATGAAAAAATTGTACAACTTACATTTCTTAAGTTTCTCGACTTCCCTTAAATAAAGCAATAATAAATGTTTACTAAAAGTTTTATTTTGCATGAAATTATCTTTAGAAAAACGAATAGGAATTGATTGATCTGATTGGAATTGTATGCAAAACTTTTTCAATTCGCTTAAAAAAAATTGGGATATAGTGAAATACGCAAAAATTAAAGTTGACATTAAAGGGTCCTAACTTTCAAGCGCGTTCCTGAAAAAAAACTATTAAAACAATATTTCTAGATTGAAACTACTATATTTTGGAGGTCAGAAATCCGTCGAAAAAAAAGTATGTTTAATCGGATAACGTTTTTATGTCTTATTTCCTAACTTAAAATATCGTTTGGACTAATTAATTAGTATATTTGATGTCACCCTCTCGAACCATTAGGAATGAGTCTTAGAACATGAGGAGCCGAACTTAAGATAAAAATTTATTCCGGTGGGTCAATTTTACATTCATTTGAAGTATATGTCAATATTGCTGATAATAGCAAAATAATTTTTCTTTTTTATAAAGAAAGGTAATTTAGCTGGTGGTTATCCATGTATATATGCTTTGATAATTTTAACGATTATGATTGAAAGAGGAAAATAAGGTGAAATGATGTTCACTTTCAATATTAATATCAGATATAAATAAATAAAAACGTCTTTTATTTTGGCCTCTTTTGTTAATTTCATAGTATAATTGCATAGTAATATCTTCGAAATAATAGCTCATTGTTAATGAGGATAATATCTCAACCTCGTCATATCTCAAGAGCGTTTTACGTTTTGATTGAATCGAAAAAATTTTCATACAATTGCAAAAATTCGTTTTTCCAAAGGTAATGCCATGCAAAAAATATATTTTTAAATAGTTATGAAATATTTAATATTTTTTATATTTATATTTATAATATGCGTTGGAAAAATTCTGAATCCCGATTTTTGAAATCCCCATGTAGTAAATGGTGACTGATGCACGTTAAATCTGTCGAGTCGCTAAGTCCCCCATGTTCCCATAACAAATCAAGACCTCTGGGGGTACTTATCCAGGAGT
The DNA here is from genome assembly GCA_949128135.1 of Parasteatoda lunata. Taxonomy (NCBI): domain Eukaryota; kingdom Metazoa; phylum Arthropoda; class Arachnida; order Araneae; family Theridiidae; genus Parasteatoda; species Parasteatoda lunata. The sequence continues at coordinate 89,631,378 of OX421980.1, forward strand.
TCCCTTGTCTTCTGGATTGGTTCAAAACTACAAGGCTACGGAGTTGAACATTAGTAGTCGGAAACCCGAATATTGGGTCGGTTGTTCAACGACGGATAAAATAAAATAGCAAGATAAAATAGTAAAACTTTTATATAATTTTATGGAAGGTAATTTTAAATTGTAAAATACAAAATTTGAATGAAATCGGTTGAATAATTCGAGAAATTTTAAGCAGACTGACTTTTTTAAAATTTGATAACTCACAAACTAATAGATCGATTGTTCTGAAAGTTTGTATTTTGAAATTAAAAGGATGTCAAAATATGTAGATCATACAATTCAATATATTTTACAATTATTTAATAAAAAATAATTATTTAAAATTATTTTAGCTTAAAAATTTTTATATAAAATGTTTTTTGTAATTTTATGCAAACATTTTTCAATACACTAAAAAAGTTCTCGAGATAATGGACTATAATCGAGGAGTTAAGTTAAAATTAAAGGACCCAAACTTTCCAACCCTCTCCTTGCCATAACTTCAGACCATATCTTCCAGCTTTCGGCTATTTCCGCGTTTTGAAAATTAAAAACCTAAAACTTTAGACAAACTTGGATGTTTATCCAGAGCAGAATGCGCTTTTCTGTTTATTTTCGTAACTTAAAATATGGTATTGACTCTTTGAAGGTGAAAATATGATTAAATCAAAAGTTAATCAAGATGTTCCCTTTTTCCATTTCATACACTGTACATAAAATAAGTCAATGAGAATCTGTTATGTTGATTAATATATATTTTACGATATTGAATACGAACAGTTTAATTGTTTTTCTTAATCAATCAACAATCTTTTTATTACTAAGAAAATGATTTTAAAAAAATTATTTGGTCATGGTTTTTCTTTTTTTCCGACTGCATATTTATTGCGTTGATTAAAATACTATAAACCTTGAATCCGAATAAGTAAGTGATTTTCCTCATTTGAAAGTATTAAAAAAAAAAAAAGATTTAAAAATTAAAAATTTTTTTTTTTTATTCTTATACTTTCATTTTGCTTCAAAATTTCAAAAAGCAATTATGTGATCCCATAAACCATTGATGAACACATTACATAAAAAAGAATTCCTAAAGAAGGGGACCTGCCTCTCTTTCTATCCCCCAGGCTTTTGTCAGTTTTTCCCCCAGAAAAGAGGTGTGATTGTCCTTTTCTCAGTTCTACAGAAGAAAGAAAAGCAGTTTGAAAGATAGGCTTCCAAGAAAATGAAGATGTGTCTGCAGGGAGGGGGAAAGGATTTCGAAAAGTCCTCAATTTCACCCATGTCTAATCGCATCCCGTCTTTAGTTTAACAATGTATGGCCAAGTTATGAGTAGTGCAGTGAAACTACAATTACATAGAATTTACAATATATTTTACTAATTTTTGTTACTAATTCTTAAAAATAAATAAATAAAAACTAAAAAGTCAACTACAAAAAATTTTATTAAGCATTTGCAAATGAATTTTTGACATAATTTAGAAAAAAATGTGACCAGACTATTTTCCCGACGAGACTTTAAAATTTTCCCGATGGGGGGGCTGGGCATGCCCGACAGGGGTGCAATTGCCCCCCCTGACCCCCTACTGGCGCCGCCCTTGGCTGGAATGAAATGTCTTACGTACCAGTTTTTTCTCTTTTCCGTCTTGCTATATAAGGGGTTTCACCCATGTGCTCCAGACACGCCAAAATAATGAAAAAAACGGTAAATAACTACAAAATAAATTTTGCAAATATTTTACTACTTTTGCTTGCTTTTTAAAAGGTATAGCATGACATAAGTACTTAGACTGACTGTGTGTTCGGAGTCGCTGTACGTGAAGTGGACACTCCACTCCTTCATCATGAGGTAGAGCCCGTAGGCGTCTGTAGTACTGTCGTTATGCAATACATATATACTATAAAGTTATCAATTTTATAAGCTTATGAATTATTTAGAAATAGTGGAGGATAAAAATCTACTAAATTGAATTTATTAAACCAAGAATCGCCACTGATAAACTAACACTTTAAAATATATAATTGCTGTCCGGAGCAACAGGGGTGAAAGCGAGACGGAAAAGAGAACAGGCTGGTAGTAAAACCTTTTCATTCATAGCTAGTTTTTGGGAGGAGTTTACTTATTCTTTTTTAAAACTATTCAACAATATCTACTATATCTTGTCTTCTTCTTCTTCTTCTTTATTTAAATAAACTGGGCACCTGGGCCACGAACCGGCCCCTATCCCATTCATCATTAAATTAAGTACAGTAAGGCAAAATAAATTGATTTGGCAAACATTGTGGTAGCCATAATAAAATCAAGCCGTTTGCTTGTGAAATAATAAAACAATGAAATTTTCAATATGGCAAATTGGCATTTTTACAAAACATTAAAAATATTGATTGTAGACTTAAATTAAAAATAAAGATAAAACATGATTTGATAAGTACAATAATTAATTTTTGAAAAATGAAAGACATAATTGATGAATATAGATAAATCATGCCTTGATACATGATAATTTAACATATTTGGAGAAAATGCAGTAAATATATCTTATCAGAGAAATATTGCTCATTAAATACAATAGAATTTGCAAAAGGATTTAACGTGCATAAGTTGATAAATACATATGCATAAATTGGCTATATTATCAGAAAATAAATTTTAATTTAATTTAACATAAGTAAATGTCTGCTGTGAAAAGTTCAGTGAATTTAACTTGAGAGTCTTGAAAATAAAAATAGAACTCACGAGGATTGAGAAGTTTCCCCGATGATTCCCCGCAGAAGGCGGAGCACTTCTTCATTTTTGAGCAATTCCTGTAATTCTTTGATTAATGACACTAATCGGTGAGCAAGTTTAGGCGTCGAATTTGATGTTGCTCGAGGGCTCCTTCTGCTGGGTCGAGTCTCGCACCCAGTATAGTTGGCTGTGTGGTTTTTGTAACAATTACAGCATTTTGGAGGTGTTATTCTGTCTTTGTTGCACTCATGAGACATGTGGTTTTCAGCGCATTTTACACACCTTGCAGGTGCATTGCAGTGGCTTTGCGTATGTCCATAATTTTGACAGTTGTAACATTGTATTGGTCTTCGACCTCCTCGAAATCGCTCAATTTTGATCGGGATCTGCTGTATGTTGGTGACTTCGAAAACTCTTTGGTGATTCGCCGTTGATGTTAGGATTATGAGAAAAACCAGGAGGAGCCGATAGGCCTCTCCCATTCTCTTCTTAAACTGCACTATTTTAAAGGTTTCAATATTGTTTTTTTGTAATTCTGTATTGATGGCATCTGTATCAAAGTCCACTGGCAGGCCCCGGACCAAAACCTTAATAAATCTGGCTTGCGGTGTTATTTCAGATTTGCTGGGCGGATCCCGTACTTTGTCAGTATCCTCCTTAGGTTTTGTTGTCGGCAAGATAGTGGCGTCATCTGTTGAGTTATGTTGGCTAGAAGAAGGAAAGCTGTTTGTAGACATGAGTGTAGAATTATCTTCAATTGTTTTGACTGCATTTTGCTTTTTCTTCTTCTTTTTTCTTTTCTTTGCTGGTGGTTCTGTATTATTGTTCATATTGATGTCGGTGTCAGTTTCTGTATTCGTTGTTGTATTCAGGTTTTCATCTTTATTTTCCATGGTTATGTCTTCAGTGCTTGGATTAGTTTCAGTTATTATTGATTCGACTTGAATGGATTTTTTATTCATCTCCTTATTTTCTTCTGCTTGAAAATTTTTCCTCTTCCATCTGACGTGATAAGCGGCATTTGTAAGTTTTAGGAAGTATGAGTATTCATAGTCTCCGGGGTAACTTGATCTTATTTGAATGAGCAGTTTGCTAAGTAATTTATCTAAACGAATCAGCTCCTCTGTATCAAACTGAGTGTAAAACTCTACAAGATCGTCAATATGTTTATGTTCAACTGATGGAAAATATCTTTTTGAAATCCCACAGGTAGCAGTTATTTCTTCTAATGACGTGGATTCTTTGCAATGCGACGGTGAATTACGACCAGAGAGTGAGACCTTCCCACCACGAGCTGTTTTATTATACGGCATGACTTGAAAAAAAAACAAAATGGCGGGCTCAAAATCCAGACAATTAAAATGGTCAGTTGCCAGTATTGTCTCTTCCGACTCCGGAACCTGACGAGATCAAAATCAGTATCACTCACCTTGTAACGTTCAGGGTAATCAGCTTCAATTCAGTATGACCGGCATCGCAAGGGAGAAGAGGACATCAGTAGAGCATGAACAGCATCAGTTGTCCTTATCAAAAAGTCCTATTCACATCAAATTTTTCACTTTATCTTGGAAAAGAAGCAGTTTTATATATGTGCTAAAATTATAAAAGAAATCCTGATAGTTACAGAAATTTTATTTTTTCCGAAAAAAATGCTGGAATAAAATGTCTTATGTGCCAGTTTTTTCTCTTTTCCGTCTTGCTATTATAAGGACTTTCAGCTATGCGGAGCAAGTTGGCGGAAAATAACGATGAAAACCTAAATACAACACTGAATACAGAAACTGACACGGACATCAATATTAACAATAATTCAGAGCCACCAGCAAAGAAAAGAAAAAAGAAAAAGATATTTTCCATCAGTTGAACATAAACATATTGACGATCTTGTAGAGTTTTACACTCAGTTTGATACAGAGGAGCTGATTCGTTTAGATAAATTACTTAGCAAACTGCTCATTCAAATAAGATCAAGTTACCCCGGAGACTATGAATACTCATACTTCCTAAAACTTACAAATGCCGCTTATCACGTCAGATGGAAGAGGAAAAATTTTCAAGCAGAAGAAAATAAGGAGATGAATAAAAAATCCATTCAAGTCGAATCAATAATAACTGAAACTAATCCAAGCACTGAAGACATAACCATGGAAAATAAAGATGAAAACCTGAATACAACACCGAATACAGAAACTGACACCGACATCAATATGAACAATAATACAGAACCACCAGCAAAGAAAAGAAAAAAGAAGAAGAAAAAGCAAAATGCAGTCAAAATAATTGAAGGAAATTCTACACTCATGTCTACAAACAGCTTTCCTTCTTCTAGCCAACATAACTCAACAGATGACGCCACTATCTTGCTGACAACAAAACCTAAGGAGGATACCGACAAAGTACGGGATCTGCCCAGCAAACCTGAAATAACACAGCAAGCCAGATTTATTAAGGTTTTGGTCCGGGGCCTGCCTGTGGACTTTAATACAGATGTCATCAATACAGAATTTCAGAAAAACAACATTGAAACCTTTAAAATAGTGCAGTTTAAGAAGAGAATAAGAGAGGCCTATCGGCTCCTACCACTTTTTCTCATAATCCTAACATCAAAGGCGAATCACCATAGAGTATTCGAAGTCAACAACATACAGCAGATCCCGATCAAAATCGAACGATATCGAGGAGGTCGTGAGCCTATACAATGTTATAACTGCCAAAATTATGGACATACTCAAAGCCACTGCAATGCACCTGCAAGGTGTGTAAAATGCGCTGAAAACCACAGGTCTCATGAATGCGACAAAGACAGAACAACACCTCCAAAATGCTGCAATTGTTACAAAATTCACACAGCCAACTATACTGGGTGCGAGACCCGACCCAGCAGAAGGAGCCCTCGAGCAACATCAAATTCGACGCCAAAACTTGCTCACCGATTAGTGTCATTAATCAAAGAACTACAGGAATTGCTCAAAAATGAAGAAGTACTCCACCTTCTGAAGCGGATCATCGGGGAAACATCTCAATCTCAGTGAGTTCTGTTTTTATTTTTAAGACTCTCAAGTTAAATTCACTGAACTTTTCAAAGCAGAGTTTTAAGTTAAGTTAAATTATATTCCAATTTATTTTCTGATATAGCCAATTTATGCATATATATTTATCAACTTATGCATGTTAAATTCTTTTGCAAATTCTATTGTAGTTAAAGAGCAATATTTCTCTGATAAAATATATTTACTTCATTTTCTCCAAATATGTTATTTTATCATGTATCAAGGTATGATTTATCTATTTTCATCAATTATGTCTTTCATTTTTCAAAAATCATTGTACAAATCAAATCATGTTTTATCTTTATTTTTAATCTATAATCAATGTTCAATCTATAATAATGTTATGTAAAAACGTCAATTTCTGATATTGAATTTTTTCATTGTTTTATTTCACAAGCAAACGGCTTGATTTTTTTATGGCTACCACAATGTCTGCCAAATCAATGTATTTTATCTGACTGTATGTAATTTTATGATGAATGGGATAGGGGCCGCTTCACGGCCCAGGTGCCCATTTTATTTAAATAAAGAAAGAGCAAGTTGGCATCTCTGGACATTGCCAACCTTCATCTATCAATAGGTACCTCGTGATTGAATCAAGTTAGCATGTCTTGTATACCCGTGAATTGATGTTTATTTTTCGTAGTGGTAGTTACGCCAAAAACGTAAAATAAAAGCGAAGGCATAATCTATTTAGATCACAGAACATAACAATTTCATTTAGATTTATTATCGTTTGCTTTTTAAAATTAAACGATGGAAATTCCAGCTTATAGCTCGCACACAATTAAATAATAAATAAATCACTCAAGTTTGAGCTAAAAGCAAAGCAAAATTTTCGCTCAAATAAGAGTGTATTTCACTCAAGTTGAGTTAAAAAAATGTAACTCTTTTTTGAGTAGGGGAAATCACTCTTTCATTTTAAGAGTATATATATATATATATATATATATATATATATATATATATATATATATATATATATTCAATCATTACCTTTTAAATCAGTACCATTTTTTCAATTCATGCTTTAACCTGATTGTTGCCCTTTTTTATTTCTTTTTAAAATTAATAGTGTAAAATTTTAAAAAAAAAATCATTATACTCCTTAGCGACAAATGTATGACTTACTATTACTACCCATATTACGGACTGATTGGATATACTGTAGTTATGATAATGCTTTTGAGTATTTAAAGCCTGTATTTTTATACGTAACTGAGTTTTTCTGTGTACTGTAATTTTAATTGTGTATTTCTTGATGAATTATATAAATTTTATGTAATTTTGACCCTAATAAAGTCTCTATGTAAGCTATAGAATAGCTATAGAATGCAAAAACTGAACAGCGTGGAGAAAAATGATATCGAAAATTTGTTTTCACTCTTTTAAAGTTCAAAAAAAAAAAAAAAAAAAGAATCTAGAAAATATTTTTCGTTTATAATAACTATTTTTCAGTAAAGTTTCAAAATATTGTAAAAGAATTTGAATAAATTAATGATTGTTTTTCAAAATTAAGTTTGTTTCTTAACTTTACTACATTGCAAATCTTTTCAAATGTAAAAATTAAAAAAAGTATGATAGTAAATGTAGAATGACAAAATAGGAAACGGGACACTCGAATAACTCTGTATTTTATGATTGGATTTTCATATACTAAGATGTAATATTAATATTTTTATAGACTAAACATTCTAAATATTTTACGCAGATATTTTAAGTAAAAAAGCTAGACACAAAAAGTACATTCTTTGGATAAATATGCATTTTTTTGAATTTTTTATTTTTGAATTGCAAGAAATGTCTGGAAAATTAGATCCAAACAATTTAGTCGGAAGAGAGCTGAAAATTTGTGCAATTTTATTTCAAGACTGTTTTTGTGAAGGCTCGTAATATGAAATGATGCTTTTTTACGAATAATAGGCTATTTTTTATTACTGCTGTGATTTTGCAATTGTTACACATGACTGTTAAGTCAAGTTTAACCTATCTGCAGCCAGCGCTGTCTATGCCTATTTTGAAAATGGCGTAAAACGTAAATATGGAGAAAAAAATCACAATTTTGTGAAAATGAAAAGCGTTTGTGGTTTGATATTTTAATATTTAAAAACTTACACCAATGCTGCATTACCTAGGCTCATAAAAATTTGCAAAAACTAAGCAGTGATATTGATAATTTTCATCTGGGTGGAAAATGTCGCCAAATTAGTGATTTTTAAAAATGCTTAATGACTTTTAAAATATTTAAGTTCTTTATCTGTTCTAAAGTCCAAATAATTCTTCACGTTAAAATTATATTTATAGTTTAAAATCCTCGCATTGCTTCAAGTATAAGGAACAATGATTTTTTATTTTCCTTGGTGACAGAGCTTCGAAAAACAGCGTTAATTATGCTTTTTGCTCATATTACAATGTCTATGAAATAGTTGAAACGAATCAAAAATATTAAAGCATTCAATTATAAACTGTCTTTATCTTATGATGGTTCCTAATAATGAAAAAATAAGTTATGCTTATTTATTATTTGATATAATAATGGTCATCATTATAATATTAAGTTATATTTTGAATTGTCAGATAAACAAATTCATTACGAATTATGTAATTTTAAATGATAATATCCAACATTTGAATGAAGTTGAAATAGTTTTCAAGAATTAATGATACCACTCCATTTGACTGATATCACTCTAATTTTGGATTCACAATAACATAGTTTGAGAAAAAACCTTCCATGTCACCATTCAAAACAGCAAATATTCCAAACGAAACATAACAGCTGGTGTACCTCAGGGCAGCATACTTGGACCGATTCTATATATTCTCTATACATATGACTTACCAATAAATCATGTAGACTTCAACAGTATTACAGCCTGTTATTCAGACGATACTAGTATAATTATAAAATCCAGAAACCCAAACCTTGCCCTGATTAAATTACAAGAACACATTTATGAAATAGAAGACTGGTGCAGAAATTGGAAAATAGCAGTCAATGCCGAAAAATCTGAGATCATAATCATACAAAAAAGAAGAATCAAAATACTTCCTCAATGCAAACCAAAGCTTTTCGATATCCAAATTCCAATAGTAAACAAAACAAAGTACCTCGGACTTACCATAAACAGCAAACTCACCTGGAGCGACCATATAAAAAATACAATAGACAAAGCCAATGCAGCAATAAATGCAATTCAACCTCTCATCTACAACCAGAATGTTTCACTTAAAAGTAAAAAGCTGCTTTATACTTCCATGATCCGACCCATTCTAACATATGCTTCTCCTGCTTGGGCTACAATTCCAGACCATCTTATGAAGAAACTGAACCAGTGCCAAAACAAAATACTCCGTAAAATCACCTGTGCCAGATGGTTCATTAGAAACTCAAACATCCACAAAGACCTTAAAATCCCGACTCTCTCTCAGCATATTTACAAACTCAATGCAGACTTTTACGACAAAGCAATCAACTGCAATACAGCTAACTTCAACGAAATATTTAAATTTGAAAACTTTAAAAAAGACAAAAACCTTATACTTATAGCTGCACACTTCACCTCTGGCGCCTCATACCAAAACTACCAACATAAATAAAAATCTCCAACTCTTACATCAATAGTTCGTAGCAATAGTTCAAAACATCAATAGATTACAACCTTAACAGCCTCAACACCAGCCTCAACACTACAATACCAGCCTTGAAATCCGAACCTGATACCTCATGTTGACAATAAATTCACAGACATCTTTACTGCAGCAAGTTGCTTAGATTTAGTTTCACTTTTATTTTCAGTTAAACAAGCAAGGTGCTTGCTCTACAATATCAGTCACCCCAGAGACTCTGTATACAAACTGTTTATATGATTATTTAATTTTCTGTAATTTCCTGATGAATGGGATATGGGTCTTCTGCGCGGCCCAGGTGCCCAGCTTTTGTTAAATAAAGTAAAGTAAGTAAGTTTGAGAAAAAGTGAAAATTTACATATTTCGTATTTCAGAAATTTTTCGATATTTTTTCAATTAAATAAAGAGAATAATGGTTATAAAAACGAATTTTTTTACATTAAAATTACATCTATTCAATATTCGTTTTTAATTTTTAAATTCAAAAATTGCTGGAGTTTTTATTAAGGCTTGAGTAAGTTTTTAAGCATTAACTGAATACTCTTTTTTACGAAAAATACTTTTGACTAGTCTTTTAAGAGGACTTTCAGTATTAACATTTTCAAATTTATTGTAAAAATATTGAAATAAATTAAAAATTATATTAATAATAATAATTTTTAAATTAAAAATTAAATTATTTTTCATTTTAATGTAAAAACTATTTACATTTTAAGTTAAAAAAATAACATTTGTAATTTTTTGCGAAAAGTTTCATTAATTTTTGCATGCAATTTTAAAAAGTTGGATGTAATGCTCTTTGCATTGATATTTATATAAAACAAATTTGACTAATATCAAGGACAGAAAAGGGGTTATATACGTACTTTTTCAGCATGAGTTTCGATACAGATACAACTGATTTATCATTAACAATGACCTATAAATGATAATGCCCACATAATAAATGATAAATTACAATCTCACAATTGGCTATAACAACTCCATCAATCTCAATTTAGAAAATTACTCAAAGCGAAAATGTTAGAGAAATTAGAAAATTATTAAATATATGTTGTGAGAAATTTTTAACCCATTGTTTTTACGCAGGATTTGATTATTAAATTTTTAGTCTGATTTCATTACTCCTGATGTGAATTACTTTATCTTTTTAAGTTTCAAAGTAATCTGTAGTTGCCTTAATGTTCTTCTTTTTTCACCTGTATAGGTCTAAGAAACACCTTTTAAAATCCTTTTTCGAAATGCTATTCAATTTGGGTTTTCTTAAAGTCTTCAACATCTTAAACCTTGTTTCTATGGCACATTTTTGAGCTTCGGAATCCAAAAAGTATTACAGTATGATGAATGATTCATCTCCAAAGCTTTAGGAACCGAAAAAACTTGCTAAATAAACAAAATTTAAAGTTGTCGAAATCATTAAGGAAACCCCATTAACATCTGAATTAAAGAACATTCCAAGCGAGGACTTTAAAAGTTGCTTCTAAAGCCAATTACAGAAGTATTGCAGAAACTACGGTATAATAGTTCTCCGAATTTGGTATTGAACAACCCAAAAATAGTGAGGAGTTAAAATAAAATCGAGTGTTCATTGGGTGCAGTTATAAATCAAAACACCAATAATTGAAAATGCTGACATAAAACACATTCCCTCAATTCTCACAATCAAAAACGCCAAATTTAGGACTCGTCAGTAGATTATTTACAATTGAGTACGAAATGGCGTGAGATGGTGGTTGCTCGTGACTATGCATCTACAGAAACAAAAATTAACCCTTACAAACTTTATGTATGTTTTTAATTGTGAAGTGGTCATGTTTTAGCATTTAAATATCTGTCAATTGTATTGAATAAGTTTATAATAATTTTATTTCTAACCGCTTATTCAGTTTAGCCTAGTTGGAATTCTTTTTAATATTCTCTTTGTGCTATGCGCATGATTGCTTTACAAAATAATTTTATTTTAAAAATTAGTATACACTTTAAAAATTGGGATGTTAATTTAGTCGTTGACCAATCAATCTAAAGAATTATGCAAACTAGCACTTTTTTCCAAGTTAACAACAAATCGAGCTTTTATGTACAATTTAAAGGGTGTAGTAGCATCTAAAACACCCGTAATAAAAATATCCATAACAAGTCGCACGCATTCACATCATTATTTAAATACTTTCGCTTCAGGAAACACCAATGTTCTCGCACTCATTATATTGTCCGTACATTGCAAAGACAGTAGTAGGATATCTCTCAGAATATGATGTTGAACAAACCAAAAATTTGTGCGAATAAATACTTAATTCCTAGTTAAGACCAAATCGAGCGTTCATATGCAATTTAAAAGGTGTAATTTAAATCTAAACACTTAAAAATGAATAATCTTCACGTTTTTGCACCATATGAGAAGCATTTTCACTTCAATAATTCTTACTTTATCGTAAAAATAATTTTACTGACATCTATCATAAATTACTATAATTATAAATTACTGTAATTATAAATTTTAGTGTAGTTAAATACCTAAAATTGTTACTATTCTTGATTCTTTGTGTAATGTAACATCAAGAATCAAGAGTTATCTGTGCAGTTTCACTACACACCTTCGGTGTAAAGTTGTTGCCACTATTTTTGGTACTAAGATACAATAAAATTTTTGACATTGTATACATTACGTAAAACGGAGGTTACTTTGAATCGTATTAAATGAGCATAAAATTTTCACGAGTTTTAACTTTAGTCAGACCTAGAAATTCTCGAAAAGCAAATTTATTTTCAGATTCTACATGCGTTTTTTCTTTTCAGCATAGTTTGTTTAAACACTTATCATACCTTACAACTGCCGCTTTCACGTATTTGTCATCGTTGTAGTGATTTCCACCAAAATGATGTTTGAAACATGGGAAAAGATGTAAATCACTCAGCGCAAGGTCTGGACTGCAGGGAGGGGTGGTCCAAAACTTCCCAATAAAGCTGAGCTGCGGAGAGAGTCATAGAGTAACAAAATTCAATGTGAAGATGGCAGGGAGCTACTTCACAAATCATAACTTTATAAATCTGCCAGAGAATGTATGCAGCATCACTTACCGTATATCGTGCTTGTTAAATTTGAACATTTTAAAGAACAATTTACCTACACAGTTGTCCCCAAGGAAGGCTGGGACACGACGCAAGCACTCCTTGCGACTCACGCGTCACCTATTAGTGTAAACAACAAAATTACCCTTACTTAAACAACTCTCGTATTTTTGTCTAATTCAGATTAACGCAAATTAAAACTAGTAGAAAATTTCCAATAAATTGCTTTAAATAATTACAGATTTTGGGCTGCATTCAGCGACATTGCTCTAAATAAACGGTATTTGAAGTACTATTCAGAAGAAAGAAAATGCTAATGGAGACTTTACCAGACAATGGATTAAAAACGTTTTTGATGATTTTAAGTGCATGATTTTATGAACTCCGCACTTCCATGCTGCCATTAACAGGTTTTTTCTAATTAAACGATTTCACGTGTTTGCGCAAATTGGAGTTGTGCGGACTTCAATTCAAGCTACACTGTAAGCAGTTGCCGTGGAATTTCGCACCAAAAATGGCAGCAACTACTTTAAACCATAATGGTGTAGTGAAACACTAAAGACAACTCGTGGTGTTCCACTACACCAAGAATGAAGGCTAGTTCCTTGTGTAAAGAAACACAAAGAACTACTTGGACTTATACTAAGAACTTTGACACTACTTAGCATAAAGTAGCTATTGCCATTTTAAATATTCAGACAATAAAATGCATAATTACAGTAAGATATAGTACAAAGAAGAGTCAGTATTTTTTTACGTTGTATAATATATAAAAATATTTAATAAAATAGGCAATTTTGAAAATTAAATTATAATTATCCTTATTACACAACTAAAAAAATACATCTTGAAACGGTGAAATTTTTTTGTAGATGTATAGGAGCCAAGAAAAAAACTCCAACCATTTTAAAATTGATTGGAAAGAAACTAATGGCCAAAGCAAAGAATATACACAAGGGAAGATCTTCTATTGATATAATGTAAACCCCAAGACTAGGTGCAGTCCCTGTGTAAAAGGGAAAACAATATTTAGGTCCAAAAGCAGAAAGAAACTAATGGCCAAAGCAAAGAATATACACAAGGGAAGATCTTCCATTGATATAATGTAAACCCCAAGACTAGGTGCAGTCCCTGTGTAAAAGGGAAAACAATATTTAGGTCCAAAAGCAGACCTCCTAATCAATACTGGAATTAGAAAAGTTCTCTTTTTATTTATGGTTGGTTTGCTCTGTATTTTTACACTATTTGCAAACAGTACTGTACTATTAAGATATTTCTTTGACAATCCCTGTTAATTAAATCTGCTAACACATTTCAACATGGAAAGAAAGAATAAAATGACAGAAAGCAGCTCACCCAACCATGCAAATTGCCGTTTAATGTCACTTTATTTCTTACGCACATGCACTGGATCTTAGTTCAAATGATGCTTTGCTAAATCTGAATATGTTTCTCACCCTATTAGTTGTTTTTTCTGGAATAGCGTACCGCACCGAGCAGTTCGCGCGTTACTTACGTATTCGATGACTTCTTTTTATATTCTTTGGCCAAAGTATGCCACAATTGGCATTTTCGGAAGCGACAATAGAGAATGATGGGATGGCATGGGAGCTTGGTTTTCTCCGTTCTTGGCGTTATCTTCTCTCTTTAAAGTGTTTGTGAATGTTTATTTTGGTATTAACTTGAAATGAAGTGTTATTTAAGATAATTTTTTAACTCTAAATTCCACAAGATAGTACAGCACAGTATTTACAGTGTACTGATGGCAGCTGTGTCAATGTTAGAAAATTAAATTATTTCAATTTCTATACAATAGATAAAAAAAATCATACGGAATTGATGTAGATTAATTAATGATAGTATTAATATCATGTCTGGGAATTTAACTTCAACTATAATTATTAAGGAAAACAATCGCTTAAGTAAAATAAAAAATTTTTTAATCAAAATGATTCTTTGTCCTCCCTTTGTGAATCCATATACGTACGATTGCAATAAGCAGAAAGAGGAAGTTTTGCTTTAAAAATCGGGAATGTACATTCATCAGAGATGTAGTTAATCTCAAATGTTTCCCGCTCATTTTTCCTAGTTCAGGAACTGTAATGTACAGTGCGCAAAATAATAATAGTAATAAAAAATATTAAAAAAATGAACCACCTTGAACAATGTATGGATCCTCACACTTCAAGACTCAAACTTAATCGCTTGAGGAGGTGACCTGAAATATGCTAATTAATAAGTGCAGACGATATTTTAAGTTAATCAAAATGATTCTTTGTCCTCCCTTTGTGAATCCATATACGTACGATTGCAATAAGCAGAAAGAGGAAGTTTTGCTTTAAAAATCGGGAATGTACATTCATCAGAGATGTAGTTAATCTCAAATGTTTCCCGCTCATTTTTCCTAGTTCAGGAACTGTAATGTACAGTGCGCAAAATAATAATAGTAATAAAAAATATTAAAAAAATGAACCACCTTGAACAATGTATGGATCCTCACGCTTCAAGACTCAAACTTAATCGCTAGAGGAGGTGACCTGAAATATGCTAATTAATAAGTGCAGACGATATTTTAAGTTAATCAAAATGATTCTTTGTCCTCCCTTTGTGAATCCATATACGTACGATTGCAATAAGCAGAAAGAGGAAGTTTTGCTTTAAAAATCGGGAATGTACATTCATCAGAGATGTAGTTAATCTCAAATGTTTCCCGCTAATTTTTCCTAGTTCAGGAACTGTAATGTACAGTGCGCAAAATAATAATAGTAATAAAAAATATTAAAAAAATGAACCACCTTGAACAATGTATGGATCCTCACGCTTCAAGACTCAAACTTAATCGCTTGAGGAGGTGACCTGAAATATGCTAATTAATAAGTGCAGACGATATTTTAAGTTAATCAAAATGATTCTTTGTCCTCCCTTTGTGAATCCATATACGTACGATTGCAATAAGCAGAAAGATGAAGTTTTGCTTTAAAAATCGGGAATGTACATTCATCAGAGATGTAGTTAATCTCAAATGTTTCCCGCTCATTTTTCCTAGTTCAGGAACTGTAATGTACAGTGCGCAAAATAATAATAGTAATAAAAAATATTAAAAAAATGAACCACCTTGAACAATGTATGGATCCTCACGCTTCAAGACTCAAACTTAATCGCTTGAGGAGGTGACCTGAAATATGCTAATTAATAAGTGCAGACGATATTTTAAGTTAATCAAAATGATTCTTTGTCCTCCCTTTGTGAATCCATATATGTACGATTGCAATAAGCAGAAAGAGGAAGTTTTGCTTTAAAAATCGGGAATGTACATTCATCAGAGATGTAGTTAATCTCAAATGTTTCCCGCTCATTTTTCCTAGTTCAGGAACTGTAATGTACAGTGCGCAAAATAATAATAGTAATAAAAAATATTAAAAAAATGAACCACCTTGAACAATGTATGGATCCTCACGCTTCAAGACTCAAACTTAATCGCTTGAGGAGGTGACTTGAAATATGCTAATTAATAAGTGCAGACTATATTTTAAGTTAATCAAAATGATTCTTTGTCCTCCCTTTGTGAATCCATATACGTACGATTGCAATAAGCAGAAAGAGGAAGTTTTGCTTTAAAAATCGGGAATGTACATTCATCAGAGATGTAGTTAATCTCAAATGTTTCCCGCTCATTTTTCCTAGTTCAGGAACTGTAATGTACAGTGCGCAAAATAATAATAGTAATAAAAAATATTAAAAAAATGAACCACCTTGAACAATGTATGGATCCTCACACTTCAAGACTCAAACTTAATCGCTTGAGGAGGTGACCTGAAATATGCTAATTAATAAGTGCAGACGATATTTTAAGTTAATCAAAATGATTCTTTGTCCTCCCTTTGTGAATCCATATACGTACGATTGCAATAAGCAGAAAGAGGAAGTTTTGCTTTAAAAATCGGGAATGTACATTCATCAGAGATGTAGTTAATCTCAAATGTTTCCCGCTCATTTTTCCTAGTTCAGGAACTGTAATGTACAGTGCGCAAAATAATAATAGTAATAAAAAATATTAAAAAAATGAACCACCTTGAACAATGTATGGATCCTCACGCTTCAAGACTCAAACTTAATCGCTTGAGGAGGTGACCTGAAATATGCTAATTAATAAGTGCAGACGATATTTTAAGTTAATCAAAATGATTCTTTGTCCTCCCTTTGTGAATCCATATACGTACGATTGCAATAAGCAGAAAGAGGAAGTTTTGCTTTAAAAATCGGGAATGTACATTCATCAGAGATGTAGTTAATCTCAAATGTTTCCCGCTAATTTTTCCTAGTTCAGGAACTGTAATGTACAGTGCGCAAAATAATAATAGTAATAAAAAATATTAAAAAAATGAACCACCTTGAACAATGTATGGATCCTCACGCTTCAAGACTCAAACTTAATCGCTTGAGGAGGTGACCTGAAATATGCTAATTAATAAGTGCAGACGATATTTTAAGTTAATCAAAATGATTCTTTGTCCTCCCTTTGTGAATCCATATACGTACGATTGCAATAAGCAGAAAGATGAAGTTTTGCTTTAAAAATCGGGAATGTACATTCATCAGAGATGTAGTTAATCTCAAATGTTTCCCGCTCATTTTTCCTAGTTCAGGAACTGTAATGTACAGTGCGCAAAATAATAATAGTAATAAAAAATATTAAAAAAATGAACCACCTTGAACAATGTATGGATCCTCACGCTTCAAGACTCAAACTTAATCGCTTGAGGAGGTGACCTGAAATATGATAATTAATAAGTGCAGACGATATTTTAAGTTAATCAAAATGATTCTTTGTCCTCCCTTTGTGAATCCATATATGTACGATTGCAATAAGCAGAAAGAGGAAGTTTTGCTTTAAAAATCGGGAATGTACATTCATCAGAGATGTAGTTAATCTCAAATGTTTCCCGCTCATTTTTCCTAGTTCAGGAACTGTAATGTACAGTGCGCAAAATAATAATAGTAATAAAAAATATTAAAAAAATGAACCACCTTGAACAATGTATGGATCCTCACGCTTCAAGACTCAAACTTAATCGCTTGAGGAAGTGACTTGAAATATGCTAATTAATAAGTGCAGACTATATTTTAAGTTAATCAAAATGATTCTTTGTCCTCCCTTTGTGAATCCATATACGTACGATTGCAATAAGCAGAAAGAGGAAGTTTTGCTTTAAAAATCGGGAATGTACATTCATCAGAGATGTAGTTAATCTCAAATGTTTCCCGCTCATTTTTCCTAGTTCAGGAACTGTAATGTACAGTGCGCAAAATAATAATAGTAATAAAAAATATTAAAAAAATGAACCACCTTGAACAATGTATGGATCCTCACACTTCAAGACTCAAACTTAATCGCTTGAGGAGGTGACCTGAAATATGCTAATTAATAAGTGCAGACGATATTTTAAGTTAATCAAAATGATTCTTTGTCCTCCCTTTGTGAATCCATATACGTACGATTGCAATAAGCAGAAAGAGGAAGTTTTGCTTTAAAAATCGGGAATGTACATTCATCAGAGATGTAGTTAATCTCAAATGTTTCCCGCTCATTTTTCCTAGTTCAGGAACTGTAATGTACAGTGCGCAAAATAATAATAGTAATAAAAAATATTAAAAAAATGAACCACCTTGAACAATGTATGGATCCTCACGCTTCAAGACTCAAACTTAATCGCTTGAGGAGGTGACCTGAAATATGCTAATTAATAAGTGCAGACGATATTTTAAGTTAATCAAAATGATTCTTTGTCCTCCCTTTGTGAATCCATATACGTACGATTGCAATAAGCAGAAAGATGAAGTTTTGCTTTAAAAATCGGGAATGTACATTCATCAGAGATGTAGTTAATCTCAAATGTTTCCCGCTCATTTTTCCTAGTTCAGGAACTGTAATGTACAGTGCGCAAAATAATAATAGTAATAAAAAATATTAAAAAAATGAACCACCTTGAACAATGTATGGATCCTCACGCTTCAAGACTCAAACTTAATCGCTTGAGGAGGTGACCTGAAATATGCTAATTAATAAGTGCAGACGATATTTTAAGTTAATCAAAATGATTCTTTGTCCTCCCTTTGTGAATCCATATATGTACGATTGCAATAAGCAGAAAGAGGAAGTTTTGCTTTAAAAATCGGGAATGTACATTCATCAGAGATGTAGTTAATCTCAAATGTTTCCCGCTCATTTTTCCTAGTTCAGGAACTGTAATGTACAGTGCGCAAAATAATAATAGTAATAAAAAATATTAAAAAAATGAACCACCTTGAACAATGTATGGATCCTCACGCTTCAAGACTCAAACTTAATCGCTTGAGGAGGTGACTTGAAATATGCTAATTAATAAGTGCAGACGATATTTTAAGTTAATCAAAATGATTCTTTGTCCTCCCTTTGTGAATCCATATACGTACGATTGCAATAAGCAGAAAGAGGAAGTTTTGCTTTAAAAATCGGGAATGTACATTCATCAGAGATGTAGTTAATCTCAAATGTTTCCCGCTCATTTTTCCTAGTTCAGGAACTGTAATGTACAGTGCGCAAAATAATAATAGTAATAAAAAATATTAAAAAAATGAACCACCTTGAACAATGTATGGATCCTCACACTTCAAGACTCAAACTTAATCGCTTGAGGAGGTGACCTGAAATATGCTAATTAATAAGTGCAGACGATATTTTAAGTTAATCAAAATGATTCTTTGTCCTCCCTTTGTGAATCCATATACGTACGATTGCAATAAGCAGAAAGAGGAAGTTTTGCTTTAAAAATCGGGAATGTACATTCATCAGAGATGTAGTTAATCTCAAATGTTTCCCGCTCATTTTTCCTAGTTCAGGAACTGTAATGTACAGTGCGCAAAATAATAATAGTAATAAAAAATATTAAAAAAATGAACCACCTTGAACAATGTATGGATCCTCACGCTTCAAGACTCAAACTTAATCGCTTGAGGAGGTGACCTGAAATATGCTAATTAATAAGTGCAGACGATATTTTAAGTTAATCAAAATGATTCTTTGTCCTCCCTTTGTAAATCCATATACGTACGATTTCAATAAGCAGAAAGAGGAAGTTTTGCTTTAAAAATCGGGAATGTACATTCATCAGAGATGTAGTTAATCTCAAATGTTTCCCGCTAATTTTTCCTAGTTCAGGAACTGTAATGTACAGTGCGCAAAATAATAATAGTAATAAAAAATATTAAAAAAATGAACCACCTTGAACAATGTATGGATCCTCACGCTTCAAGACTCAAACTTAATCGCTTGAGGAGGTGACCTGAAATATGCTAATTAATAAGTGCAGACGATATTTTAAGTTAATCAAAATGATTCTTTGTCCTCCCTTTGTGAATCCATATACGTACGATTGCAATAAGCAGAAAGATGAAGTTTTGCTTTAAAAATCGGGAATGTACATTCATCAGAGATGTAGTTAATCTCAAATGTTTCCCGCTCATTTTTCCTAGTTCAGGAACTGTAATGTACAGTGCGCAAAATAATAATAGTAATAAAAAATATTAAAAAAATGAACCACCTTGAACAATGTATGGATCCTCACGCTTCAAGACTCAAACTTAATCGCTTGAGGAGGTGACCTGAAATATGCTAATTAATAAGTGCAGACGATATTTTAAGTTAATCAAAATGATTCTTTGTCCTCCCTTTGTGGATCCATATATGTACGATTGCAATAAGCAGAAAGAGGAAGTTTTGCTTTAAAAATCGGGAATGTACATTCATCAGAGATGTAGTTAATCTCAAATGTTTCCCGCTCATTTTTCCTAGTTCAGGAACTGTAATGTACAGTGCGCAAAATAATAATAGTAATAAAAAATATTAAAAAAATGAACCACCTTGAACAATGTATGGATCCTCACGCTTCAAGACTCAAACTTAATCGCTTGAGGAGGTGACTTGAAATATGCTAATTAATAAGTGCAGACGATATTTTAAGTTAATCAAAATGATTCTTTGTCCTCCCTTTGTGAATCCATATACGTACGATTGCAATAAGCAGAAAGAGGAAGTTTTGCTTTAAAAATCGGGAATGTACATTCATCAGAGATGTAGTTAATCTCAAATGTTTCCCGCTCATTTTTCCTAGTTCAGGAACTGTAATGTACAGTGCGCAAAATAATAATAGTAATAAAAAATATTAAAAAAATGAACCACCTTGAACAATGTATGGATCCTCACGCTTCAAGACTCAAACTTAATCGCTTGAGGAGGTGACCTGAAATATGCTAATTAATAAGTGCAGACGATATTTTAAGTTAATCAAAATGATTCTTTGTCCTCCCTTTGTGAATCCATATACGTACGATTGCAATAAGCAGAAAGATGAAGTTTTGCTTTAAAAATCGGGAATGTACATTCATCAGAGATGTAGTTACTCTCAAATGTTTCCCGCTCATTTTTCCTAGTTCAGGAACTGTAATGTACAGTGCGCAAAATAATAATAGTAATAAAAAATATTAAAAAAATGAACCACCTTGAACAATGTATGGATCCTCACGCTTCAAGACTCAAACTTAATCGCTTGAGGAGGTGACCTGAAATATGCTAATTAATAAGTGCAGACGATATTTTAAGTTAATCAAAATGATTCTTTGTCCTCCCTTTATGAATCTATATATGTACGATTGCAATAAGCAGAAAGAGGAAGTTTTGCTTTAAAAATCGGGAATGTACATTCATCAGAGATGTAGTTAATCTCAAATGTTTCCCGCTCATTTTTCCTAGTTCAGGAACTGTAATGTACAGTGCGCAAAATAATAATAGTAATAAAAAATATTAAAAAAATGAACCACCTTGAACAATGTATGGATCCTCACGCTTCAAGACTCAAACTTAATCGCTTGAGGAGGTGACCTGAAATATGCTAATTAATAAGTGCAGACGATATTTTAAGTTAATCAAAATGATTCTTTGTCCTCCCTTTGTGAATCCATATACGTACGATTGCAATAAGCAGAAAGAGGAAGTTTTGCTTTAAAAATCGGGAATGTACATTCATCAGAGATGTAGTTAATCTCAAATGTTTCCCGCTAATTTTTCCTAGTTCAGGAACTGTAATGTACAGTGCGCAAAATAATAATAGTAATAAAAAATATTGAAAAAATGAACCACCTTGAACAATGTATGGATCCTCACGCTTCAAGACTCAAACTTAATCGCTTGAGGAGGTGACCTGAAATATGCTAATTAATAAGTGCAGACGATATTTTAAGTTACGAAATCCGACACAATTATATACATTCTCCGAATAAAGATACCTTTTTTTACAACAATTTTCGATTTTCGACTCCCAAAATACAGGGGCTAGCCTCAATCTGGAAAATATGGTCCCCATAGTTTGGTCAGGAGAGTGATTCAAAGTTTGAACTCCTTAATGTTAGTTTTACTTGTTACGTACTTCACCATATTTCTAGAACTTTTTGAGCGAATTAAAAGATTTTTGCACACAGTTATAAAATTCATTTATCCAAAGATAGTTCCATTAAAAAAATTAAGTTTACTAAATATTTATTATTTTTCATTATTTTAATTAACAATAGTCGGAAAATTTTGAATTCTAAGGTATGCAATTTTTACATCATTTTAAAGTATGTAATTTTACATAGCAAAACACAAAATTTGAGCAAAGTCGGTAGCATACATCCTGAGAAATCATATTTTAAAATGTCTTACTTTTTTGAAATTAAATATTTCAGGAACTAGGCAACTGATTTTGATCAAATTTTGTAATTTTGTGTTTTGCCACGCAAAATTATATTCTTTAAAATGATGCAATTATCTTAGGATAAACAAATTTTATAATTGTGTGCAAAACGTTTGTTTAAAAAGTTCGAGATATAGCGAAATACAGAAAAAGTAAAATAAACATCCAAGGATCCGAACTTTGGAGCCCTCTACTGATCAAATTATTGGGACCATATTTCTCAGATTACGGCTACCTTCTATATTTTGGGGATCAGAAATCTGAATCCGTCGAATTTCTACGAATTTTTTTACCGAAATTTTTACGCACTGTACATATATTACTAGATTTCCATTCATAATCTGTACATAAAATGTACTTAAAAAGTCAGATATTTTTTTAGCATAATACTTCTCGAACTTCAAGTTAAAAAAAAAACAAAGACAATCGTACTAGACATAAAGACAAATTATTGGGAAATTAACAATCTATTAATCCTTTATTTATTTTTTTTTTTCAAACAAACAAACAAACTTTATTGGGAACAAAAGCAAATACATAAATACAAAAAATATAAATTCGTCGCCAAGAGGAAAATCCTGTCCAGGCGACAACGAAAGGTGATACAATAAATTTAAAATAGAAATTAAGAGAAAAAGATAAATAAAAATACATGAAACTTTATATATATATATATATATATATATATATATATATATATATATATATATATATATATATATATATATATATATATATATATATATATATATATATATATATATATACATATATATATATATATACATATATATATATATATATATATATATATATATATATATATACATATATATATATATATAAACTGCTGTTTGTAGAAAATGCAACACCATGAAGGAATCATCAGAATCAAATGAAATTCGCAGCAAATGTCAATTATAGGATATTATGCAAATTAATAAAGTTTCAGAGCCATCGCGCGTGCGTGGCGCGCGCAGCGCCCTCTGAATTGATGCTGAAAGCGTATAAATAAAGTGCTGTAGCGGGACGTTGAAAATAGTCTATGATTATTTGTTAGTGGCAAACGTTTAGTGAGACCTGAGTATGCCTCCACGACGGAAGAATAAGAAATTCAAGCAACTTACGGAGTTTGAACGAGGGAGGATAATCGGCCTTCGAGAAGGAGGATTTTCCTATCGCGCAATAGCAGCTCGTATGCAGCGGAACAGTTCCACAGTGATGCGAGTTTGGAAGCAGTGGACCGACGAGCACCGAACAACTCGAAAAACAGGCACTGGACGACAGAAGGTGACGTCAGAGCGCGATGATCGACACCTGCTCCGCATGGCGGTGAATGATCGCACAGCTTCCTCCAGGCAGCTGGCAGCACATTGGTCTACTGCTACAGGTGTACAATTGTCGGCTTCGTCAATTCGTCGTCGTCTGCTGCGCCGTGGATTGCGTGCAAGGGTGCCATTATACAGGATTCCCCTCACGGCGGATCATCGACGGCTGCGTCGGCAGTGGGCTCTTGAGCACAGAGACTGGCGAGCTGATTGGCACCAAGTTGTCTTTTCAGATGAATCACGCTTCAATTTGTGGACCCATGATGGCCGTGTTCGTGTTAGACGTTATGCCGGTCAACGCTGCCTTCCTGAGTGTATTATTGAACGACATAGTGGTCGAACACCCGGAGTTATGGTCTGGGGTGCGATTTCGTATCATGGACGATCCAATTTGATACGAATTGAGGGTAATCTCAATAGCAACAGATACGTCCGTGAAGTGCTACAGCCCGAAGTCGTTCCTTTCCTTCAAGGCATCCCTGGAGCTATCTTTCAGCAGGATAATGCACGCCCACATGTTGCGCGGACTGTTAGAGACTTCTGTTCAGCACAACGCATGCAACTTCTTCCTTGGCCTGCTTATTCGCCGGATATGTCGCCTATTGAGCACGTGTGGGATATGGTTGGTCGGCGTCTCACTCGTGATCCGCGTCCTGCAGTTTCCAAAGACGAACTTTGGTTGCGCATACAAGCGATATGGAATTCTCTTCCTCAAGCAGATATTCAACATCTGTTTGACTCCATGCCACGTCGTATAGCAGCACTTATTGCAGCGCGTGGTGGCTGCACCAAATACTGATTTCGGACGCTTAATTTGTTTCTTTTGTTTTGAAAATTTCATCATTTATTTGTATCAGTACAAGTCGTTTCTGCATTAAATTTCATTTGATTCTGATGATTCTTTCATGGTGTTGCATTTTCTACAAACAGCAGTTTATATATATTTGATATATATGTATATATATATGTGTATATATATATATATATATATATATATATATATATATATATATATATATATATATATATATATATATATATATATATATATATATATATATATATATATATATATATAATAACAATAAAAATTATTTGAATTGGCACAAGACTGGTATAAAAAATCAAATGCTTCCTTTAAAGTGAAAAATAAAGATCTAAATCGTCGATGTTTATCAAAAATTGAAATAAAGCAAGCTTAAAAGAAGAATAAATTTGGATATTTTGCAACTGAAATGATAATTTATTATATAATTTAGGTGCTAAGTAAAAAAACTGTTTTCGTGAAATTTTTTTTGTTAAGTGGGGAATCTTATATATTTCAGTTGGTCTCCTTTCAGACACATTGGTTTTTAATTTGCATATTAATTTATTGTTGTGTAAATTAAGTAAAATACGAAAAAATACATAATGGCGAAATGGTAATAGATTAATACTTGTATATGTATTGGTAGTAGTTATACTTGAATTATTTATATTTAGAAAATTAATAATCTTGAAGCATTTATTCTGAACTGAGATTAAAAGAAGTAGATTAGTTTTATATTCACTACCATATATTATTGCACCATAATTAATTAAAGAATAAAACCAGGAGTAATAGAGTACTTTCACAAAATTAAAATGAATTTTATTTTTAAGGTGATAAAATTTAACTAAAACAAAACGTAATTTTTTAACTAAATTGGTAATATGTGTCTTCCATTTCAAATTAGAATCGATATATAGTCCTAAATATTTGATATTATTTACAGATTGTAGAATGTAGCATTGACAATTTTCATTAGTACTTTTACAGGAGAGAGAGTGAAATTTTAGATTTAAATTAAATTCTGATTTTCTTAAACTGAAATAAATATATTTAGTTTTATTTAGATTTAAATTTAGATCATTTACTGTAAACCATTTTGAAATTACGCGTAAATCAGATTCAATTTGAAAAATTAGCTGATTTAAATCAGTGCAAGAATACAAAATTGCGGAATCATCAGCATATGTTATTATCTTACCAAAGAGTTGGAGTCGACAAAAGTCATTGATGAATATAATAAACAATAAGGGTCCTAAAATAGATCCCTGAGGAACACCACGGTTTGAAAAAATATAATTACTAAAATTACTTCGGATTTTAACTGTATGTTCTCTGTTTGAAAGATATGAAATAAACCAATTTAAAATATTTCCTCTGGAACCAGCAAACTCTAATTTTTTGATTAAAAGATTGTGATTGACGTTATCGAAAGCTTTTGATATATCAAGAAATATAGCTACTGTTATCTTATTTTCAGCAATACTATTATGAATAAATTTTGAAAATTCCAAAAGAGCTTTTTCTGTACTTTTGCCTTTAATAAATCCATATTGATTTTCAGAGAAAAAATTTTTAGGTTTTAAATAATTGTACATTTTATCAGCTAGAGCCTTTTCAATAATTTTGGAAAATACAGGTAATATTGAAATTGGACTTTAGTTTGATAAGCAATTTTTATCGCCGGTTTTAAAAATAAGAGTTATGGTTGCTCTTTTTAAAGAAGTTGGAAAAATGGATGACTTGATTGAGGTATTGATGAAATTAGTTATAAAATTTATATTATTGAGAGCAAATAGTTTAATAAATTTTACATTAATACCGTCATAGTCAAAGGAGTTTTTATTAGAAAGAGAATTTATTTAGTAAAGTACATCACAATCATGCAATTCTAGAAAAACAAACGAGGTTAAACTTGGTGAAATATAAATTTAAAAACTGTTTGAATTTGGGTTTGAGGTACTGTTAGCATTTGCAAATGATTTATTAAATTGATCAGAAGATCACTTAAAATATCAGGTAAAATATGTGATTTGCTCTGATTACCTATTTGACCTGATTTGAGTCACAATTTAAAAATTTGTATATTTGAAGTATTGTGATTTTGTTGTTTTAATTAAGCTCAGAAACTATAGTGTTTTGTAAATAACATTCCATTTTTATCCGTGTCTATGAAATCTTTATAACTGTTTTAAGCAGTTCAATAAATTAGTTTTATTCATAAATCTGTAAGTTCCTATGAATTATAAATTAATTTTTATAAGCAAACAAATATGCACAAAAAAAAATATTGAAATAATATTGTTTTTCGGTAAATAAAATTGTCTTTCGGTATAACATTTTATAAATTTTTCGGTATTATATTATGTAAAATATTGCTTTTTTTAGTAAAAAAAATTATAGAGGTTACAAAAATTAAGCAATGAAAACTTTGAGATGATTTAATTATTGTTGATGACCTGAGCTCAACGACTTGATATACAATTTAACGAGGACCGATCGCAGGCTGATCACAGTGGTCACTCAACGCTAACTGACAGTGACGTTTGACTTCCGTGTTCTATTGGGAACCGTGTCCACCGCGGGACCACTAAAGCACGTACATAACAAGCAGAAATTTAAGGACAAGCAAAATATTCTCTATTTTTATATCATATTAGTTAGTTTCTTTTTAAAATTAGTAAACATATCAAAAAATATTCTATATTTATTTCCTGTTTTATGAACAAAAAAGGACTACCCCTAAATAGCCTTTGATCTAATGTTTTAACTTACTAAAAATTCAGTTTTATGAGTTTTAAAAACACGTTTTAAATTATTTAAGTAACATATGAAATAAGTTACCAAATTAAACGCAAAAACGTACTTTTGTTTAAAAAAATATCTTCCCGAGACCAAAAATTTAGATAATTTCATATTATATAGCTTGGACGAAACTCATAAATGCCATATTTTTTTTTTTAAATTTCAGTTAATTAAACTTAATTATCATTTGTTAGAAGAAAATGATAAACTTCAACTGTTATAATTTTTTTCATATCGTAGGATACGTTCATTGTAAATTTCTTCCCATTTTGGCAATGAAAGAAAATCCCCAAGATTCAAATAATAACATATTTATAAGTCATAAAACTGATAAAAAGGTTATTTCTATCGAATTTCTTAGCTTTCTAATAATTTTTCATTGTGATTTAAAATTCTAAGTAACGAAGGTAAAACCATTTATATTTTTAAATGGAAAAACGCTTTTTGAAAGCATGCAAGTGAAAAAAAAGTTTTATAATATTATTTAAGTACTTGAATTATACTTTTTCAAATGAATTTGGAAGGATGTATTTTGAAATGCAGGGTCCAGCCTCAATTTAGAAATCAGGTTAGTCTTAGATCACTTTTGTGTACATTTTACTCTTTGCGTATTTTTTAATCATATTTTCAAATTTAATTACCGGCAATTAAAAAATACCAATGAAACTTGTTGATGCAAAGAAAGTTTGTAATCAGTATTTATTATTCATAAGAATATAAATATCCGATCTTGAGATAATAAAAAAAACTTTTTTGTATCACTATGCATAATTTGAGAAATACCATAAAACGTTTTACACAAATCCAAAAAGTTTTCATCATCGAACAAGATATAATTTCCTGTGACCCGAGCTTTAAAAAGCAGAAAATGTGATTTCTGCTTAAAAATAAACTCGTAAATGCGGTAAAATATTGCTAAACAATTTGAAATTTTAAACTTAATTAAAAATTACTGAAAAACGCTAATAATAGTTACATAAGCAGTAGTTTTCAGCATTTTTTATGCATATTGTTGGATATTTTTATTATATATTTTTTCACACTTTTGCCATGAAAGAAAATTCAGACTTAAATAATAAGATATGCCATAAACCTATCCAAAAGAATACTTCGATCAAATTTACACTTTTTGGGCCGGGATAGCCTGGTTGGCAGGGCACTGGACTCACGTTTGTAAAAACGCGAGTTAGAATTCAGCCGGCTGAAGACCCTGTGAAGTAAATGATGACGAATACACGTTAAATCTGTCAGGTCACAAAATCCTCCATGTACCCATAGCAAATTATAACTCTGGAGGTGCTCTCTAATGTTAGTACTCTTATGAAAGGTATAATAATATCTAGGCAAAGATAAAACCTATCGAAATTTGGTAAATTACCGTAGAGGAAAGCAGATATAATAGGGGAGAGTGGGCGGGTACCTCTATTTTGAAGAAATTGGTTCTGTTTTTTAGCGGGCAAACTCTAAATGACACTTTACTATTCAAGATGGACCTACCATATTGACGCGTTGTAGTTGATTAATTCACGACGCCTGTTAGATCAGTTTGTTTTACTATGTTCTCTTATTTTCAAGCTATCATAATTTATTCGAGTTATAAAAATTATTTTTAGTCCGGCTTATTACTAAAGATTCATCACTGTTCTGTTTCTTTTCGATGAGCTCTGCTCGAGAAGTCCCTTGATGTGTGTCTATGCTGGGAGGAAGAAGACTTCCAAGGCTGGAGGGGGGGGGGGCAAGACAAAATTTATTGCATCCTCAAAGCACAGAGAGCTTCATATTTTGCAGAAGAACCTTTATACAAATTTGCAGTTTTTGTATAGATTTAAAGAAATTATCTGCCCTTTTTTGTGTATAAACTTCAATAAAAACTGAATTTTTTGTAAAGAGTCAGGTTTCCGTGACACTTATTCCTCTCTTGAGTACTACATCACGTATAAATTACATGCATAATTTTCTTAAATTTTCATATAAAATTTCTTAACTTCTATATAAATATAACTTCTTTTTTACTGAAATTATAGTATTTCAAATGTTCCCATAGAGTTGTACTCAATTTTACTCCACTAGTGGGGTAAAATCTGGTGGTTTGACTTTTTGTAAAAAAATCATTTATAAAAAATGTAGTGCATTTAGGACTTTTTAAGATTGAAAATAGTGAAAATTGTTAAATAATAGCTAATAATGGAAGCTAAATAGTGGAAATTGTTAATATATGTTACTGCGAATTACCAAAATTGGTGGTTGTTGACTTACACCGGTGAATGTTGACAATCATATAGTTGCTTTGGTTAATGTCCGAAATATGTACGAAATATATATATATATATATATATATATATATATATATATATATATATATATATATATATATATATATATATATATATATATATATATATATATATATATATATATATATATATATATATACACACTCATGTCCATAAATTAAGGATAATTCAGAATCACACGGAAATTAAACTCTTAGATACATATAGATTAGAAGTATACAGATGAGCGTGGTTCCGAAAATAAAATCAAGAAAATATTCTCAAGAATGCTTATTTAAGTATTCTTTGGGTTTAACAGTACTGAAGTAAACGAAGAAGAAAGGCCCCTGTGTATCATTTGCTCAAAAATGTTGGCCACGGGCAGCATAAAACCTTATAAACTTAAACGACATTAGGAAATGCTTCATAGTTAGTACGTCAACAAACTCAGAGAAATCTTCGAATTAAAATTTAAAATAATGTAAAAAGCAAAAATCATTATTTAAAGAAACTTTGTGTTTAAAAAAACTTTAATTACATCTTACAAAGTTTCATATAAAATAGCTAGATGTAAAAAACCTCACACCATTGGTGAAGAGCTTATTTTGCCAGAAGCAATTGAGATTGTAGAAACTATGTTTGGAAATAATTTTTCAAAACAAGTGCAGTCCATATCTCTTTCAAATGATACTGTTGCTTGTCGAATTGGTGATATAGCTTGGTGATACAGAGTCAGCTTTTCTCGAAGTTGCATGACAAATTGTTTTCAATACAGCTTGATGAAGCAACATATAGTAATATGATCATTTAATTGCCTATGTTCGATTTTGTGGTAATGTGTCAGTAGTAGAAGAACTACCTTTCTGCAAACCAATAGAACTCAAAACAACAACAACGCTCCCATTATTTGCTATTTTAAATGATTTTATGAATGAGGCAAACATAGAATGAAAAAATTGCGTCGGAATGTGCACCGATTGTGCTCTTTCAATGTCCGAAAGATTCCAAAGTATACAAGCACTTGTAAAACAAAAATAGCTTCAGTGCGTTTGGACACATTGTATGATCCACAGAGAAGCTTTGGATTCAAAAGAAATGAATCCTGGTCGGAAGATTTTGTTAACTACGGTCGTGACCGTAGTAAATAATGTAAAAATGAGAAACCTGAAATCGAGAATCTTTTCCGCACTTTGTAAAGACACGAGTTCAATACATTCAGCGTTACTATTTCATTGTGAGGCAAGATGGTTATTATGTGGGAAATTTTTTTAACGTGTTTTTGAATTCAGAGAAGAAATTACCATTTTCCTAGAAGAATAAAACTGTCCGGAAGCCGAACATTTTCGCTATGGTTTATTTGTGATGAAATTGAGCTACTTGGTCGACTTATTCGAGAAATTAAATAACTTGAATCTTCATCTCCAAGCAGCAAATACTCATATGTTGGATACGAGAGATAAAGTTAATGCTTTTTGTAGGAAATTGGAATTGTGGAGCAGAATTTTAAAGCGAAAAAAAAACCTAACAATGGTTGCAATATGGATAATTATACTAAAACGTACAAGAAGATCAATTAAAAGTTGTTTTTGTAACCATTAAAAATCATTTTGTCATGCTGGCAAAGAATTTCAAAAAGCATTTTCCAGCTAACGAGTAAATGATAGCAAGTTACGGATGGGGTAGGGATATATTTTATAAGACTCCCGAAGGATTCGCAATTGATGAGGAAGAAAAATTCATATACATCACGGCAAGTGGCGAAACCAAAGGACAAATTAGTAATAAATCACTATTTGAATTTTGAGGAGGAGTAGAGGATGAGTTTTCTGATCTAAAAACAAGGGCATTTCGCATTCTATTACCATATTCAACATCCTATCTTTGTGAACTGGATTTTCTGCTTTGGCCTCTTTGAAGACAAAATATAAATCTCGGCTAAATATAGAAACAGAACTCAAAAGTGGCTATTTCTAATATTAAGCCTGCCTTCGAAAAACTTTGCCTAAGTAACTAATAATTATTAAATTTGTTTTTAATATAGTATGTTTGGATTAAGTAAGGTAGGTGAGCCAAAGGTGGTCAGTGCTCCCAACGTAGCCCCCCCCCCAAAAAAAAGTTGAATTAATTTCAATTTTAATCACAAGATGGCCCTGCTGCATTTTAAATCTTGTATCTGAGGTGCACGTGGTAAAATTGGAAGAGATTTCTTTGAATGGCCCCCATTGTATGAAGTGATTGAATTTTTTGCAGTTGTCGTTCTAATTTCCAAGTAAGAAGATATTGATTTCAATATATGGGCCATTTTTGAAACCTGTGGACCACGTTAGGCTCAAAAGCTACAATTGTAAAATTATACTACACATTAAATGAAATTTTATTTTACAATTAATAGTATACGTGATATGTATTAGAGATGGTGTAAAATTCCACAAAAACAATTTCAGCCACATAGACTTAACCAGAAAATTAGGAAAAATCCTCAAAGCTTAGCTATGGTCACCTTTAGCTCACCCACCTTAAGTTTTGATTTAGTAAGTTGTTTTACTTTAATAAGTTATGAAATACGTCGAAATGTATTTTGTTTTCTATGTGTATATGTGCTTTTCTTTCAGTCAGTAAATCAATTTTTTTAAATAATATTTTCTCTTGGATATCCTCGCGCCACCCCTCTAGTGTGATCGCGCCCCCCTAGGGGGGCGCGCCCCACAGGTTGAGAATCGCTGGTGTAGTGTTATGATAGTGCAGGGTCAATACTATGTTTAGTTTCCAGAATTTTAATATATAGAATAGCTAAATTAAAGCAAATTTAAGAATTTATGAGAATTTATTTTATTTAATTAAAATTTTTAATTAAAGAAAAGCATTAGAAAGCTTTAAATTTCCTATATTTTTGTTTTAATTTCAAGTTCTATATTTTGTTTAGACGACAAGATAGGGAGCCATCAATGAGCTCATTTATAATCAATTTGTCTTAAAATCTCAGATTCCTATTTTATTCGATAAGAAAGTGAATCATGAATTATTTTAGAATTATTTAAAACATACTTATCCTATACATAAACTTTTATTTAACATTCATATTTATTAATCTATGTATTCAGATAGGTGTTTAAATTTTACTTATTTAATAATATTAATTTCAAATAAATATAATTCATATTTTAAAGAATTTTTTTTATTTAGAAACTTTTACTCTTTTTTAATTAATGTATGTATACATATTTAGTTATACAGCTTTTATATTTGGCAAATGTTACTGTTATCACTTTTTATGGAATAAAATTTGCATTTGACAGTCTAAATCAAAATTTTTTAAATTACCTTCATAGTAATATTTTATTTGTTACAGTGCTTATGTTGAACGTAACATTCAAGTCACCGTTATCCAAATTTATTTTTAATTTCATAATAACTACAGTTTAATTGGTTGTAAATATATTTTAAGACCTGTCTACTCTCAAACTTTTGTTTAAGTTTTATATAATTTTTTTTTTTTTACTTCCTATCATTTTAGTAAACTTACCAATAAATTTGAGCTATTTTAAAAACGTGTATCTTAAATGTTTTATAATTTTCACTAATTTATCTAACTTTAATCATGCTCCTTACATAACTTTTTAATTTGTTTTAAAATTTTCATAATTATTTACAATTAATAAGTTGTCTCAATGTTATAAAAAAAATTGATTTAATATAATATACATATTTTAAGAAAAATTAAACATAAATTAGAAATAACATTTTCCAAATAATAAAATTCCAAAATTTCCGATTTCCAGATTATAAATAGAATTTATATGGTAAATATTAAATACAAATTCTCCCAATCATATATACAAAAAGTTAGCTTCTACAGCATTCTCTCCTCTTTCAATCAATTTAGGTTCATCAGAGAAAAACTTTACGATATGGAAGAGCTTAATTACACTTTTTCTTGCCATTTCAGTGGTTAAATTCGACTCTATATTAATATATTCAAAGATATAGTTGACCCACTTTTAACTACATGAGAAACGCCATAGTGTTTCTCCGTTCAGAACAAAGTTTGGAACGAGGAGAGCTAGTGACGTCGTAGATGACGTAGGACTAACCCTGTCTATTCCATTCCATGCCGCCTTGCTTTTGGCAAAGGTTTTCCGGTTGGTTATCCTAGTAGTTTTAAGGTCTTTTTCTAGAGGATCAATCCACCTAAGTTTTAGCTTTCCCTCTTTTAGAGTATCAGTAGGCATGCCAAGCTAATCTTCTTAGCGGCTCGACCGCCATCCTATCTTATTAGGTGCCCTGCCTTTCAAACCTTTATGTAGCTATAAATTTAGTGATGTCTGACTTTTTTAATAGCTTATAGGTTTTTTGTTTTTTTAACTTCTTCAATAATTGTCACATTTCATTCTTTTAAAATTATTTCTCAATATTTTTCAATATCTTCAAATCTAGCAAGCGTTCCCTTATCTTTCTTGGTCATTGTCCATGCTACAGAGATATTTGTAAGTAAAGATCTGATCTAAGTTTTGTAAAGAAATAGTTCAGTTTTTGAAAGGTCTCTCTCACTGTAAAAAAATTGCAGTAATTTTTACAACAATATTTGATTTATTTTTTACAGCACTGGTGTTGAAACAGTAAATAAAAGCACTTTTTGTTAAGAAATCGGTTGTTTTAAGTCACGTGCGCCAGGTAACCAATCGAAGCGATTAATACCAACTAAAACCATTTGACGCCATTTTCGGTTGGCTTTTAAATTTCGTGGTTAGCTAGTATTTTTAGCATTATATTAATTAACTTTTATAATATGGTATCGGTGTGGGTTGAAAATCAATTGAATTTAGTTAGAAATTTTTAGTTTTGAAGCAAAAATTTGATTTATGAAGTTGGAGAACCTAAAGAAAAACATGTTATTATTTGAATATGACTATAAGAATATTACTATTTTTCTGACAGTTTTCGTTTCTACCACTACCACTTTGGAATTCTCTTATTTTGTATGTTTATCGACAAAATTACTTGATATGTCCTTTCTTACCACAATAAAAACATATCCGATCAGAACTAATGGTCCGGTGTGGGTAATTCCTTAAACTTTTTTGTGATTCCCGTTTGCTACCGAATTATTGCTTATTATTAGCATTTATTACCGCTCTATTTTGTAACTTTGCAGATTTTCTAAGATCTGAATCATTTTTCTTTTCCTTCCTAAGTGATCTAATTCTCCATACCTCAAAGTATGAATCTTCTTCTATTCGGCGTCTCTTTACTTTTGCCTTCTCCTTTTAACTTTAATCTCTACCTGTATTTCCATCCGACGACTCTTAGTCCCTTCTTCTTTCTCAATTTCCATTTCTGTTTGTTCATCTTTAATCTCAATGCTAATCTCCAAATTCCACTTTTTATTCTTAGCGTCCAACCTCATCTGAGAATTTCTTTTCGCCTCTTCCAATTTTTCTGCAAGTCATTGACTTCTTTCGCTTATAATCTTTGCTGAATAATATCGTCTAGAGATATTTCAATACTTTTCATATCTTCTTTATATTACTTACTATTCATTATAGTTTTCTTCAAACCGGTAAAGAAGACCTCTGGAGATGTTTCCAAATTATACGCTAATATTAGTAAATCAGCTTTCGCTGTTTTTTCAAAGAATTCCATCTTTACTGAATTTCAAATAATTATTCCTTACATAGACTGATATTTTAAAACTAATTTTTTTTCTTCCTTAGTATCTTCATAATACATTGAATATTACTATAAATATGTAAAAAAATACACACATTGTCGTGTATCAAAAAAGCTTTTATTATTTATTATCTTATCACTAACTTAAAATAAGAAAACTAATTACCATCAATCAGTGTAACCTTAAAATTATTTCCAAATTCTTCTTGTTATTACCAAAATTTGTCTTAAGATAATATGGCTTAACTTTGTAAGCTATCAAATTCTCTTCCCGAGAACTATATATTACTGGCGTAGCAATATTTGAACTACTAGTGTGGCACTAAATAACCCTCCTTATCACCTACCAAATTTCTTCAACTCATGTAGCAAATGTAATCATATTTATCTATGAAAAAAATTACTAGTGTCTAATTTGCTCACCACATAAATTTCATGCAACCTCTCTTCTTATTTTTACCCTGATGATGAAACTACATTTCTCTATTGTTTTTGTGATCAACAATTCTAGCGTCATTCAACATTTACCAATTGTTGGTTATCTTGGAAAATGAAAATTTATGATAAATCAAAATTTATGATAAATCATGATGAAATTTCATAAAAAAAGTATTTAATTTTATAAATAAAACATAAGAGAAAATTGCTCTCAAATTAGGATAAAACTCATATCCGTAAGTTTATTGAGCAACTTCTTTCGATTTCGTGCAACCAGAACCTCTAACTCTCAGCACCCACTGTTCTGAAAATTCACTCGCCAATTTCGTTACAGAACCAGCCTCATTCCTCCAATTTGGAATTATTCCTTTTAATAATTCTTTTGAAAACTAATACAAACTGGAGCGATACTTACAATATAGTTTTCTATAAAAGCAAATGCTTTACAAGATATAGTGTTGAATAAATTTATTAAACAAGCATGTGAATAAAAAAAAAATTATCCTTCATTTTGTGCATTGAACTTATTTCAAAAATGATTATTAGGGGAAACCGATTGGTGTACACTGCCCTGCAATTGAAAAAACAACGTAGGTGCTTCACCATAAATTTCGAGAAAAATGGCTTGGCAACTATTTCCATTCTATTGCAAATGCTATGAAAACTAAAATAAAATTTCAAAAAACTTTTTTCAAAAAACAAGAACAAAATTTATTTTTGAAAAACTTTTTTGCAATAAATAGCTTTTCATACATAGATACCAAATATATGAAAATCTCAATTTGATTTTTTTTTTTTTTTTTGGTCGCCTACGTTGAATTTTCAATTACACGGCAGTATAGTCATTGTCTTTTTCTATGAAGACATCTACAGATAATGGGCAATATGATTTATGCATTTTTCAAATTTTAACAGTTCGTTAGCATTTTTAAATGTAATTTCTTTAGAAGAATTCATATTTTAAAAGTTTATTTTAATAAAATGACAATATACTGATGAAAAATGTTTTAAAATTTACTTTTAAATTTTTTTTAAAGTTTTTGCCATAATCCAAGTGAACTATCTTAGAATACGCTCTTAAACATCTCGGTAGTTGGAGGGAACCAATGTGAATAGACCTATCTCTATAAAGGAAATTCTTGGAACTGTTGCAAACTCGTGTTTAATAAGAGGAAAATGTAGAAAACCTCCATAGTTATCCCGGTAGCAAGAGAATTTTAAGCGATAAAAATTTATTCAATTGGTAAGAAACACGTTTTTTGGAAAAAGTGAAAGTAGCCAATGGCTAATTTAATTACTTTATGCTTCAGTACATATATTATTGAACATTAAAAAAGAGAACAAACATAAAATGAAAACAGAATTATCTAAAACTGGAATTGGGAAAATTGTAGTACATTCTCATACATTTATAAAAAACAAAATTGAAAATCGTTACTTAAAAATAAGCAAATTTAATGAAAAAATCAATTTTAATATCAGTTAATGTAATAAAAGTAATAGTTTTTTTTTTTACACCGCATTAACACGTATGCTATAATAATAGCGTTTTAAATTAGTTTTAATGACTTAAAATCACTTAAACCGGGATTACTAAAAAATATTACTGTTTTCCCAATGACGAAAGAAACTCATATTTTCCTATCTTTAATTTTGTTATATAAATTAACTTTTTCAATTTGCAACATAAAGAAATTCTTCAATATCGATTCGAAAGCTGTTTCTGAAATGTTAATTTTAATATATAATTTTACGTTTAAAAGTGTATATATTAACTATATTTGTGCGTCAAATAAAAATGAAGAAAATAAGTTCAAAAACATACTGAATTTTACATGCAAATTGCATTAAAAAATTGAGTATATGTGCTTAATTTTGTTTTAAATCCATAACATTCATTTAAAAGTTCGTGAAAACACAGTTATAGCAGTTAACAATGAAGAGGATATTAAAATTTTAAGCCCAGTTTGATTGTCAAAAGATATTGAAAATCACTTACAATAATCGTTTTTCATTTCTTTCTGCTCTACCGACACTGGAACTGCTTTTAGTAACTTGCGATCTCTATTTTCTTTTTTGAAAATATAAATTCATGACTCTTATATTTGCTTTTATATGATGCGTTTTCTAAAGCGAC
Source organism: Parasteatoda lunata (assembly GCA_949128135.1). Lineage (NCBI taxonomy): Eukaryota > Metazoa > Arthropoda > Arachnida > Araneae > Theridiidae > Parasteatoda > Parasteatoda lunata. The sequence continues at coordinate 89,669,097 of OX421980.1, forward strand.
GTTGTCCTAAAACCGGGCCAGCAATACTACAAAAGGCCAAAAATCATGGGTACTTTTTCATTGTAACACTTCTTCTCAAGCACTTAATTATTGAAGGTGCGGCTATTAATTTCCAGAACTAATCCTGAAAATGTTCTATGAATTTTATACCCATTTAATATATCTCGAAGTAACCTATCTGTCGTAATAAGTTTTTGTAAGTGAATGTATACGTTTTAGGAAGAACTTTCATTGTCCTCATTTGGAATGCATGTTCTTTAATTCTGACATTATTAGTGTTTTTCAAAGTAACAATAAAAATATTTCAACAATAAAAATGAAAAAGTCACACTAAGACCCCTAATGTAATAATTTAAACTGCATATACCATCTAGCTGTTTAACGAACACAGTTAATATTATTTTTAAATATTTAAAAATAATATTAACTGTTGTGAAAACCGCCAACTTGGCGAGATTTTTCCACCTTGATGAAAATCATTAAAATCAATGAGTAAGTCTCCATTTTTGCAAGTTTTATTGAGCCCAGACAATGCAGCGTTGGAGTAACTTTTCAAATACTAAAGAAAAATTAGAAACGTTTTTTATTTTCATAAATCTGTGGTTTTTTTTCAAAAGAACTTTTTGCGCTATTTTCATCATTAAGAGGAAGAACGCTGGCTAAAAATAAGCAAAATTTATTCTTCTTTTGATTTTTGAGCTGGGCACCTGGGCCGCGCAGCGGTCCCTATCCCATTCATCATGTTTATTTTGATAATTGTGATAGGATTTTAAGGTCAGCAGTCTATGTGGTGACTGTTATCAAAATTTAATCTAATAGTTAGGAATACCTAATACCAATTCACTATAGCGATAGAGAATCGCATATTATTCTATAAAAATGTGACCATAGAGGCTTCGCAAAACAACCATTCTGAGGTTGATTTGATGACTTCGACATCCTTAAACTTTGTGCCTTCATTTTCGGTTTCTGAAGCTGTAGAGAAGAATCAATTTTTTTTTTTTTTTTTTTGGGATAAGTTTTTGTAGACTTTTTGTTTCGGAAACAGAAAACTTGCAAATAGAATTAGGTTTAAGGATATCGAAAACCTTAAGGATATCAGATTTAAAGAGCTTTCTAAAAGAATGATTTAATAATTTCTTCCAAAATTTTTACATTTAACTTCAAAAATACATTACAACAGGTGGTTACATGTTAAATGATATAATGCACACAATATTTTTAGAAACTGGTTTTGGAAACTAATAGCCGCACTATGTACTTTGTAAAAATAAACATACAATTAATGTTGCATGCACCCATTTCTCAAGTTATTCTTTTCATTAAAAATTTATTTCACATTTTCGGCATGAAATGTTCTTAAAAAGTGTAGCTCAAAAGTGTAGTAGTGTACTCTAAACTTTAAACTTTGAGAGCATTAAGCTTACATTTAAATCACACTTTTAGAGTAAATTTATAGTTCCATCTAGTTTAACATAGATGACAAAAGTTTACAATAAATACCTTACAAAATTATCTATGTTTTTGTTCCAAACAGCTGGACCAATTATGAGCATCTGTGCTGATAACTAGGAAATTTTTTAATAGTTACCAGATTTTCAAAAATACAAATAGGAGAATCAGGTTCAAATAAAAGGATTACTTGATAATATCATTAAAAATGACAGACAAAGTAATCTAGTGTATCGATGCGTGGCCAAATTTACGATCTAAACAGCGATATTATTTTAATGGAAAATACACTAAAGTAATTGTTTTAAACTTATTTATACACGCTTTGAGACATTTTTTAAATGCCTAAAAGTACTCATTATTCTAAATGTTATTTCGAAATAGTTTTGGAACAAAAGGATTTTTTCTTACACTTGAAATAGTCCAAATCTATTAACGATTGCATTGCTTATAGTATAAATTTATTATTAAAGATCATATGATGTTCTAAGATTCAATGAAAAAAGTTATTATAGTGCTCTAGTAAAGTATATAGCGTTGTGCATATAACATAAATATCTACAGAATTCATAACTAGTTGCTGTTTATATTATTATTCCATCTTTTAAGAAGGATTAGCAAAAAATGGATTAAAGTAAATATTTTTTTGATCAGTTCTAAAATTTTTTTCAAGTATTTTTTTAACGTTTTTATGAAATATTTCGGTGACAAAATGCCATTCTCGAGAAATATAGGATTGTCCCAATCATTCAACAAACGTTATGAAGATAATTTTTTTCATAAACTTCTAACACTGAATGAAAAAATTTACTTTTTTTTAAATTGAAAAGTATTTTGCTTAAGTAGAGGAGAGTGCATAAGTATTAATGGAAGATGATTGCCTTTTGAGAATTGCCCATATTGTATTAAAGTTAATGATTAATAATCAAAGTAATAAAAACATGATAAATGCCGATACTCATCGGAAGAAGTTGAGTATTTATTGTGTTCTATTCTAAGGTAAGCGAGCACGCAATTCAGTGAATAGGTATTTCTTTGTCTGTTCGGTATCTTTATGCGTAGATCGTAAACTTCTATGAAATATTAATAAATAACGTTGGAACTTTTGTTTGCCTTGACTAGCGTCATGATTTTTTTCTTTCCTTATGTTTTTTCATTTCATTGTCTTAATTTCACACGAACATGTACTTGCTTCAAATAATTTCCGCTTCCTATTTTTTCTCTATTATTTAATCAACTAAAATTTCTTTTATAATTTATAATAAAAACACCACAGTGATTGTTTTAAAAAATTTGTTCATTTTTTAAAGTAAATTTTTTATATTGTTTAAATAAAATCATAGGCTGTTTTTTTTCCAAATTTCTATAGAGTTTTGTTATGTATTTAAATTAAATGCTTTAAATTTTAAACGCGTTGGTTGAAATAAATCTCATTTGATTTATTTAATGTTGTTTTCAAAGGCTTTGTCTTCAGGGGATATAATTTACTTTTTTGCAAATAATATGCTATTTTCATAACTACTGTCAGTTTGCAACAGTTAGTCGTGATTATAAGCTATTTTTAGGCGATGCTCTCAATGCTAACTCTGAAAACAGTACAAAATATCAATATAAAAAAAAGAAACTACAATTGTATAAAAATGGAATTTTTGTGGTCTAGTTTTTTATTATTGGAAATGTTACTCTGACATTTCATTATCTGGGCTCATAAAAACTTGCTAAAATTAAATTGTTCAATGATTTTGATAATTTTTATCTGGGTGAAAAATCCTCCCCTAGTTGGAGGGTTTTTCTTTAAAAAAGTTTAATAACTTTAAAAACATTTAAGTTATGTTTCCATTCTAAAAACCAGGTAATTTTTAACAACAAGATGATATCCAAAATTATAACTTTACTTCCAAATGTTTTTAAACTTTTTTTATTACCCTTTGCAAAAGATTTTTGAAAAACATTATTAATAGTTTGATATTTTTTGATATTCTTTTAAGTAATCTTTTACAAAATCACGAGATAATATAAATCAAATTAAAAAGTTTATCATTAAAACTTAGGTTGCGTTAATGTCAACAGCATTTCCATAGAATGAACTAAAATAATTTCCTTTTTGTTTGTCTTGAAACTAATAAAAGTTTGATGCCCGAAAAACTATGATAAACACTAATATGTTAAAATCTGAGTGAACATTAAGGTATCCTAGCTTTTGAATGCCTTAACTGTAAGCATACTGTATGGTAATAACATTTCTAAAGTCAAATGATAATTAAACCATTTATTCATATGGGAACAGTTTATCCGAAATTCTTCTTTTCAAAATTATCACATATTTAGTAAAAAATACTGAATTAAAGTATAAATTAATCGAATCAATGATTTTTTATGCCATTCTCTAAGGTATCATGATAAAACTACCGAATTTTATTTCCCAAATTTTATCCCACATTATAAAACCATATTTTATTGTTGATTTTATCAAAAAAAGATAGGTGAAAATTACCGTGCTTTTTGATGCCCCCACAAAGAAAGAAACACGGTCAATTTTACAAATTTCTTGTAATTTCATACTTATTTTCTGAGTGTACAATGTAGTTTCTCTGAATGAAAAAAGTACTTTCTTGAATAATTGTGGAAATTTGTTTTTGAGAAATCAACTTTTAGTAGAATTTTGGGAAAACTCTGTTCCTATATTTTCAGTCTTTCAAACCAAATGCAAATCAAAAAGAGTTAGACTGACTTCAAATTATACTAAAGAAAAATACATTGCTATAAAATACATTTAGAATGAATTTTAGAGGAAATAGTGGCTGCCATTTTAATATGATCGCATCACACGTGAAATTTTAAGTCCAATGAATTCCTTGACCAGAATATCTATTTTGTATAATAAATGAGATAGTCTTTTCTCAGTTTTTCAAGGAAAAAGTTGATCAATGTTAGAAAACCGAAGTTCTGATAAATTGTAACTGAAGTTATCCTTTCAACATATTTTAATCTTATTAGTAATTTTATTTTGCTAATTTTACGTAATGCGTTTTAAATTTCGTTCTTTTTTAGGTAAATCTTTAAAACATTATATATATGAAAATAAAAATTTGGACATTTTAGCTTTTTTTTTTTTATCTTCTTTCATATATTTCACTTTAACATTTTAATACCAATACTCTTGTGATACAAATTTAGTAATTCCCAAAAAACTAAACACATGTCCAGAGAACATGCAGTTCGTTTGGAAAACTATTAATTTGATTTTCGAATCAACACCGCACTAGCGTTGCACTAATTGGGCATCGGGGACTGTTTGGGGCTCATCCTTCATGACGATTCGAAGATAATACTAGCGCATGCGCATTCTACGCTGTCACTATTTGATCGTTATTGCATAATATATGGTTAAAGTACGTGAAAAGGCACTATATCGATACTTATCGATTCATCGGTAGATGAACCAGTACTTTTTTATTAAGTCTTGAGGAGTAAAGAATAGGAAGATTTAATAGACATATGGTGAAGTATTTGAAGATCAAATAAACCAGATTTTTAAAAAAATACAGGTTAACAAATGCCAGAATAATTATAGTATTTCTTATGTATTACTTACTTTCAAGCCAAAAGAACAAAAACTAAGTTGATAGAACTAATAATTTCAAAGTTATAAAGCTTTTCCATTATAAAAAAAAAAAGCGAAAAAATATAATATTCATACACGAGCCCCTCATCACTCCTATTCAATTAGTCTTATCGATTTGCATTTGGTCTCATTCTTTTCAGTGCAAAACAATTCATAGGTTCCACTTCTTTGCTTTTCTATATAGCGAGCATTTAAAGAGTTATAAAAAACGTTCTTTCCATATGCAAAAACTAATATAGCCTTTGAACTGTTGACTTCGCTTATCTTTTTTACAAATAATATTGAAAATTATAGTCAAAAAATTTAAAAGAATATCATTACTTCCAGGAGCAGTAAATTTTTGAAAAATGCCCGAAAACAAAAAGATAAAAAAGCAATTGAAATTGTTGAAAATTTATATATATATATATATATATATATATATATATATATATATATATATATATATATATATATATATATATATATATATATATATATATATATATATATATATATATATATATAAACATTACAAAGTAGTCCCTTTAATATTTAAAATTGATTAACTAAAGAAAAGAAATTCATGAAGTGACTGAGTCAGTGCAATCTCAAATAATATGAAACAAAATTTGTCAGCCATCTAAAGTAGAAATATCAAACCATCTCAAGGTAGAACACCTTATTCTGACTTGGGACCAAATTTATGCTTCAAGTAATTGTCATACATTTGAACAAATTTTATGACAACAAACAATTGTTTTATTTTTTTCAAGGAACTGAATTAAGAAAAAAAATTATTACAGGCGTATTACACAAAGAATAAAAATTCTTAGTTCAAACCTCATATATTAAAACAGTCAATGTAGAATAACGATGAATGGAAAAAACATAATCACATATAATATCCTATAGCATTTATTGCACAAAGAAAGGTTCAATATTGATATCACGTTTTACAGAGTTCCCAATTTAATAATTTGGATATTAAGATTTAAGTAAAAAGGGGTATGGAAAATGAAACTATTAATAACTGTTCTTGGCAAATTTGTAACGTTAATAACAGTTTTCATACTAATGAATTTTATTTAATTACGGATCATAAAAGTTCTTTTTAACCAGTTTATTCACTGCTCTAAGTTTCAAGTCATAGAACAACTTAACTGCTTTCAAATTCATATTGCGTAATAACATTATAATTCAAATGTGTAATAAATATTAAAAGAATTATGATTATGCAGTTAACTGAAATATTCCTATAAAAATTAAGATTTCTTAAACTTAAAAGCCTTTAAGTTCTTTTAATAAAAGATGTAGAAATTATTCAAAATTATGCATGTGTTATTATGCTACTTAAAGTTATGCATTGGCTTATGTCCCAAAGTATAAAAAGCTTTGCTGTCCCAAAGTAAATCATACGACATGATATAAATTTTTTTTTAAATATGTTAATCTAAATAAACTATTACTATTTTCTCATAATTAGAAGTTCTCTCATTTATAATCAAAAAAAATTCTGTTGAATAGTTTTATAATTTCATATTCATAAAATAAAAAGTAGAACTAAGATTTGCTGTTGAATTTTTAAAAAAAAATTATTTCTCTGATCAAAACATAATTTCAGTGCTTCACTTTTACTGTTATGTAATCGATTGGTTTTTAAGATCATTAATTAGAACTAAAAATAATAATGTTGCCATTAGGTTCTTAGAAATTGTTCTAAGATGCATTTTTCTCTAATGAAAATGAAAATAAATAAACAAATAAAACTAAGGGTCTACTTTTTGGCGTATTTTATATATATATATATTGTTAATTCTTAGTTTTGCACATTGGTTTTCTTGTATAAAAATGCCAACAACAGTTTGTATTCCATTGTTTCAAGATACAGATTGGAATGTCCTTTTTATTAACTTCATTGCAAATAGCTAAAAATAAGAGATGATTTTGAAACCATCTCATATTTGAATGAATTACCGTTTCATACTTCGTTTACGGAAAGAAATACAATTATTTTTCTTTGTTCACAAAATTATGATGTAATATTACATCAATGCAAAAGGTAAGTGACACCGCCAGAAAAACAATTGCTTTTTTAAGGTCATTCAACTTTTATTGAGCTTCCTGATCTTTAAAGTTAGTATTTACGTGTATAGCTGAAATTCCATGAACTTAACAAAGGAATGTTTGTCGAATAGGAGAAAGTTTGGATTGTTCATAAATGCACAAAAATGTGCATTCAATTTATTTAAAATAGAAATGAAATAAAATTATTGCGTTGATTCATTTCAAAGCAATCAACATTATTGACGTTAAAAATGTTTCTGAGTGCAAAACCTCATGCAAAAAGGATGTTGCTAAACTGTAAGAAATTTTAGATTGCGTTGAACCATAATATCGATTATTTTGCTTCAAATTTTATAAAGTAACAAAATGAATCCCATTATAGTAAAATTTAATCATTCTTAAACTTGATTTTACTCTATTACGGTTCGACTTAAGCAGAAACACGATTCGTACCACCAACTAAGGTTCTGGTACCTAACTTATCAACTGAGTTGCAGCCAATATGAACTGATTTAATTGATTGAATGTAGGGTTTAATGACACAAAATCCACAAAAGGACATGCTGCGCAAAACAAAGGGTTTTAAGATACATCTTAGGTAAATACATATTACAAATGTTTTTTACTAAAATCACTTGGAATTTATAAAATTTAATACAATGAAATAGACGTATTCAAAAGTGAGTAAAACCAGATAAAATGTATGAACAGTATATCATAAAACAGTTGCATTCAAAGATGAATAAAATCAGATAAAATTGCAAATAGAATAAAATAGTTATCTACAGTATGAAAGACCAATTGCGCGTAGAAACGCAAATGAACTGATTTAAAGTAACAATACTATAAATATATTATTGAACGATATGTTAACACTCATACAATATGATTAAACCTACTTTTCTGATAGTTTAGGTTCAACTAAAGCAGAAACACGGTTAAACTGAAATGCAGCAAATATGTACTGTATTATGAATTAAAGTAACAATACTATGAATATACCGTCGAACGATATATTCGTGCAATACCGTTAAACCTATTTTTTAAATACTGTAGTAACGCCCAGCACAATATCGTAAAAAAGTGAAGGAATCAACGTGTTCCCCAAACTTGAACTTGATTGCGGTTTCACTGTTATTTATTTTTATTATTATTAGTTTTTTTCGGAAAAAAGAACTATTTTTACATTAAATATAAATGTATAGACATTTAAATTACAATTTAAATGTCTTTAATTGTGTAAAAGCTTAAACTAACATTTTTCAAACTTTAAAACTCACTTTTACTTACAAAACTTACTTCAAAGTCTTCAGGTTCAGCGTCCTACATATTTAGGGATGCTCCGCTCTTTACAAAAGTTTTTATAAATTGGTACCGAATTAAATAGTAAAACTTGTAGAATAAGGATAATTACTCCCATTCTTTATTAGTGTCATCTCGAAATAACTGTAATAAAGTTGCATTACATATGATACTTTCAACTTTTGATATGTAGTGGGGGGAAAAGTACTTATAATAAAAATTACTAAACTAAAAATGACTTATATTTCGCTACCACTAGACAAAATTTTTTTCAAAACGGAGCAAGTTGGCATCTTTATACATTGGACACAATTTTGTGCAATTTTATTTCTTAATAATATTTGAAGTTTTTTTTTTCTATTTGTATGCCTTTGGAAAGCAATTGGCCATGTAAAAATAGAATTGTATTTGCACTCGTTGTTCGGAGTTTTTACTTAAAATTGTAAGAAAATTAGAAAAATATTTGATTGAAGTATCCTTTCGGATGGCACCTTTTTTATGGCATATAAATATTTTATTATTTGAGTTTAATCGATTTTATTTCATGACCTAAATGGAAAGAAACACACTATAAAAATATCCACAATATACAATACAAATTAAAACTAGAATTTTTCGCATTTTTATGAGATTAAAATTTACTAAAAAAGTAAAGTTTAAATAATTGAATTTTTTTAAAAAACATTTTATCGAATTTATGAATTTACTTTCTTCTAATATATCTGTAAAATTTATATCCATTATAATTAAAAAATTATATTATAACTATGTTATAATTATATTTTCATTTAATGTTAAATTTATTTAAAATGAACATATTTTCTGCTAAAGCTTATTCTTTCGCTTCTGTTTTGTATTCCTCATATATAACTTTAATGACATCTAGTAGTAGTAATAGTGTTATTTATATCTCACCAGAGCTATATATATATATGCATTTTAAGGCAAAATTTACATTTCTTAGCCTGTTTAATGTCTTCATATATGGTTATATTTATAATACTAATGATAGAATTAACACTATTCTAATCATTAATATAGGCAATGAATCATCAATGACATATAGTTGTCATCCACAGGTCTCTTATGTGGATGACAATTATATGTCTTTTTATGTTCTCAGTAATCAATATATAGAGTGGTATAGGTTTGTAAAAGTCATCACTATGCATAATTAAGACAAATTAATTTGTATTTTAATTTTTTAAGCCACGTTAATAACAAGGGTTAAACGCACTTACCTTCAAAATGAAGTAAATTTTACGAGATAATGTATTCCAAGAGCAGCTAACTTTATTCACTAAATTTATGTTCTGACATCGTTGCTATTTTTGAATATTTTAATTTATATTAAAGGTTTTTCTCCTTTTTCAAATATCATCGGATACTAAACCTTGAGACAGCATAATATTCCACGTTTCAGGGGGAAAAAACATGTTTTCGTTTTATTCTTTTTGTTATTAAAATTCTTCATACATTCATTTTAGTTGTCAGAAAAAACTTAGAGATAAAATCCATTTTAATTTTTGATATAAATCTCTGGAACTTACAAAATGTAGATATAAAACAGTGAATGAGATTTCAACGAAAAATTTTTTTAAGAATAATAGGAAAAATTTTAGTAGAATTTAAAATCAGAAATATAGTGTTTAAAACGTAACAAAATTGTTGGTTTGGAACACAAATATTTTCAAATTTGCATGTATATTCAAATTTGTATGTAAATACACAGAGGGATTAAAAAAACCCAGTGACAAATTAAAAGGATGATACGGCAAAGTAGTGTTCGCGACCTCGTGTTCCAATGTGATTTTATTTCTTATTTATTTATTTGCATACCTGGTTTGCCCTATAAAAATAAGTGCATTGTCGTAGTTTAAATTTTAAAAAAAAACTAAGTTTATAACTTTATTTTTTTATAATTTGTATTTCCGTCAAAACAATTGTTTGATAGATTTAAAATTCAAAATTGAATTGCTCTTTTTACACGTAACAAATAACCCCAACATATATAGTTCTATCTCATTAGATTTCTTTTTTTTTTTGATATTTTTTTATTTTATGTTCTCTCTTTCCAATTCGTAACTTAAAAAAAATAAATAAAAATAAAAAATACAAAAAAATTCTTCAAAAATTTTATTTATTTATTTTTTTAAACTTTTTCACAATTTTTTCTTTTTTTCTGTCCCGATTGATAAATTTTCTCTCCTATCTAATTTATCGTATTGATCTCCTATCTAATACATCGTATATCTAATTTATCGCATTGACTCAAGTGACTATTACTTGAGCTCTTGAGTAACAATCAAACCAAGAACGTAATTATATAGTTTCTTATGTATAGTATTATTTCTGATGTTTGTTTCTTGTTAAAAAAAAAAAGTATCAGTTATAAAGCAAATTAAGCTACAAAATAAAATGGTGTTATTTGTTATTAAAAAAATATTATACATATTTCAAATATTAAAAATGTACATTTATTCAATATACCAATTGTCTGAAAACTGGCTCCTTGGTCAGTATCGCATATAATCAATAAAGTTATAAATATTTCTAGCAAATTATTTTTGGTTTTAAAAGTCGCGAAGGAAGGAAAATCAAAATGTTATCTTACCGAAGAACTTCTTTATTAGAACAGGAAAGTGAAAAAAAAAAAAAAAAAAACAATCACACGCAGAAAAAATTTTGGTAAAATTACCGTACTGCATGATAATGAAATTTTTAGTAAAAAAAAACAAACATAATATATATCGAAATATATGGTTTTAAAACCACTCATTCGGTAATTTTTCCGTTCATGTGGTAACGATTTAGAGGAAATTCTGGTTTTCAAATTTATAATTCTAATCACCACACATCAAGCAAAAAATATAAAACTGAAAAGTAAAGTTACCGAATAAATGATTTTTATGCTATGCTCAAAGGTATCATAATAAAATTTAGAAATTTTACCGCATTTACCAAATTTCATTGCATTTTATAAAATCATATTTTATTGTTGATTTTACCAAAATCATTGCCCTGAGCGCTTCAGTAATGATCAACGAGCTTCTTCGGTGTTCCCATCAGACAGAGTCAGAAAAAGGTAAATGTTACCCTATTTTAGTAGTTTTGACCATACTTTCTTCCCTATTGAAGTGCAAATTTATTAATCCTTTCCTATCAAATGTGTGCAAAATGAATGCAAAAAAAAGCACTTCTTTTTAATTCATAAATTGTTAGTGTGGGAAGAATAATTACATTGACATTCCCGTGATACATCCATGTAGTTGAGACTTCAACTCTATGGATACACCCTAAATATTCCCTACTTATGTAATATACTTTTTTATTTAAATAAAATTGTCTCGCTGAGTTTATCTAAAACAATAATTTTATGCAAAATACTATCATCATTGCGTCTGTAACATTTTTGGAGAATCCAATCTTTCACTTGAAAAAAAATAGCATTAAGTTACAGAAATATTTCATAACATAAGAAAATACATGAAAAATTATTCTAAGAGTGGATAAATAAGTTTAATCTATTTTGTGTTAAAAAATAAATAAACTTTTTGTAAGATGAAACAAAAGACTGAATTACTCCTTCAAAAAGTTTTTCACATTTTATAACTGACATTTGTGAAGAATATTCTTTTTAAACTCTTATTTTTATTAGTAAATATCTAAACATCTAAGTTAAAAAAATTGTTGGCTCAGTAAATAGAAACATGTGTATCCAAAGTTTGCTTGGAAAAATATTATTTTAAGGTACGTGCATAAAATGTTTGCAATAATTTAAGTTAAAGGCGGAATTATAAATTTTCTTTAAAATTTTAAATCTGAATTAAATTTCAAGTTAATTGCAATCTGTGTTTGCTCCCACCTTTTGAGAACTACCCTTACATTGTAAAAATTATGGTATAAAGTACTTTGGTGCATTTTACCGTGAAATATTATAAGGCAAATTTTACAGTGATATTTATTTAATTAGAATGATTCAGTAATTTTAGGGTGATTATTACTGTAAAAATTGCTGTTTATCAGATGCAGTGAAAAAATTACGGTTGTTCAAGAAAAAATAGATTTAACCGTAATTTTATCCAGAATTTTTTACTGTGTATGTAAAGTGAATAAAATGTTGTTCATAAAATTTTAAAAAAATTTCTTTATTCACTGGCTGGAATACACATTTAGCTTCATAGTTAACAATTTTAAATTAATTGATATTAAGAATAATATTGATACTCTATATTATGCTATTAAAATAACTTGGAAAAACTTTTTTAAAATATTCACATTTTCTACTTATTTTGAAGCCTGAAAAATAAAATGTTGTAAGACTTATGCATGGTTGGATAAAATGTTTTATAAAATGATGTAAGCAAGGAAATTTATCTGAGAAATAAGGCTTAAAATCGGAGGAATTTAAACTTACGTTTAACACCCTACACTCAGTTTTATTGACTAAAATACCTTTTCAGTACACTCTATTTTACTTGTGTTCAGAACTAAAAGTTTTCTAAAACTTTTAAAACTTCCAGAGTTATGCGTTAAAACTTTGAAAAGCAACAGATTTTCGATATTTTTTTAAGTAACTTCTATTTATATCGATTCAAAATCCCTAAATATTTAACAGAAATTTAGTATAGTTAGAATTTTAGTACAGAAATATTACAATACATTTAGTACAATAGAAACTTACAGTATGGTTCAAAACACAATAAATATAGTTCATGACACTGTTATATAATTTAATAATGAAATTCGTATTAGTTTAGGAGTAAGGATGTCTATCAAAAACAAAACGTTGAAAAATGTAGTTTTTTAGGAAATGCATTTTTAGATATACTTAATTTTAAAATATATTTAACTAATATTTTTTTAAAGAATTTTAACTCAAATAAAAAAAAATTGATAGTTTATAAAAAATTTCTTTTTATCCATTTCTGAAATTTTAGAGCTTTGCCATTGTTTCAGATTTTTACTTTCGCTTTCTAAATAAATTATAACTTTGCTTTGAATTATCAAAAAATTAAAACATTTTTGGAATCCTAAGAGAGTATTTTTTTAAAAATTTTATTAACAGAAAATTGATATTTTTGACGAAATTAGGAATCATTTTAATTAGTAGTAATCATTTTAATTAGTAGTCTTTGGTAAGCAGACATAAACCTTAAAGGCATATCAAATTAAAGATCAGGAAGTAACAATATTTTATCTCACATCAATATAACAATTTATATCAATAGAAGAAATCAAACTATAAAACATCTAACAATGCCAATTTATTGTTTTAATATTATTAAGCAATTTTTTTTCATAGAAACATGACTTTCTTTCAATTTGACTTTATAAACACCGTTTCCACAAAAGTGGAAATTACGTCAGAAAATGCCTAGGGAACCAGCATGGAGGAAAATCGATCCACATTGCTGTAGGGACCTTTTCCCACCACATCTTCCTCCAAATCAATCCAGTGTATGGCGTTTCGTATTCATCGATGATGAATTTGAAGTAAAATGAATGAAATATGGCACTTTGAATTTTTTTAAATTTGGAAAGAACTTTTCCTTTTTATTGTCAATATGAACATTTATATTAAAAATTAAAACGAATGTTAAAACTTATTATTTATGGCAGTGGATATTTGATATTAAATAAATTAATATTCATCATAAAATCAATCAAATGACCCTAATGAAAAGGGATGTGATAAAATACATTATTGCTTAGATATTTTTAAAAATATATATTTAAATAGAGTTAAAGTAATGATAACGTTATTACGGTTCAACTTGATCGGAAAAAAAAGTTTCAATTTAACCAATTTTAAAAGTTGTTATTACCATTGGATTATATTACAGTTCAATAGTGAACCCTTTTTTCTATCATCAGAAATATATATTTCAGATGATGAACATAAAGGCACATATTTTAAAATGATATTTTGTTTCGTAACTATTTAGCATGAAAATTAAAAAAAACATATAATGATTGGAAGAAAGAAAAAAAATATTATGTTACTAATGTTTACAAAAAGTTTTATTACATTTTTTAAGAAATTGTTGAAATTAAATGATACAATGTAGGGCGATTCATATTCATGTAACTGTAAGTAAAATGAATCAAATATGGCACTTTTAAATTTTAAAAATTTGGACAGAAAAATTTTATTTCTAATGTAAATGATAAAATTTATCACTTATTGATTAAATTTTAAAAATTTGGACAGAAAAATTTTACTTCTAATGTAAATGATAAAATTTATCACTAAATGACTTATTTTTAGATTTTTCTGAAAGATACAGCTCTGTCGAATAACACTATCATAAAAAATAAAAAATAAAAATTTAAAAAAATAAAAAATTTAAAAAAACACAATTTAAAAATTGATCAAGGGAAAAGGAAATGATAAAAAAGTATGGTCAAAACTACCTGAATATAATAGATTGTACTGTGTGTCTGACTCTATAAGAACATCAAAAAGCTCCGTAATTTTTTTCCAAAGCTAGCCCCAATGGAACACAAAGCTACCACAATTCAAAACCACACAATAGTATTGTTTATGGAATTCGTAAAGCTGATGGCTTTTTTTAATCTTTTCTGAAAGATATAGTATTGTCGAATGACACTATCATCAAAAGAAAAAAAACACAAATAAAAAATTTAACAAGGGAAGAGGAAGTGTTAACTGGAGTTAATAGGAAGTGGTCAAAACTACCTTAATATGGTAAAATGTACCGTGTTTCTTACTCTTATAAGAACACCAAAAAGCTCCGTAATTTTTACTAAAGCACTTGAAATTGAAAATAAAATATAGTTTTATAATATGCGATAAAATTTGGAAGATTTGAAAAAATTTGGTAATTTTATCATGATACCTTAAAGCACTACATGAAAACTATTTATTCGGTTTTGTATTAGTAAATAAATGTGTATTGAAAAGAACTATAATTTTGAAAGATCAAAACGCCTAGTAAGCCGTTGCCATATGAATAAAAAAAATTACAATTGAATTGTTTAAATATTATAAATTTTGATTTTATTACCAGAATTAGTTTTTTTTTTTTTCATTAATAGAATCAGTTTTTTTTCTACCAAAAATGATAATTTCGCCAAATTTTTCTCTCCAAGTAGTATGTAAACTTTTTTTTTATTCTTATTTTCACTGCTTCTTTTTAAAAATATGTTTTAATAGTTCGATCAGGAGAGCGGTTGAAATTTTAACGCCTTTAATATTAATTTCATTTTTTTTTAATATTTTGTCATATATCTTGAACTCTTACAGCGAATCCCAATCTTTTTACACACAATTTTGAAACTAGTTCATCCAAAGAAAATTTTAACTAAAACAATTTTTTTCATAATTATTTATTATTATTGAATTTAAAAATGATCATAAATTTTGAACTGTAAATTATACAAAGTCTTACAACACTATTTATCGGAGCAAATTTAAACGACTAAGCTAAAGTTCTTGAAAAATAAAAATTTAAAAATATGACTTTTATAAGATGGCTAAAAACGCAAAAAATGAAATGTGCATTTATGAATCCAAAATTTTTGACCACTTTCTTGGCCAAAATATTTAAAATATATTTTCTACCTGATCCCATATTTTGGGGGTAAAAAAGTGAAGTATGTTTATTCAGATAACCAATTTTTTTCGTCCATTAATTTAAATTTTTAGGGTTAATTACATTATTAATGTATTTAAAATATTAATTAATTAACATATGTAAGGTTAGGCACTCGAACCATTGAGTTTATATGTATTACGTTAAAATCCGACAGATAGATGAAAAATTATTAAGATGTTTTCATTTTTTTTAATTTTTTTATTATAGAAGCTTTTTTTCAATTTGCTTCAATAACACAGTAGCAAGAAATATAAAAATACATTAAATGGGGAACACCAAAAAAAAATCAAACGCGGGAATAAAATCGCATTAAAAATAGTTCATAAAACTTAGACACGATTATGCGTTATTACAGTTCATCTTGATCAGTAAAAAGGTTCAAGTGAACCCGTTTTAAAAGTCGTTATTTTGATTGGAAATACCGCTATTACAGTTTAATATTGAACCAATTTTCCTATCATCAGAAATATATATTTGTAGAAATAGGTCGAATTTAAAATGATGAGAAAGATTTTTATAATATCGTAATTTTATCAAATAGCTCTAACTACACATTATTTCATCGATTAATATGGTTAGAATTGCGTAATGATGTATGTTATTTATCTGAATTTTAAATCTATTTATTTTAAAGTCAGATTTATTTAAATCTGTAAAAAGGGTAATTTTCGTAAATTTATTTAAGCTAAATGCAAAACAAAATTAAACCCGAATTACGAAGTAACAATAATTTCAAAGAAAACATGTCTTTAAGGTGGGACAAGACAGCAAAAAAAAAAAAAAAAAAAAAAAAAATGGGAAAAAAATGATCTTTTAAGGTAACAAATTATTGAATTGATTTTCGTAAAAATGTAAAAATTATGGCGGAATAAGCGGCCTATGTGACTTGTATAAAATGTGAACTTCAGTTGTATTTCCTGTCACGTATTTTAACTATCTTATTGAAATAATTTGATAAAATAGAATGAAAATAGAATGAATGGTACTTTCAACATAACTGTAGAATTGCTACTCTAAAAGCATATGAGGGACAAGAAAAAGGGCGTGACTAGACCTTGCTGAAAATGAGGAAGGGACCTAGTATTGATTAATTATAGTTTGTCGCAAAATTTTATATATTGATCACAAAACTTTAAACACAATTTACTCGAAACTGTCTTACTTGCTGTATCTCTAATACAATTTTTGACTAATTTACTTCAAATTTTGACACAAAATAAATATAGTTTTCGTTCCCCTTTTATTAATTGGATTAACTGGTTAGTAATTTGCTAATATGCAACTCATTTTATGTGTTTTTTAATTGTTTTTTTTTCTTCAAAAATCCACCCTTTTGAAGAAAATACAACAAAAACAGCATTGATGTAGTTTAAAAAAATCAAAACGGAATCAAATTTGAATAATTTTTTTTCAACGCATGAGTACAGCAAGTTATGGGTAATTTAAAAAATAAGTTATAAGCATTGTATTACATAAGATCTAATTTTTAAAAGTTTTGTATTTGTAAGATGATAAATCGAAGATTAAAATGTGTACAATTAGATAAAAACGAAATTCATCACAATCGTTGCAAAACTCATTAAAAAAACCTTCCTTTTTACTGACTTCTACTGTAATATATTTAATAATATAAACAAACTGTGATATTATCTTTAATGAAATTGATTGTCCTTTTAGAACCATTTTCAAAAATTATCTAACACTCTCCACAAAATTATCTTCAACTAAAAACATTTTTTATAGCAATATTATTATTATACTAAATCGTTTACTTAATATTTATTTAAGATACTAAAATAATTATAGAACATTAAGAATAAGTGTGATGCTTCATTTAAACTACAGAAAGTACCACCTGGCAAAAAATAGCTAATAAGTTGAACATATTAAACCTCATAGACTTCTGTAGAGTTATTCTAATAAAGTTCAAAACTCGAGATTAACGTTGATTCGCTGGACTGAAATCACTAAAAAATCGCTCGAACGAACATAAAATAAGTATCGATGATCCTTACCCACTAAAAATATTCTAAAAATGTCTTTAAAAAAAGAAGAAAATATTAAAATATTTGACCGACTTTTTAAACCTACTTTTTCTACAGATTTTAATTTCTGTTCTTAAAAAATCTTCCAAATGAATTTTCTAAAGACTGCCATCGACTGTGATAGAGAAGAAATACTAGGCTATTTTGTGTAAGGCAGCTTTGTGGAGTTTTCATCTATGCGTGAATGAGCGTTCCATATTCCTGGGTCACCAATTGAGAAGTGCAGGAAGCTGGAAATACCTCATATTTTGGAGGAAGAAATATTGTAGTTTTATTCCTGTGATACATACCCTCGTTCAACCGGTAATGAAATTGTAAGATAATATGTACCCATCTAAAGTAACTTCAGAAGGTGTTCACACTTATTCAGATTATAGTGTTTCTAAATTTGATTTGAAGAATTATAATAATTTATAAAATTATTAAAAATCCTCAGATTTAAAATTAATCAGAATTAAATCAATCTTTAAAATATTCAGAATGAATTCTCTAATTTTTTATGAAATTAAGCCTATAAAGCTGGTTAAATGTCTTTTCAAAATGAATTTTTTTAAATTTTCTGGAATTATAAGCTTGAAAAGTATGATAAAAGTAGTACCTTCAGAATTTTTTCTTTGAGAAATTAGCAGCACATATTCAAATTTTTATTATTGATTGATTATTATTGATTTTTCTTAAGAAACTTGTGCATCCACATATAGGTTCAAAGATTTATTGCATTTTGCATTAAAATATCTAGCTTCTTGTAAGTAAATTTTTACGTTATATATTCATGTTTTGTTTTTTTATTTCTGTTAAATGCACAAAAATATCTATATAATATCGCAAACAATATCACAGAAAAAGAATAATTTGATATCATCATTTTTATTATAATTTAATATAGGAAGTTTAATCTTTTCACTTGTGTTACGACTGTATTTTTGCCCGAGGAAGTTAAATAAGAGAAATCTAACATCCTATGGAAAACAATTATTTTTTTCAAATATCAAACAGTGAAATTTTGAGAAAAATTTCCCTTTCTTTTACTAAATCAAATATCTTCAATAACTCTGCAGATATTTAAAATAAATACTAAATTTTAAAAATGACTGACTTTACAAAAATACTACAGATATTTTTTAAGTAAATTAAACCATCTAAATGATTGTGAAATGTCTACGAAAGATCTGTAAATATTTTAAAGAAAAATCAATATCTTATTTAAAAAATTACTTAATCTGAAGAAATACTCAAGATATTTTTAGTTGAGTTTGAACCAACAATCGATGATGAATAGTAGATGTTTTATTTTTCCTGATTTATGTTTTGGTCAGTGCTTCTCATCTCAAAATAGCACACTTCATCTTAATTGTGACGCTACAAATTCTATCTATTAAAAATTTTCAATTTAGTTTACTTTATTGACTTTTTTTTAAAAAATTCTTATAAATGCATGCGAATACTTCAGTGGAAATATGTAAGAACAAATAATATACCTTAGTACTCCTGTAAACCAGTGACTAAATTTCCCTTTTCTTTTTTTTTTCTTTTTTTATTTGAGATATTTTTTAGTTGAATATGGACCAGCAATCGATGATGAATAGATTTTTTTTTTTTTTTGGTTTATGTTTTGTTCAGTGATTCATAT
Source organism: Parasteatoda lunata (assembly GCA_949128135.1). Taxonomy (NCBI): domain Eukaryota; kingdom Metazoa; phylum Arthropoda; class Arachnida; order Araneae; family Theridiidae; genus Parasteatoda; species Parasteatoda lunata. Next base: position 89,688,819 of record OX421980.1, read on the forward strand.
ATATGTTGCCGGTAAAGTATGAAACCCCGGCATTCTATAGAATGCCTAGGCATTGTATATAATACCTAGGCATTCTGTGGAATGACAAATGCTATTTAAACAAAGTATGAACAAACGTCCTCATGAGGTTATGTGCATTTCTCAAAAATAAAAATTTTATTCTGAAAAAATAATGAAAGCGCCATTAAAAAAAAATTTCAAAATGCGTAAAGTAAAATGAAAAATGTACAAAACATAATTTATGCCTTTCTTATTAAGGGAAACAAAATTTTAATATAAAAAATAAGAAATTTACCTACTTGTTGCAATATGGCACGCTTGAATGACATTTTGGCGAATCGGAGATGTATTTTATACTTTGCCGGTTTCTCATTTGGCATTCTATAGAATGCCTATGAAATGTGTGAAATATAAATCGTTTCATATATTGCCGGCTAATTTTAGCTGGATTTCAAACTTTGTAGTAACACACACACAGACACACACACATATATATATATATATATATATATATATAAAGTACTCAACAAATAAAAAAAGTTGGAAGAAAATACTGTTTTTATAGAATTTTGGTACAAAATAACTGTACAAGATTAAATAATACCAGTATTCTCGTTTATGTTTCACCGTTCATTATATATCCTATAGCGTTCAATACTTAGAAAAGGATTTTTCAACTTCCACGTTACTTGTAGGCTAGTTTGGGATAACATTCTGTCTTCCAAAATTGAATCCCTCCTTCAACGTCTATTTCATAGATTGTTACATTAAAGTAAATAAGTAAATTCGTTAATTCCTTCATCCTCAAATACTGGAGTATTCTTAAAACTTTCAATTTGTTATTGATCGAATCATTCAAATGTTTTATCAATTATAGTTATTCAATTTCGTATCATTGGAATTGTAATAATCACTGTTAAAATGCAATCAATAAATTAAAGAAACAAAGAATCTTACATTTTAAACAATTTTTACGCTAATCGAAATTCTACAAAAAAATGTGATAAATCATGGAAATTCATCCCTCCACAAATTGCAACGCTAATCATGTCGACATATAAAATCGTGGTGTTTTCACCCTACTCCTAAACAATTTAAAAATGTGGCTTATCATTATATCGTCTTTCAAATGTGCATATATTACTGTAATCTGAAAATAACTTAGAAGAGTCAAATATTGATGAATGGCAGAAGAATAATAAAACTTTAAAAAGAAAAAGTATCTATTTGATGGCTAGACATTGTCCCCAACAAGAAGTCTTTATTTGTGGGTTTAATTTCATTTCGAATTTTTATTCAATTTAATTTTCATTATTGCAACGTATCCATAAAATTCTGAGAAAATTCCAGAAATACATTGCAAATTCATTCAGTTTGTGTGAACTTAAAAACTATATTTAATAACTGCAATAAATTTTACTATTATGCATTCAAAAAATTTACCACAATTAAAAGGTTTTTAAAATGTCAATTCAAAAGTAATGTTATTTTTTAACACTAAATAACTAGTGTAATTTTGTTAATAGAAACTTTTAAAGCAGAAATATATTTATAATCAACTTTAAAACCATAAAAATGAGTAAAAAAATTAAAACATCTTAAGACTATTTGAAAAGTTTAAAGTTAATGATTTCTTTAAAAAAAATGTTATCAATTAATAATTTTATTTTAAAAAAATTGATTGATTCAAATCACTAAAACTTGCCATTTTAATTGTGAATAAAAAAGTAATTAGTTTACATAAATAATTCTATAGTTATAGGGAAAAAGTATAATAAACGTTAAAGGGCTCAAACGTCTGACAGCTCTCTTGACTAACTTCCAACCATAAAATACGTTTGCTAAGATTCGTTGAGAAGTATGCTTAAATTACCAAAAACCAGTAAAATCATTGATTACATTATTAATTGAATAATCACTGATTTTATTATTGATTTATTAATTGTGTTTAATCATTGATTTAACACAATTAAGTATTATTTTTAAAAAAAGTAGTGGGAGATAATGGAATTCGTTTGATTACAAAAAGATCGCATTTGTAGAAATACCTTACCTAAATCGGAAATTTCAAATATGAAGATTGTTTTTAAATGATAATTTTAGTCTACTTTTGTATTAGTTTAAAAACGAAATATAAAATAAGGGGTCACATAAATGATAAAAAAAAATTAAGAGAGTTAGATAACATAATCAAGATTAGAATTGCATAAGAACCTATGCCTGGAAATGTCACCGTACGCGTTATCGTGATATCATCGTACGCGTTATCATCTTCCCCTGTTATGTACTGTTCAGAAACACACAAAAAACAGGTAATAGGGAAGAAATAATATCGGCATTTAATGAAATTACCGATCATGGGTTCCTATGCAAATTTTATCGTGTTAATAAGCCCTAAGTTCCCTAGAAGCAACATTTATGCGACCCCCTGATGAATATATAATGTTCTTAAATTACACATTTCGTCAAAAAATAGACTAAAATATATTTGAAAAAAAGCTTGGAGAGAGATTTCAGTATTGAAATTAACTATATAAAGGTTAAAAAATATCATGCAGCAGAAAAAAATATTGTTATTCAATTTCCATAATTTTATGCATTGATTGCGACACCTAAAATTTCAAAACATTTCATTTTGATAAAATTTAACGCTTTTAATAATTGCTAGTCTCGTTCAACAGCTTATCTAATTTCTAGAGTTTGCGACTGCTCATGTTCTACTCCGTAGCTTTGTAATTTTGAACCCAATCCAGAAGACAAGGGAACTCTGGAATCAAGTATTGGGAGAAATTAGCCTTCGTGGAGGACTTTTTTTTTTTCCTTTTTTTTTTTTTTTGTTGATTAACAAACCCGCATGTGCGTTATATGGAGAAGAAAAGCACGAAAACCTCCGACGGTTAGCCTGATGGCAAGTGGATTCTAACCCATGATCCATCTACCACTGAGAATACTTTACGTCAGGACTGTGGATGGTGCAAGCCGGATGCGGAATTCGCATCGACCAGCCATCGCTGGGATTCGAACCCGGTTCCCCTCATTGGAAGGCGAACGCTCTATCCCCTGATCAATCACGATTTGAACCATGATGTTGAAAAATATTATTACATTATTTTGATTACGAAATACTCATACGATCTGGATGGTCATTCGCCAACCAAACCAAATTTTTTCATACAGCTAGTTTTTTTGGTTACGAAAAGCTATAGGTGAAGCTATTTTGCATCAGTTGCAATTAAAAATGTAAGTTCAGTCATAGAAAAATTTGGAATCTCAGGAATTTCTGGAAATGAGTCATAAATATTACAGGTGAAAAGATCACGTTTGAGAATTATTTCAAACGATTTATCTTTAGAGTTAATTAATTGTTAGTATAAAAAATACTTGTAAAAAATTACTCGAAGCAACCGAATTTTATTTTAAATTTACAATTTAATTTTTTTAATTTAATCTTTCAGAACGCAAATATTCTGCTTTAGGAGAAAAGTGTTGAAGTAAACTTTTATAGCTAACAATGCTCTTCGGAATAAATAAAACTTTTTAACACATTGAAGGTATCATTGATAGCTTAATAATTACTTTGAAGTAAACAAAATAAAGTATGATTTTAAGAAATGATCTGTAAAAAATAACAGAGCAATAAGGTATCTTCTTTTTAGGATTCAGCTTCAACGGAGACGTGGTTTAATTTAATTAAAGTTGCATGAAATTTTAACAATATTATGGTTCAAATATTTACTCTCAGAAAGCATATTTAAACGTATTTTTTGCTCATTACTACTAAATATCTGCCATCTTGAGGAAATAAAATCAGTGATCTGCAAAATCAGAAATCTGAAAGTTTTGGAAACTTTGTTTAAAAAGGGGCACAAACATTTCAAAACGGTTATTTTTTTTATAATTAAAAGACATACAATTAAACCTTTTTCTATTGGTGAAAAAAAATCATTTCTAGTTATTAAAACTTTTTTTATTATTAGTTGAAATATTATTAATTTTAATTTATATTATTTTCACATATTGTAGGGTATTTTTTATTGCAATTCTTCATATTTTGGTTAATAAACAAAATCCACTAGACTATAGTAATAAAATATTTATGTACCATTAAACTGTTCAAAAGTATTTGAATCAAATCCCTTATCTTTCTAATAGTTTTTATTGTAGAAATTCTGAGGAACGAAGGTAAAACAAATTATTCTTTTATGAAATAATCGCTTTTTCAAGACATATAAACAGAAATAAAATCATAAAATATTTTAAGTCATAAAATCATTGGAAATGTTGTTCAATATATTGGGCACTGGGTCTCAGAATGTTAAATTTTTCTTTAGTGTTTTTTCCAGATTTGAAATTAGTGAAGTATAGATATATATATATATATATATATATATATATATATATATATATATATATATATATATATATATATATATATATATATATATTGTGTATTACTTTTCAAATGTTTGAATTTTTATTAAATACAAGCTCAATACACACAAGAAAATCTCACTGCTTTCATAGATTATATAGAATATGATTTATGGCCAATTCTTAAATTTTGTTTCAAGGCGGTATCACATTTTAGTAACAAGAACTTATTTAAAAAGTGACGGCTTGTCTAAATATTAAAATTACATTGACAACTATAATTATTTATTACAAACGTGATAAGTTAACTTTATATTTTTGTTAATTTGATATACAATTGATAAAATCTAATCAAATTTGACAAAAGTATTTTTTTTTATTAATTTAAAAAACTTATTCTCATTCTAAAAAAAATCTTTGATGGATATTATAATGATAGAACATTAGTAGTTCAACGTAAAAAGTCGCTATTTTTTAAAGTTTGGATAAATTCAAGATAGTTAGTTTCGATTGATCACTTTAAAACAAAATATTTCTGTAATAGAAAAAAAGCTAGAAAAAGTTAATCATTAGCAAATTAACTTATATTTTCAAAAGGCCAAAAATGAAAGAAGGAATAAGTAATACAACAAAATATAGTAATTTTTATATTTATTTTTTTTCTTCACTATATTATAAATCAATTCCAAGATGAAAACAAATAACATATATTTATATTTTAGAAGGAACTTCAAGGGGATTAGTATTCCACAAATCAAATTTACTATATTTTAAATCAATTCAAAAGTGAAAGTATCTATCAACCTATAAATTATTTGAAAAGGGGAGCACAAATTTTGTTACATTATAAATCAATTTAAAAATGAAATTACTTATCAATCTATAAATTGTTTCAAATAGAGACGGGAGGCACTGTCTATAGAAAATCAATTTTGCTACACTATAAATCATTTTTAAAGGGAAAGAGCATATTAGTCATTAATTTGTTGTAAATAGAGTTTTTATGGGAAGCAGTTCAACAGCAGATCAAATTTATACATTTTAAATCAATTCAAAAGTGAAGCAATAAATAGATTGTTTTAAATAGAGCTTTTATGGGAAGCAGTCATCAGCAGACCAATTTTGTGCATTTAAACCAATTCTAAAGCGAAACAGTCAACTGATTGTTTTAAATAGATATTTTATGGGAAGCAGCCATCAGCAGACCAATTTTATGCATTTGAACCAATTCTAAAGTGAAACAGTCAATTGATTGTTTTAAATAGAGCTTTTATGGGAAGCAGTCATCAGCAGACCAATTTTATGCATTTAAACCAATTCTAAAGTGAAACAGTCAATTGATTGTTTTAAATAAAGCTTTTATGAGAAGCATTCATCAGCAGACCAAATTGCACATTTTGAATTAATTTGAAAGTGAAACAATCAATAGATTGTTTTCAATAGAGTTTTAGGGAGGCTTCATCAAATCAATTTATAAATAAGTTAGTTCTTTAGATTTCCTATCATAGAAGTTTTGTCACCCCATAAAATCATGAATTAACTTACAAATTTTAGCAAAATTGATTATCTTACAGAGTAATTTTCTTAAAACCAGTGTATTAATTGAATGATAAATTTTATAATAATTAATTCATATAATTTATGTTATTACATCTCATGTAATTCTTTAGAAGTATATAATGAATAATATTTTAGAAGTATATAATATTTGTATAAATATTATATTTTGTACCTTAAAACTATATACCCAGATGCTAAAGTAAAATATTTTAACAATTAACACCTAGTGACACTTTGAAATACGCATATTTAATTTTCTGTGAGAATTTAGTTTCATAGCATAGTGAAAAACGTATTCTATTTACTAATAAATAAGGCTACTTTATCAATAGACCTCACTTTAGTGAATAAAAAGGAAATATTTTTGATTGATGAATTCAATAGTTACTCATTCCCGCGTTTCACTCTTGCTATTAATCAATTACAATATTTCTATTTATTCGAACGAATGATCAATAAATGTTCTCTTACATTTTTGTTTATTTAACACTGCAACACAATAATACCTTTTGATCTTTAAATAAAAGTATAAATGTAGAATATGCAGAAAAATAGAAACACCCTGAATAACTTTTGAGGTTTTAATTATCAAATTTTCACGTATTAAGACTTAAACTTAATGGTTCACGTTGGAGGAAGACCTCAAATATGCTAATTAATTTGTACAGACGATATTTAAAATAAAGAAATGTGACACAAAAACGTACTTTCTCTGAATAAACACAAATTGTTTTCGACGAATTATGCCCAAAATTTAAAGGCCCCAATCTCGAAAATCTAGTTCCTAAAGTTTGATCAGGAGAGCGATCCAATGTCCTTAATGTTAGTTTTACTTTCTGCGTCCATACCTCGATAATTATTTAACGAACTGAAAAATTATAAAACAATTATGAACACGCAATTATAAAATTCGTTTATCCAAATATACTCAAAATAATTTTTAATAATTATTTATTATTTTTCATTATTTTATTTCATAATAGTCGAAACATTTTGAATTGTAAGGTATGCAAAGTTTAACATCATTGAAAAAAATGTCATTTTCTATGGCAAAATATTAAATTTGAACGAATTGTTCCTGATATATTGAATTTTAAATATCTGACTTATTTAAAATTTGATTTCTCAGAAACTATTTAACCGATTGTGCTCAAATTTTGTATTTTGCCATATAAAGATACATTATACAAAATGATGCAAAAAATAGTATACCTTCCAATTCAAAATTTAAAAAACATGTAGATACGTAAAAATTAACATTAAGGGGTCCGAATTTTCTACCTCTCTCTTGACTAAACTATTGGGATTATATTTCCTGGATATCTCTATATTTTGATGGACAGAAAATCATAATCCGTCGAAGAAAAGGTATTTAGAGAAAATACATTTGTATGCTTTAAATATCGTTTGCTCTAACTAATTAGTCAATTTCAGGTTATCCCTTCGAACCATTGAGTCCTAATACGTGAAAATCCGATCATTAAACCAAACATTTTTCATTGTATTATTTTTTTATTTTTTTTTTATTTTATTTATTTATTTATTTATTTTTTTTTTACTTTCCGCAACGTCCCAACAAATTTAAAGCTTTGCAAAAGACTTTAAATTGTAAGAAATAAAAAATCTCATTATTTTCTTCTTCTCTCTTTAAAATAAACCTTATACAAATTACAAAAATATTGGATCTGAGTCAGCTTTATTTCCTTGTTATAGATCAGCATATAAATTCATAGTGATTCTATACGCTCGAAGACATTTAAAATATTAAATCAAAATTTAAAAATCTCCCTTGTTTATAAAATATACTTTTAATACATTTTCAATATTTTAACTAAAGTTTTTTGTTATTTACTTAGAAAATCGCACATTATTTTTCTCTTGAATTATTTTTGAGATAGAAAGTTTTGTTTAGATGAAAATGACATGATTTGCTATTTCTAATTCGCATTCCATTGTTTAGATACTCCTTTTTCCATTTCATTGTTTCGTGAATAAAATTCGTTTGCTTGAGAACGATTTTCAACCTTTTTTCTTAAATAAACAAATGAAATTGAAAAATAAGAAACTAAACAAAAAATCACTAAAAACAAATAAATGATAAGTAAGGACTTACCTTTTAACTATGCAACTTATAACTAACTTTTGAACAAGAATTTAGGAAATGACGGAGAGAAAAAAACTTACCCAGCCAAGATGATTTTCAATCTCGAACATACTTATTCTCAACAAGTCCTATATCTTGAGTTGATCTGTAAGCACAATTGAACTGCATGGCTTTAGCACGCTCATTCTGTAGACATGGAATTTTACAACAACAGCAAACAAAGGTTTGAATGGTGTCTTTGAAAGCCTCCCGAAAATCACGATTAAAGTATGCATAAATGATAGGATTAAGTGATGAGTTGAAATATCCAATCCAGAAAAGTACTTGAACAACGATTTCAGGACAAGGGCATGCATCACCACACATACTTATAGACACATACCAAAGGAAGAATGGTAACCAGCAAAGAATAAAGGCTCCCATAATTATTCCCAAAGTCTTTGCAGCTTTGTGTTCCCGTTTCATCTTATTAATACTCCGTTTTGTAGGAGTTGATTGACCACTTTCTGGATCATCCCCGTGAGAATTTCGATGAGGTGGAGCATGAATAGCCATCGAATGATCCGTGCTATTTCTCGCGCTATTATGCACCATTGCCATCTGAGACTTACACATAAACTTTTCCTGTCGAACTGCTTCCACATAAATCTTGTAGTAAGTAAAAAGCATTATGAAACATGGAATCCAGAAAGAGACACTTGACGAAATGATAGCGTACGGTTTATTTACTCTGAAATCACAAACATCTGGATTTTGGTCACGAGATTTTAAATACTCATCTGTAGTATACCAACCTAAGAATATTGGTATGAAACTAATAAGGCCTGAACTTAACCAAACAGTAGCAATCATGATAGCTACTAATTTGCCAGTGATTTTCAGAGGATATTCAAGAGGTTTGATGATGGCGTAATATCTGTCCACACTAATACAACACAAGTGCATGATTGAAGCTGTAGAGAATAGAACGTCACAAGAATTCCAAAAATCACATACTGTTTGGTTAAAGATCCACTTTCCAGCTATCATATGACTAGCATTAAAAGTCATAGCTAATAATGCGACTAAAGTATCAGCAAAAGCGAGAGATACTATAAAATAGTTTGTGGTTATCCTCAGTTTATGATTTCGGTAAACACTAGATATAACAAGTATATTTCCAAAAACAGCGCAACATATGATACAAGTCACAACTAATGTCTTTAAGGCTAAACTGACTTGTGATTCCCAAGTGACAGGCTCCTCCGTTGATGTAAAGTTTGAGTCATTTATTAAAGTCAATGTGTCATTGGCAAAAATTGCCGCATAATCTGGATTTGATTCAGTCATTTTTTTACACAAGCATCTAAAGAAAAGGTTTCATAACAAGAAGGAGAATACCTGAGGAGAAGTGCGAGCATTAGAAGAAGCAAGTCAAGACTACCAATATCGATGGAGGGTTGCCAGTAGTCACGCCGCCTTTTGGCGTCGCTTTTTCTCCCATCCAATCGATCTTCTACTCACTCGCTATGTCAGAATTGGACCCTCAAATATTATTTATTTTCAAACACTTCATTTTTCTTCTTCTTATATTATTTCCTATTCTTTAAAAAAGAATTTTTTTTCGCTTAATCACCGCCGAAAAACTAAATAACAAACAATGATTTAGGGGTCACTCTACACTGAAGGCACCTCTTTTATTAAATTTTTACCTTTTATTAAATTTTTACCTTTTTATTAAATAAAAGTTAAACAGATTATTTTTCGGTTTTTTTTCCCATTCATACTTAATTGTCTATCAAAATTTTATTTTCAAAATTTAGTAACTTTATTGTTTTAAAAATTTTCTTCTATTCCGATCTTTAAAGTCTTTTCTTCTAATATATTATGTTTTCGTAAAATATAAAAATGAAAAAGATTTGTTTAAAAAAATTTTAAGTTTTCGCAATTAATAATAAAAATTTTGAGCTTACTAAGAGCCATATTGAGGTTAGTATTATTTCAATTCTACGGTGAACTAATTATTTCAATTCTACGGTGAACTAATTATTTCAATTCTACAGTGAACTAATTATTTCAATTCTACGGTGAACTAATTATTTCAATTCTACAGTGAAGTATTGTTAAAGTCTTTTATTAAATAACTTCGAACAACTGCTAAGAAAAACTAATATTTTACCAATTCAACACACATTCAAGAATGTTTATTTTAAAAAGTGCTAAATGTGTGTCTTACTTAGGGTATTCTTTTTATAATAATTTATAGATAGGTTTCCCTTTATTAGAACCATACAATTGGACGCAACACTAAATTGATACGAAACAAAAATGAAATACAATAAAAAACTAACTTCAAAAACTGTTATACTGAAAAAGTATTAAAAAAATTTGAATGATGAACGATTATCAACAAAAGGAGTTAAGCGTGTTTTACTATACAATTAAAATACATTAAAAGATTATGCCATATTCTATGAACATAAAGTTTCAGATTATTTTCAAACTGTCTTTTTATGTGTTTCTTATTTATTGAATGTTCTACTTCTGAATGTTACTATTGAATGTTCTTTCAGAATTAAGATTTATGTGGTGATTTTATGAAAAATTTAAGTATATATATATATTTAAAATAAAGAGTGTAAGCGTATATTTATGTTAAACCAATAATAAAAACGCTCATTTTGAATGACAAGTTAAAAGAGGTCAGCATGAGAAGTCCTTCTAAAATGAATGAAAAATATTTTAAATATCTATATTTATTTAACTAATCATGGAATTTTAACTCCTCGAGCCTTTTGTTGCCCGACAAATATCTTTCCTTGTGTCAACATTTTACGTAATTTCATACTGTCAACACTGAAAGAAAACGTAACGGTGGTACCTCACCTCTGGTTGCAGAGCTGAGGGTAATGAGTTCGATCATGGCAGAAGACAAAACAACCGGAATGTGTATGCAGCAAGATACACGTTAAAACACCTCTCGTTGGCTGTGGTGTGGAAGTTTTGAAAGGAATAGCAGCTCAGGAGTCGTCTACATCGTCTGACCAAAGGAAAATTAGATGACATTCCTACCATGACTGTTAAAAAATACACAGTAAAAAACCTGTGATGCAATCAATCTTTCTCTCTGAATATGGTGTCGAACCGAACTATATATTTATAATTATAGATGTCAAACAAATTGTGGAACGTTTTGTTCCGGGTTAACACGAAATAGAACGCTCATATGAGATTTAAAGGGTGTAATTTAAATCCAAACACTAAAAATTGAGCAATCTTAAACTAAAATCTCACACTTTCACACTTTAGTGGAATTATCTTCACTTTCGAAAACACAAATGTTTGAGCTCTTTGAATGTCAAAAATTTAAGAAACATCAAGTTCGCGAGTTATTTGTTTACAATCTGGAATGAGCTGGCGATAGTTTCTTGTTATTTTTAACGCTGTTAATTATCAACTGAAACAAAATTCCTCGAATTCTTTCGTTGTGTAATAAGGATATTTTAAATCTCTGAGAACTGTATCAACTGATTCCTGACAGCTACCGTTTTGTTAAGCCTGGTTTGAATTCGTTCCCTTGATTTACATAATCATTTTATTTTAAGAATCGAAAATAATGATTCTTACTGTGTATTATCTCGTAAAAATAACTTTACTGACTCTTATTTGTATCTTATCTCAAATTTAAATTATAGGTATTTTAAACATTAGTATTACAAATTATAAATAATACTAAAATATGGTGGCTTTATATAAAAGAGTGCAAAAAAACATTACTGGTGTTTCAGAAAAGGTGTAAAGTAGTTGATACCCTTTTTTGCTTTATTGGCTTGTAAAAACAACCTCCATAAAGTGATTGTGTTTTTTCGTGCTATGGATATAAGTGTGGACCCTGTACAATATTTTTCTGTATCTAAACACCAAAAATGCTGACAACTATTTTACACTAAAGTGGTGTAATGTAATACCGCTGTAAACTCTTAATGCTTCACTACATATTTAAAAAAGAGAATAATACTATGGTTATTTATTTTATTTATTGGTGCTCATACATATGCAAGGTTATGTTCTCAATTATATGGGTTTATAAGCCCTAGTGATGCTGAAGAACATATATCACAAGATAGAGAAGGCCGAGATACTTCCAGGGTTGGATACGAACCCACTTTCTTCACGCTACAGAGCGTTTGGCGGACGATGCCCAAAGAGTACTATGCACAACGACAACCGGTAAAGGAACATTTATTTACGTCACATTAGAGATGCACAACAGGATATTGGTGACTGTCTGGGAAACATTCCTGAGGGTGATCTGGAGACAAGATACATACCTCACATCCCATTTTGCAGGGAGGACACATTCACACACAATTCATCCATCCGCAGATTGTAATTTTGGTTTGAACCAGAGCACGATCAAACTCCAATCCATTACTCCCAGAGGTATTGGTTTATTATGGGAACTTGGAGGTCTTAATGACCCTGACAGATTTAGCGTGCACCAATCACCATTTTGTACATGGGGAGTCAACGACAACTGATCCTTATGAACAGACTTAGTATGTAATATTCTTCACAATCATTCATTTTTAATTTTAAAACTTATTAAATTTAGTTACTTCTTGTTCATATTATTTTATAAATTGCTAGACTATTGTAGATAAGAGCAGAACTGACTACGAGGCTAGAGCCAGGAACCATTCTCATAACGTACTCTTGAGATTGTATTACGGCTTCATTGATTAGGACGATGATACAAACGTAATTAGGATGACGTCTATAAACTAAGCTAATCACTCTTGAAAACATTTTGAAAAGACATTCAGTTCTTTAAAAAAATCGTATAAGATAAATTTTGGATGTATTTGTAGTTTCTTCGTGAGATAAGACGAGACAAAAATTTGACTATTGGAATGAAAAAAAATGAGAAAACCCTAAACAAAGTTTTTGAAAAAATTTTGCAAACGTTAATACTTTTATAAGTGGTATATTTCAAACATTGTGACAGCCTTTAGGGTTCAAACCTTGCACTTATTTGCACATAATTTGCACCTTACATAATTTGTTCCTTACATAATAACATAGCTCGAATGATTGAAATTTCACTAATATGCAGTTTAAATGGCTCTGTTTACTCATTTGAACGAATATTCAGAATTTCAAATGCAATTTTAATGGATTGCTTGAGGGTTCGTACCTTGCGCTTAATATTACTCGAATGCATCTATTTTGATTATTCTTTTAAATAAATTATGCATTTTAAATGGTTCGAAAAACTTCTTACCTTGCATTTAATGTTACTCTAAGTCAAATATTCTGATTACTCTTATGAACGCTACAACTTTAATGGGTGAGAAAGCTTTAAGGATTTAAACCTTGCACTTAATTACTTCAAGGCAAACATTCGATTAACTCTTTTAAATGAATGATTTCACGCACTAAGACAGAATTTTAAAGGGTCGGGGAGATTTGGGGGTTCAAACCTTTCACTTCCTTACTTCAAGGCAGATTTTCTGATTAACCTTTCGAACGAATGATCGGAATTTCACATATTAAGATGCAATTTTAATGTTTCGTCCGCATTCTTTATGTATGCTATTTAATTCATGTTGACGATATTCCAAGTTTCTATTTATCAGACCTAAAAGCTTACATCTTCTGGAAAAACATACCCTATTTTTTAGATTGGATTTTTAAAACACAAAATTTAAGAGATAGCCGCAATATATATATATATATATATATATATATACAAAAAACGTAAAATTTTAAGTAAAGAAATTCTTTTTTTTTTTTCGAAAATTTTACCAACCATTTTTTACTAGGTAAGAATAAGGACGCTATTTTTGCATAATATTTACATCAACAATACGCCAAAATGTAAGTTGAAATGTCAAATTATGCAAAAAAGTGGTTATATAAAAAACGTAAAAAAATTCATTCCCTCAATATTGCGTAAAATTTGCGCATGAAGCATATTGACTTTACCGATCTCACAAATATTTACGCTTAATTTACGTGACATGCTACTTGCGCATTAGTTTACTTTCTTCTTAATTACATGTTTCTAAGTAAAAATTGTATTTTTTGCCATTCATTAAAGGTTGGGTTTCAGATGGCAAAGAAAAAAAAACCTTTATGACCCGGTTTTGTTCAACTTTTCTCTAATCCCGCGGTTTCCATTTTTTTTTTTTTTTTTTCATGTATGGATCTCTAAATGATCAACCATCTTTCAGCGAAACTTTGTCATTATAAATAAAGTATATAAAATAAATTTCAAAAGTATTACTCAATAAAAGGTTATTTTATTTTGAAAATTTTAATAATGCGAAATGAAATTGTCTTTGTTTTCTCATTAATTAACTTAAATTAGGTATGATGATGCCAAACGTTGAACATACTGCATTTATTCTAACTATGAATTTGTTTTTGTTATATTATTGTTTTATTGAAATGAAAACTAAAAACAACTGTTATATACGTTAAAAATATTTATTAGGAAAACATAGTTCTTTATCAACGAATTTAGTTGGTTTGTTTTTTATTTGAAGAGTGTGATGGAAAATGATAATGCAGTTTTTATAAATGGTTTCATAATTTACTCAATATATTGCCATTACAAAAATTATATTTAAAAGAAGTTATTAGAAAAATTATATTTAAAAAACCAATTTTTTTCAATGGCATTTTACTTTAAATAGTTTTTTATAAAATTATTTAAAGTAAAATACCATTGGCTTTGTTTTCTCATTAACCGAAATATTAAATAAATAATAGATTATTGATTTTCTCTAAATATAATTACTGGTTTCAAAAATGCTAAAAAAACTGTTTAAAAAAGTTCTACCTATCGAAACCCCTTTAACTTTTATATGGAACCCTAAGGTTCCACGGAACACCATTTGGGGACAGCTGCTCTAATCAGCTTCTCGAAATGATAGTAATTTGCGTCTCCTGACTTCTATATGCATAGTCTGCATATTCCTGACTTCTATATGCGTACAAATCACTTAGGATGTCTTTAATGAAATCATCGAAAACTCTCACTAACATCTTCAACAATAGTCGTTTTTAATGAAGAAGTCTGGTGAAGTCACCCATTCTAAAGTTTAAATACGTGTCTTTTCCCATAGAAATCGAGTGTTTTTAATCTAATTTGTTTTTAACAATAAAAATAAGTTATATAAAGTAATAAAACATAATAATTTAACCAATGCATTAGTGTGGTTATTTTTCTTAAGATTTTAAATTGAAAAAAATTTGTTTAAAGAGTAATTGCAGTGAATATTTTAAAATGATCGTACTTGGCTTTGCATTTTTTTTTTTGTTTTTTTTTTTTTTTTTGTTTTTTTTTTTTTTTTTTTTGTTAAAAGGTTAAAAGATCTCCAGGAAGGTATCGTTGACGTCAGGGTAATTATTTTAAATATGAGAAAAAGTAGTTGTTTCTAACATATTTTTATCCTCCCCTTTTTCACTATTGCTAAAACTTCATTCCTCTCTACAAAAATACAAACAATATTTATTCAGATTTTGATTATTTCACTACACGTTTTAAAACAACAAAAGCATTTTGATATACCAATGCTTTCATAGTTTCATATTATCAGGGTTGCCGTCTGAAAATGCAATAAATGCTCACTTTTAAAATTCAAAATTTTATTTTAAAAAATTAGCAATTTTTATAGCAGTTTTTATAGCAATTTTTTTTTAGTTTACTATTGAATGTCAATGAATGCTTTTGTTTCGAATATCAATATTTATTGAATGCTTATTGAATGTTTATTGAATGCTTTTGTTTCAAATATCAATATTTTTAAATGTAAGTCACAGTGGTAGTTACGATTTAATAATTAAAGAGATAATAAATAAATAAAAGTGTTTTAAGTTTATACCCCTTTTTACATTTTCAGTCACTTGTGGCATCCCTGTATTAACGAACTAAATACTTAAGCGTAAAAATAAATCTTATTACAATAATAATAACTAGAAAGAACTGCAGAAATAAATTTATTAATAGAAGAACTGTTAGTGTGTTAGCCATATTTTTTTTTTTTTTATTATTATAATTTTTTTATTTTATTTATAGAATGATGTTTTTTCTGAGCTAATTCTTCGATACACTGAGAAAAGCAAAATATAAATCATTTTCAACTTCCAATTTACTTCCATAAGTTCTTCTAATTTGTAAAATTGGAGCGCCTTATCGCAAAATGCAAAACAATGCTCTGATAAATCTTTCTAAAACTTATGAATGAAAATTGCACAAATAAGACCAAAATTATGTGACTGATTTCACTTTAAATATATGTTTGTCATTTGAAATCCAATTTTCAGTCCAAAGAAGTTCAGCTTGTTAAATATCAAGACTCTATAATTTATATAAATTATCAAGATGAAAATAGAACTAAATTTAACTTCTTATCAAGGAGTTCAGGAAAGCATACTCTAAACTCTTTTTCTAAAGATACAAAGAAGCCGGTAGTGGAAATCAAATGCAATCGAATAAACCTGATTTCCTAAATACAAAAGACCTCGAGCGATATTTTCTGAAATTTTAAGTATATATTGCAGTACCTCTAACTTAGACAATAGTTAATCTTAGTAAAGTCTAATCATAAATTTTATAAAAAATTATTAGAACATCAGATTCACAGAAATCAAATATATATTCTCATTGGTGTTTATCATTTTTCTTGTAATAATGTTTCCTTTTTCTTGATTCATTTTTCTCATTTTCTTGTTATTTTGATGATTTTCATTTTTATCGTTGTGCTTACGTTGAAATGTATTTGAATACAATCTATTTCAGGATCTTTATTTTCAAATAATAATAATCTTTAATAAAACGTTTTTTTTTTTTTTTTTTAATTTATTTATTTATTTGGTTAAACGAAATCATAACGACCCTGTTTGAAGGGTTGTTTGAATGCGCACTTTAAAAACGTTTATCTATGGCACTTCTCAAAAGTTGGATACAATTACGTTGACAGCAGTTAATTTAAAATTATATAGTTATTTATGTTATATGCACTCAATATTCACTATTATGTAATATACTTTTCTATTTAAATAAAACTAAAACCATGATTATTGTTTTCATCAAATTTTTGGACATCAAAAAATCTTAAACAATTAATTTATGGCAAACACCATCGGTGTTATTGATTTTGCATTTTTGGACCGATATTTGATATATTTTACAGAAATATTCCATAAAAACTTAAGAGGATACTTAAATACTAGAAAGATTATTTTAAAGATAGCTAAAATATTTCATCTATTTCCGATTAAAATTATAGCGTGGTTCTGTACGTTACTTTTTTGGGTGTACATCAAAGCACTAAAATAATAGTGCTACTTTATTTACGTCTTGTTATAGCTGCACAATGGGCCGACAGTCTGGGAAACATTTCTGAGGATGACCCGAAGACATGCCATCACAATTTTGATCCTCCCCCTGTTTGACCTGCGCGCGCACTTTATGCTAGAACGTATACCTCACTCCTTCGGTCCCTCCACAAACTGATCAAAGTGGTCACCCACCCTCACAGTGACAAGTGATGCTTGACTTCGATTATCTACAGGGAACAGTGTCATCAGTCCACTGTGGGCACTAAATTGTCAGTAAAAATATTTTTGAAGTATTTTTAGAAATTTTTTAAATAATTTATGTTAATTCTGCCATTAGATAGCATGATTAATTTACTCAACAATTTTTATTGTAAGTTAAATTGATTGTTAGAACTTAAAGTTTATTATTTCTATGTTATGCTCCCACCTTTTGAAAACCGCCCTTGTATAATATTGGATTAAAGCCTTTTTATTTTGTTGTTGTTGTTTTCGCTAACGAGAGGAATGTATATATATATAATGTATAATGTATGTATAATTCTATGTATAATTCTATAAAATGGCCTTTTCAATTGACGTCTTTACAATATTTTCTTAGATTCCTCTAAGGCATATAACAAATAGTAATTTTAAGAAATTCACACTAATTTACTAAATATTTGGCGCGAATACAACTATGATAGGCAAGAGATAATGCGAGTAAAACATTTCAATCATTTTAAGATGTCGTCACTACCAGTAATTTTTATTTAACTGTAATTTGCACTTAAATTGTTAAAATATTTTTTAAAAAATTGCGTTATCTCATCGCACCTAGGACAGAAATTGTTTTGCTTTATCTTGTTATTTTTATTTACTAAATATTAAAGCAATTAAATTTATTGATTTGAGTAGAGATATGTGAAGGAGACCATGCACTCTATAAAAAAAGGATGTGTTTAATCTACGACTAAAAACGCTAAACTTTAGATCTATTACTTATTGTGGTTCGAACTTAAATTTTCAATACGTAAATCTTCGGTTTAAATAGAATATATTAAAAAGAATGAAGTATGATTTTTAAACAAATTCAGTTATGAAGTTTTAGAACTTGAATTAAAATATTCTCTGCATTTAAGAAAAAAATTAAGTACAGTAAGCCCGAAAAAAGATCAATTTAACAATTTAAACCCCACATACTAAGTTTGAAAGTAAAATTTTTTTAAAAAAACTCATGCTATATTTATGCACAGTTTATTTCCTTTAAAGTATAAAAATTATACGTAGTTAAAAAATACTCAATTGTTGATTGTGTACAATTTTGTCTAAGAAGCTCCCTTTTAAATTGTTCGTAATGGAATTTTTTTATTAAAAAAAAAAAAAAAAATGCGGTTATGTACTCTACGCTTCAACACATTCCTCATTTTAACAGTTTTAGGGGGTACTTCAACATCATCATTCCTCTTTTTTCTATCGAACTTCAGATTCTTTTAATCTAATGGCTGACAGTTGTTTAAAGAAAGAAAAGAACACTTCTGATTACATTGTGAATATTTGAATAATAACACTGATAACAATAAACGATATAAGGATCACATTAAGCGACAATTTTAGCATTTTAGAGAGAATCCGGATCAACTGATTTTCATAACGATGAACAGATGATAGCAATAAACACAATCACAATAAGTGAAGCTTCTGTATATTATCAGAAACTAATTTATTTTTTTTTTTACTTTAGAATAATTTCCATCAATTTGAAATATAGATTAAGAGCTTTTTCCTTCGCAGCGATTACACGCATTTAATCAAACTGTACCGTGTGCATTGTGTCTCTTAACACCTCTGCACGTCACTGATTAGTTATATGTCTCTCTGGAATTTCAAGTCAAAATTAACACGGTAAGTGAAGCTAAAACTCGTGAAACAAAGCACAAATAATACCACATGACAAAACTACTATAGTCATTATGTGTTATTATTTGTGCTTTTTTTTTTCACGTCTCTGTGAATAACTGTTTAACAAAATTAAAGTATTGTTCTTGTTCCGAAGCCCCCATTTAGAAAAAATATGTAAAATCTAGAATAAATAAATATAAAATAAATAATAGACCAAATAAATAAATGAAGCAGAAAAAAATAAATTATAGATGAAATAAGTAAATAAATTATAAAAGAAATAAATTGCTTTATAATTTAAATTATAAATAACATAGAATTTATTTCTCCTATTATTTTATGAATTTTTCCGCATGGAGCTTTGGAACACTAACAATACTTTTGCTTTGTTAAACAGTTATTCATAGAAAAGCTCCCACATGAATGCAATCAGGCTGTCCCTTGAAGAAGTCCTCTATTGCGTTTAAGTTTCTTTTGTTCTATTTTATATTACTTTCTTATTTAATTTAAGTATAATTTACTGATTTCTTTATAATATAATGATACGAAAACCTCTAACTTAAAATAATTTTTCTTTTACATGAAAAGAAAAACGAATTTGCATCTTATGTATAAACTCATAATGGAATTAAACTAAAACATAAATTATAATAAAATAATTATAAGAATTCATTTACAATGAGAAAGGTAGATTTATTAAGAATGAAAGAAATTAATTTTCAAAGAAAATTTTTTAAAAATTTGGTCGTTTTTCAAAAGCAAATAATAACAAAGAAAATTTTGTCCTGATGACATTTTTTCCCCCAACTCATCGATATTCTTCTTTTTTTATTTTTTATTTTATAACCGTCGTTGAACAGCCGACCCAATTTCATGGGTTTACGACTACTAATGTTCAACTCCGTAGCCTTGTAATTTTGAACCAATCCAGAAGACAAGGAAACTCCTGGATCAGTACCCCCAGAGGTATTGATTTGTTATGGGAACATGGAGAACTTTGAGACTCGACATATTTAACGTGCATCAGTCACCATTTACTACACGGGGAGTCTTTGGCCGGCGAGGATCGAACCCACGGCCTCTTGGATATGGGCCCAGCGCCCTACCGGCCATTCATCGATATTCAATCATAAATCTGTATTTGAAGGCAGGCATTTTAAGGTATTTAAGATCTCTAGTTAATCCGAGGATATTTGTTTTTAATCAAGTTTGTTGTAGTGTAGTAATACCAACTCTTTAGCTGAAGATAGGAACTAGCAATCAAGGAACTAATGCCTTCGCCTACCATTTCGGGCACGCGTCATGTATGTTGACCAACTTGATTCGGTTAGACTTATTATTCAAAGAATCGAAGAAATTATTTCTAAGAAAGGGATGATAAAATTTATTTGTTATCTTTCAAATTTTAACTTCACTAAATTCGGAATATATATTTTTTGTTATTTTACTTTAATTTGTTTTTAGGACGTTCGTAAAAGAACATTAGATTTAATTTTATAAATTTTTTTAAATAAGAAATTTTCAAAATTTATTTTTTTAAACACTAGCAGCAAAAAGCGCTGAAAGCAAATTAGTTTTCATTAAAAATAAATAAAATTTGAAGGTGAATTCGTTGGATTGAGTAATTTATTCAGAAGCGTTGGATTGAGTCACAGATTGAAAACTACAAGATTGAGCAATTCAAACCCACAACGTGCGTTAAGTCAGAACAATGTTACAGTTAAGAAGAAATTCTTTTAGTGATAATAAGCATGTCATGATTAAAATGTTTTAAATAAAGTCCTTTACTAAGGAACCAAATAAAATGTTTCAAAATAGATACTTTACAAAACATTTTCTGCAACTACTATTCCTATAATAATCTATAGTTTTCTCAGCGCAACAAGTGACTTTAGCATTTTGTGCCAATGTTTGTTAAAATTTGTACATGAGTATTAAGTATTAAGTATTGTTTTAATGTGAGTATAAACTTGGTAATAAAACTGCAAGAGCAGTGACACCTTTCTGAATAAAGTTAGCAAAGTGAAGAAAAAGTATTTGACGGTGTATGGGGACTTCCAGATTTTTGAAACGTAGTTATTACATGTCTAAATTTTCAATAAAATAAAGTTTAATGTCACAGTACTGCCAGATTTATGTAGCATAATGATTATATTTGATGTTATACACTACTTTGATAGTCTAAATTTCCAATAAAATAAAAAGCATTGCCAGATTTTAAACATAATTGTGTGTAAGACCATGACAGTAAGACCATGACTAAATTGACAACGAAATAAAATTTATTGCCACTGTACTGCCAGATTAAGAAAATTAGTTCATTATTCTTCCATACACGTTTCCTACTCGCTCTTTCCATGTGATATGGATGGACCAATGACCGTTGCCGTCATAACAAATATTTTTATGAACTTTTTTTTGTAAAAAGTGCAGGAAACAAAGGTCAAAAAATTTTTTTAAAATTTCATAGATCAAAACTCCGATGCAGGCGTCATTTCAAAATTTGACTCAATTTAACAAAATGACTTACCCAAAAAAGGTGGATCATATGTTTATAACATCTATAGCTTTTTTTTTATTTATAAGCCAATTTTCTTAATTATAATGTCACTAGAAAATTTGTATTCAAAAATTTGTTGCAAAATTGTTTTGGAGAGAAATCTTTCTTAAAAATTTCAAGAATTTCTTACAGTGAAATTATTAGCGTTATAACCTTAATTTTTTTTTTACATAATGATAAATATCATATACTTTAAAAAATGAACCGCATGTTATTTGCATTTGGTCATTAAAAAAATAAAAACTGTTTTCAAGCTAAAATGTCTCATTATTTTTTTGTACATTAACTTTAATTCCTCGATAATTTTTTTCAACATAATTATTCAAGAGGGTGGTCTTTCTTTTTGGTCATTAAAAAATTTAAATATTATGAGCTAAAAGGTATCAATATTTTTTATAGCACAAGAACAAAGATCCCGGATCTCATTTTTTCACACATAGTGTTAAACAACATATTTTTAACATAAAAAATCAAGAGGTTTTTTTTTTTTTTTTGGTTTTAAACATTAAAAATTAAGTGTTTTTCAGCCAAAATATTTCAGGAATTTTCTTATAATTTAATAAAAAAGATCATTGTTTTCATTTTTTTCCGCAATGCTCAATATTATGCTTTTAAACGTAAAAAAATTACGGATGTGTTTTATTTTTGTTTTTGGTCATTGAAAAATCAAAAAAAAAACAAAAATTTTTTCAAAATAGAAAATTATTAATGTTGCAATATATTTGTAAAGAAAAATTAGAAATGTTGCTTTCTTATTGTTCATTAAATAAAAAATAATTGAAGTAATTATATAGTAAATTTTAGAGTACATAATTATGTACCTGAAAATCATAAAAATTGTTTTTCTTAGTCTTGAAATTTAGATTAAATATTTAATTTTTTTTTTCTTTTTTATTCATTCTTAACAAATTTTTGATAGTGGAGTATGATTTGATAATACTACCTCTTTAATAAAGTATGAACTAAATAGTTAAGGGAATTAATTGGAACTAACTTTAATATTTTGAGAACCAAATTGCTAGAGATGACGATGTACTCAAAACTCACAAATTTAGCAATTTTTGGCATAGCGGTAGCTGAAGATGAAACTCCAAAATAAATAGTAATTTCAATTTTAATCTCTATGGATGTAAACAACTCAGACAAATCTCTTGCACATTGTATGCAATCATCATCATACAAAGTTAGACAGAAGCTGATTGTTGTTCAAATCATCACTAAGCTCGAGAGAGTTTGTTGTTTAGTAGCAGAGAAGAATAAAAAAGCATTTGCTAGCTTTGTATATAAATCCCAGACTTGACACATCTCCGATCTATATCAACGATCATTATGCTCCAGGTATGAAAAAAAAAACTATTATTCTTCTCTTGCAGATCAAAAGGAAAAAATAGGTAACTTTCAGAGAATATAACTTTGAATTAAACATGTTTTCCAATCAATTAAAGCCTTTCTTTGTCCTTATTGCGACAATCCTTCTTCATTTCAATATTTATAGTATTAGATCAAATCAATGTTCTTTTATGTGACGTACATAACTCAAGTGATATCCTAGTTTTATCCGAAAAATGGTTGTTCGAAAATGAAATAGATCTTTACAATATTAAAATATTAAAATATTTTTATTGCCGTAGAGAGTGTAGTAAATCTAGAGGTGTTTTAGTTTACTTTAAGGGTGATCCTTATTGTGACAATCCTTCTTCATTTCAATATTTATAGTATTAGATCAAATCAATGTTCCTGTATGTGACGTACATAACTCAAGTGATATCCTAGTTTTATCCGAAAAATGGTTGTTCGAAAATGAAATAGATCTTTACAATATTAAAATATTTAAATATTTTTATTGCTGTAGAGAGTGTAGTAAATCTAGAGGTGTTTTAGTTTACTTTAAGGGCCGTCCTTATTGCGACAATCCTTCTTCATTTCAATATTTATAGTATTAGATCAAATCAATGTTCTTGTATGTGACGTACATAACTCAAGTGATATCCTAGTTTTATCCGAAAAATGGTTGTTCGAAAATGAAATAGATCTTTACAATATTAAAATATTTAAATATTTTTATTGCTGTAGAGAGTGTAGTAAATCTAGAGGTGTTTTAGTTTACTTTAAGGGCGGTCCTTATTGCGACAATCCTTCTTCATTTCAATATTTATAGTATTAGATCAAATCAATGTTCTTGTATGTTACGTACATAACTCAAGTGATATCCTAGTTTTATCCGAAAAATGGTTGTTCGAAAATGAAATAGCTCTTTACAATATTAAAATATTTAAATATTTTTATTGCTGTAGAGAGTGTAGTAAATCTAGAGGTGTTTTAGTTTACTTTAAGGGCGAGTATGATTTAATGAATCTAACAAAATGCCTCACAAAAATATTTTATGCAAAAACTTAGTTAGCTCCAAAATTCTACAGATTTGCAAAACGCTCCAAACAAGCAGAAATTAAAGGAATTTTTGTTTACTGTTAATGATATGGAGAACCTCGTTTAAATTTATTTTTCACCGCGCATGTTTCTCAACTAATAGTGACTTTTTACTTACATCAAACGAGAGCCTGTTTCCACTAGTATGTTATATGCATTGTTTCATTTATTTATTTGTTGTACATTCAGTTGTTGTCTTTTTATTTATTTGTGTAAATTTATTATTAATAACTTATCATTATCGGCCATATGAAGCCAGAAATATTTCTTGTGTTTCTTCACTAGTAAATGATTAATACAATAAAGATATTGAGAATGATACTTTCAGGTATTCATCATAAGTCTTTAAAGTATGCTTCAAAATATTAAATTCATGAAACAATTGCATTGTTGTCCAATCTTTGTGATGAACTTCGAATCATCGTTATGTGACGATTCCAAATACACTAGTTGCTTGCATACTGTTGACCCAAATAAAACATTATCTATTTAGAAAGTGTGAGAGGAATCGATGTTAAAATGTCGGCTGTGGAAATTAATTTTAATTTACTGGAAGGATTTTAGAGTCGAAAAATTCATTGTTTTAGTTTACTTATTTATTTATTTTCACTATTTCTTATTTTAAAAATCAAATTCATGAGACAATGGGGACGACAATAGTATTGTAGTCTAATCTTTGTGATGTTTTCTGTGCTAAAATTATCGTAATGTGATGATTGCAAGTAAAAGTACACTAGTTGCTTGCATACTATTGACTCATATAAAACATTATTCTTTTAGAAAGTGCAGAAGAAAAAAACAATTGATATTAAAACGTCGGCTGTGGGAATTAATTATAATTTACTTATAGTATTTTAGACTTGAAAAATTCCTAATTTTAGTTCATTTATTTATTCATTTTTCAATTTCACTGTTTCCTTTTTTAAAGACCAAATACAAAAAAAATATTCCTTTGTTTATTGTTTTTTTCTGTTCGTTTAAAATAATGACGTTCAACATTATGTGAAAAAAAATTGAGATCACACTAAACAATCTTAAAATATTTTACTTACTCACTTTTTATTTTTAGGGACAAAAAAACATCTTTAAAAAAAAAAATTTATGTACATATATTGAAAACTACAATATTTAACATTATAAACAAAATCAAAAAACAGCGTTCTGAGTTTTAATTTTTGTGTTAAAATCTACAATATTTAACATTATAGGAAAAAATGTATAAAAATTTTTTTAGAAAAATAGAGTTCGGAGCAAGCAATTTTTTTAGTCCATTTTAAATTGAATGAACCCTTTACAACTATTATAAATAAAAATATTATGATTAATTTACATTTTATGAAAATCCGTGGCTATATTAAGTATGATTACCAACAATAATCCAAATATTAAAATTGGTGTTATAAATTACAGTGCATCAATCACTGAAATTGTATTATACTCAAAATGAATTTAAAAAATTACTATTTATTTTCTGTTTTATACCTGTTTCATATGTGCGTATAATCTCACTGGAAACCAAATCTATAATTCGTAAGAGAAAAACAATTGCATAAATTAATTTTATTGAATGAAATTTAATTCAAGTACGACAGTAAATAAATAATTAAATGTATTAGCTGTTGATGTCTAAAAATACATATTTTTAGTACGATTTTGAAATAAAAAAGCTATAATTTCAAACAAACAGTTTATATGTGCTGTCCTTTATAAAATTAAAATAATGTGAATACTTTCATGCGAATAACTTATCTCGAAAAAAATTGCTATTCTAATGATTATAAAACTGTATATAAAAAACTGTAGTTTCAGGAAAATGTTCCTTTTGTAGTAGAATTTGTTTAAAGAAAGTAATAAAAATTTTAAAAAAACATCGCTAACAGGAATAGGTTTCAACGACAATAAGCGAAATTTACATGTATAAATACTCTCAAAGCAGCTGGGAATTTTTATGAAATGATTTAGAAGCATTAGTGTGTGAATGTTAATTAAAAATAGGAATTTACATATGATTAAAGTCTATATTTAAATGTTGCCAAATAATGTTAGAAATGGAAACTACACATTTAGTTTGGCGATTTGGCGACAAGACGAATCAATTGCAGCAACCATTGAGTGTACCAACGCAAAACGGGAAAAATTCAGCTTCCAGCATCTGGAACGGCGGTGGTGCTTCATGTTTATTGCTAAGGCAAGTCGTTTATATCTTCTTTGTGCAAAAGGTCATTTGCAGAAATTTCATTGCTTTATAAATTGTTTTCAAAAATCTTGCACATAATATTTCTATAATTCACTTTCTGCACAATTATTGTACTATTTTATGCATTTAATTGTTGCTCACCATTAATTGATCCACTTAGTTGCACTTGCAGAATGGTTTCTAAACAACATCGCATAATTTTGTTAGTTGTTTG
Source organism: Parasteatoda lunata (assembly GCA_949128135.1). Taxonomy (NCBI): domain Eukaryota; kingdom Metazoa; phylum Arthropoda; class Arachnida; order Araneae; family Theridiidae; genus Parasteatoda; species Parasteatoda lunata. The sequence continues at coordinate 89,715,460 of OX421980.1, forward strand.
CTTATTAATAATTTATTTAAAGCAAAACATAAACATTGCGCTTTTCTTTCACAAAAGAGATATCACTCATACAAAAATCAATAGAAATTAATACGCAAATAAACATTTTTTTATCTATCTATATCAAAGTAAATTTAATTCTTAAAAAAGAAAAGTATAAATTATAACATTCAATGATACTCTGAACAGTGAAATCAAATTGCATTGATTTAATCTAGAGTATTGACATTTAAATAAAATATTAAGAAATTGATTCAATGATTCAACTTTACTTATGATTGAATGTTTTTAAAAGGTTCAGTAAAAATAAATAAATTAAGCTGAAAGCTTTTTTTTTATTTATTTGAAGAGGTAAAAAAAATAAAATTAAAATTTTGCTCTTATTTAAAAAAAAAAGAAACTTTACTTTTAAACAAAACAATTTCGATTAATAGTGAAATAATATTTTTAGAAATTCGATTCAAAAAATTCAATCTTTTTCGCAAAGTTTAAAGGTGAATATTGATTAGTTTGCTTTTCCGATGTATTGATTTCTGTAACTGCAAAATATAATTACGAGCGAAGTTAACAGGTGATCTATAAATGAGCTTTGACAAATTCTTGTGGTATTTAGTATAGAATCTCAATGGACACAATTCATCACGTGACTTATCGATAAAATTGCTCTTTCTACAATAATATAGCCCGTCAACAACAAATAGCAGTCATAATAGATTTTTAAAACTACTCTTTAAAACATAAATTACGCGTCTTTTTCTTTTTGATTTATATATAATTAATTTCTAAATTTTCTACACTTCTTAATAAAATATAAAGTTATACTTTGTGTTATTTTACAAACAAACAAAATAGTTATTTTTCTGTTTTTGAATAATGAATAGTTGGTATGAGAAACTTTCTTGTACCCTTTTTTTAAATCGTATTCTTTTGTAAAAAAAAAAAATAATAATAATACCTCTACATTGAACTAAAATTTTGAATGTACTTCCTCTGAAGAATTTTTGAAATAATATGTTTAATTAACTTTTAGAAACACTTAATTTTTTGGGTTGTGAAATATGTAACAGGTTGTAAAATATGTAATCAGCTGTAAATAGGGAATTGCTTGATATTTTTTATTTATTAAATGTTTTTCTAATTCTAAGAAAAAAAACTTAAAGTTCGGTTTGATTGTCATCTTATTTATAAACAAAAGATTTGTTTTTCTATTTATAAATAATAAATATTTGATACAGGAAGCACAATGATCTGTCTTTCTAAATTTTATTCTGCTTAGAACAATCGATTTCTCTAGAGCAAAAATTTTTATTATACTTCATTTAAAAAAAATTAAATAATATATTAGGTAAACTTTCAAAAGCACTTAGTTTTTGATATTTTAAAGTATTTCGTAAAAATTCTAAAGTTATCTTGAATATTATCTTATTTATTATAATTAAGCAAAGGATTTATTTCCCCATTTTTAAATAACATATATTTGACAAAATGAGCACAATATTCCACTTTTTTAAAATTTCTTTTTGTATAAAATTATCGATTTACCAGGAGCAATAATTCTGAACATTTTCTTTAAATAATATATTAAGTGAGCTTTTAAAAACACTTTAAATTTAAAAGCATGTTGCTGTAGTAAGTGGATACTTCCATACGAATCCTCAAAGAATATGGTTTTTAATAGAATAATTTGCTATGTCAGAACCTCTAGTGAAAATTCGATTTTTACCTAAAATTACATAGTTTGAAGAAGGAATTTCAATTAATTAAGCTTAATTATTAAATTTTAATTATTCAATTTGCATAATAAATTTAAGTTTTTTTTACAAATTCAGTATACTTGTTTTACTACAAATTATCTAATTTCTTAGAAATTAAAACTTACAATACTTCAGTTCTCTTTTTCTTGTTTTGACATGCTTTGTCATGAAAAAACCATACTAAATTTTATCCAAAAAGGTAATTGAACAGATAATTAATTCAAAGTTTGATATTGCACAAGCATCGTTCTTCGTTTAAGATATCTGACTAGTGCAAAAACATGATTTTGGTCAAAAGTTTTGAAATTGTGTTTATTATAAATCCCTGTACTATTTGCTTTCTAAAAATTTGTACTCCATTTATTTACAAAGTTATAGAGTTTTTGTGTAAGGTTATTACAGACTAATGATAGACTAATGATTGACTTTAAATGCATTTATCTCAAAATCAAATTTTACATCACCTTACAACACGATATCTCCTGTGTTTTTAAGTGAGTATTTGTGATTATAGCGCAAATATTGTGCACTATAGACTAAAAAAAAAGAAAAAATTCATTTTTTATGCATGAAATTTTTAAAAATTGTCTTTTTTAACTGCATTGATCCATAACTCAGTATTATATGCACTTGCTTTTAAGATAATAGTTCAAAACATAACTAAATAAAATCCTTAAAGGATTTTTTTTTTTTTAATTTTTAAGCGACAGAATTTTTTTACGGTGTTTAGCGTACATGCATAAAAGTACCTTCTTTTTACCTAAAAGTAGCCGTTAAAAAAATAATAATAGTTTTTGCTGGCTTTATAAGCACATAATAAAATAGATGAAATAGTTTTTTTTTGTAAATTTTATATTAATATTTAAAAAAATTGTCAAAACTAGTCGGATACCTTAATTAGTATACAATATATTAAAAAGTTTAGTATTTTGCCAGTATATTGATTTTTCTATACTTTTTAATTTTTCCATACATTTCCATACTTAGCTGATATTAATATTTTTTAGAATACCTTATTTACTTCGATTTCTATCAAATGAAAATTATTTCGATATAAAATAATATTTAATGTTATTTTAGAAGGATTACAAATGGAATAAAAATTTAAAAATTTAATTTTATTAAATATGCAACTTAGACTTAGTTATCGCAATAAATAATAATCAATAACATTGCAATGGTAGATCATATTTGCTTTTAATGCTGATTGTTTTTTATTGTAGATCTTAATTACGTGTAATTATGATTGTTTGTTATTATGATTATAATTTAAATCTAATATATTACTTTTAACTGTAATTACTTACTAAATTCATTACTTTTATTATATACTAGTATTCAATAGCATCAATAGATCGATAAAGGTACATTTGAGGTACCTTTATCGTTGATGTTTCTCATACTTGAAAATTTATATTTAATATGCACATAATATTTATATTATTCTAAGAGAACTTGAATAAATAGTTCAAATTACCTTGCTGCAAAAAGTATTTATAATTATTATTGTAATTTAAATATTAAAATTTTTAACTGTCCAACTGTGTTATCTGTTTTAACTGTATCACTAGAATAGACAAAAAAAAAAATCGAATAAAGAAATTTTTGTGTCTAAGTCCTTCACATGTAAAAAACAAGGAAGTCTAAACCAAGGACGGCTTGATTCAGTGGAATCAGATTTAACATTGATAGAGGTAAAAGACTAGCAGCTCAGGTCAAAAAATAGTTGTCCTGGAAAAATCTTCAACTGAAAGCCTTGGCTCCCCTTGGGCTGCCATGCTACTATATGATGATAAAAAACTACTATTCTTTTTATAGCTAGAAAGAGTATTTTTTTTCAAATAAAAAAGAAACAAAAAACTTGAAAATGTCAATTTATTCAAAAGATAAACCATTAATTTAATCACTTAAGGGAAACATAATTTGCCATTAATAATTTTTCAAGACGTTCGTTGTGAAGAAAACTAATATTCATTTCTCATAAATATTTATAAACGAAAAGACAAGGAATAAAATATTAGTTTGAAATAATAACAAATTTATTCAACAAATTAAATGTATACTAAAAGAAATGTAAATTAAATTAGCAATGTAATCTCTTGTGATCACATGCTGAGAAGTAATTTTTATGGTTAGAAAATCGAAGCTCAAGTATGTTATTTATCTTGTACTGACAATTTTTTAAGTGACCGAATTTGTTACAAAAGCGTACTTTAAATAAACATAATAAACATACTTTTTTTTCCCTAAGAATTTGGAATCTCATTAAATGAGGAATAACAACAAACTGAAAAAAAACGGGGATTTAATAGTATTATCCAGAGATAGCAAATAGTTTTCTAATAATGAGTCAGTTACATTGCGATTTATTATTTTCGGGTGCCTAGTGCCTTGCACATTTTTTCTTGAGCTTGTAGTACTTTATTTTTAAACTATAGAATTACATTATTAAACTACAACACTTCTCTCTTTAGGTAAACAATCTTTCTTTTACAAACAAATGTTTTAGAAAATTTCACATGGCACAACTGTTTGTACAATTTGAAAGATCAAGCTTTCAGAAGTGATGTATTTTTCGCCCATGCACAATTTGCAACAACCAAAATGAGCTTAAGAAATTAAAAGCCTTTCTTTTTCAATACCACGATAATTAAAAAAGAATTCTTATATAACTCTTTGAAATGATTTGGAAATTGATAATATTAAAAGGACGTTAATCACTTCTTACCGTATTTGGGATCTGAATTTTGTAGGGGTAAAAATGACAATTCTAACAGCTTCAAACATGACCTTTTAGATTGTGCCAACAGTTTCGTCATGTAAAATCTTCGAAAACATTTATTGGTAAAAGTACAGTATAGAAGTGTTTTCATAATTTTGCCCAATCACTGTATCTTTGCTGTTTAATTATTAACTTGCTTCAAATAGAAATAGAAGAATGTCTATTAAATGAGGATTATGGAGAATCACACGGAAATTGAATAAAAACTTCACCTGTAGAATTATCTTCAAAAATAATATGCAAATTAATAGAATTAAAGAATTTGTAGCAGTATTTATTTATTTAAAAAAATTCCACCAATGTTTACTAAAATAAGTTATTAAATTACTTTTTTAAGGAATAAAAAAGTTATTTTTTCAATTTAATTTTTTACACTTAATGTTGAATATAATATTTTGTGATCTGGATAGTTTAAATTATCTTTTGAAGAAAAAAGAAACAAGTGTAATAAAAAATTTTAAATGAATTCCTGGGATATGATGAATAAAATTAGCTCAATGAAATAAATTTTCTATTCCGTATATTTTAAAATATCTCTTGAGAAAAAACAGATGTAACAACAATTTTTATATGTATGCTTAGGATATAATGAAAAAAAAAAAGAAGCTCAATGAAATATATTTTGTGGTATGCATAGTTTAATTTAAAATACCTCTTGAGACAAGATAGGGGTTAAAACTTTTTAATGTATTCTTAGGATGAGATGTGAAAAATAAAAGAAGCTCAAATGAAACAAGTGATAGTTAACTGTGCACAATGGAAGATGAATTAGATCCAACGTAAAATTTGTTGACAATGCTGGAAGCTATCTATTTCGGTATTGCTATTTTCACATCTTTAAAGGAGTGTTGGATGATAGAACTCTGTAATTCGTCTGAAGATAGTGTTATAAATGATGACTCATCTCTTCAACTTACTCTTCGTCATAATTTTTTAAATCTTGAAAAAGGGCTAGTTCCTGGATTAACATATAACGGTAAATATTATCTTTTATGTTTATTTATGCATTGCACAAATAACCTCTTCCTTACCACATATATGGAACTTCCCTTTTTAGGTTCTAAAAACACTCTATAAAAAAATTTATAGTTTTACCTTCACTGAAGTATCCGTTGATATTTAAGCTTTCTAGGTATTCCAAAATAGATGCAGAACATGTAAGTTATTTGGGTAGAATTCCACATAAACAGAAGTGATTTTCGAAAAATGACGCTAAATTTACGTGTTCGAAAAAGTCCGCATATATGGAGCTTCGCTTCTTTGCTTCTAAAAACAAGAAAACTTATAGTTTTACCTCTTCACTGAAGCATTCGTGGGTATTAAAGCTTTCTGGGGATTCCGCAATAAATGCAGAACATCTAAGTTATTTGGGTAGAATTCCACATAAACAGAAATCATTTTCGAAAAAGGACGCTGAATTCCCGTGTTGGAAAGGGTAACTAATTTTAAATATTACATTATATAATTCAGTTATTCCGAAAATATTTCTTTTCTTTTGACTCAGTAGTTCTATGATCTGTACGAACCTTTAAATTTATATTTATTTAAAATATTTTAAAATAATACAGTCAAGAACATACAGGTCCGCGTACATATGGCGAAATTTATAACAGTGTAGTCAAGCGAAATCTTATAATATTAGTTAAATTCTATTTTGTATCCATTTAGTAATATTTTTATGTGTATTTTATTTCATTATTTTTTTTTTAGGTCTATACATACATTTAATAACTTTAACTTCTTGCGTTTTTTTTTTTTTTTTTTTTTTTTTTTTTCAAAATTTTGAAATTTCACCCTTAAGAATTTATTTTTATAGTTAATGTTAGATTCTTTTCAATAATTATTTATTTTACGTGCTTTGCATCCTTAGAATAGTTTTGAAACTGAGATTCCATGCAGTAATGTATCTCATTGTAAAAAAAACTTTTTTTTTAAAAAAGTTCTTAATAATTAAATCTATTCATCATTGTATTTAATTAGACCATAAAATTACATAATATGCATGTTTGTTCCGACTTTAAATGCTTAAATGCTAAATGCAATAATATAACATTTATAATGTTTATATTATTTTACTTTGTTACGAGCTGCGGTCCACGAATGTGTACTTAAAATTATTAGCCCCCTGGCAGCATAATTCATATTTTTTTTATTTTATTCTGACTTATAAAATAAAAATTCAGAACTCTAAAATATTTTTTGCTATGTTCCTTTATACTTCAGTAGTGAAGAGGTTAATCATAATTGTAAAATTTTTTATATCATTCTTATATATTTGATTAAATTCTTCATTCTTTGATAATATATCAAGCATAAATATAAAATTGATTAAATGGCAATAGCTAGAAAAAATACAAGTTTTTGGATTAACAAGAAACAATAAATATTATACTAATTACAATATACCAATATATATGTTCCAAATATATGTTCCAAAAAGATAGCCCTTAAAGTGTATTTTTAGAAACCTTATCAAAAATTAAAACAAAAACGAACAAGGGATTGCAAATAAATATTTAAGGAAGGAAAAAAACGCTTTTGATAACTAACAAATTATAGTAGAGAAAGTTCGATGTAATAAATATTAAGAAAAACTTTAATAAGAGGTTGAAACATAAAGGTGTTTATAATAATCGTCTTACTTCTCTCTGTGTCTTCCCGTAGTCTAATAAGTCTCGTAGTTTATTACATTTGCTTCTTAAACTGTGATTTTTCAGATTTTGAATCGTTTTTTACTCGTTTAAAAACTTATGAATATACTTTTTGTTTTCATATTTGATAAGGACTCCAAAAATATACATAAAGAGTAATCTTTGAAAGATATCAAGTTTAAAACGTATTAATATTTATTATTAAAAATTCTAATATATTTGTTTTCAAAAATAATATTTATATTGAAAAAAGGATATTTATTAGTTTAAAGTTGAAACTTGAAAGGAGTCGACCTTTCTTGGGGATTTTTAAAGCTCTCTTAACCAAATACCTACAAACTGAACACGAAGTACTTTAACAAATCATGTCGACAAAAAATACCTTGTTTTATAACCTTCTCTTTTACGTTTTTTTTATTTTATTATTATTATTATTATTGCTTAGTAAAGCTTGTATATTGCATTCGCATTTTGGACTCTTTCAGGGCTCATTTTTTTAATTTATTTTTTTTCTTTTCTTATTTTAGGACATTTTATTCATTTTAGTTATTTTTCATTTATTTAATTTTTTAACAATCCAATTGTGTATTTTTTTGCATTGTAAGAACTTTTTTTATCTGTCATATTTTAAATAATTTTTTTTTACTATTTATGTCTTATATATTGTGACTCTCAATATCTCCTCTGCAATTTTGTTTTCACTACACTTTTTTTCGCTCCGTTTAACATTTATTTCAAACTTTAATGAAAATTGCAACTTGAGTTTCTTAATAAAGGTATAACAATTATCGGTAACTTTAAAAAAGAAATACTATTTCAGATTTACATTCCTTTTATTATTTGTATTTTTTTTTATTTTAAGAAAACATTTTGATATTTTTGATGTTCTTTGCTATTTGGGGGATTTTCAGCTGAATAAAGTCAGAATTCCATTAATCATCTTTTGTTTAAAAGACTTATAAACTATGGGCACTTCTCAAAAGATGTGAACATAACACAAATCTAAAACAACTTTTAAGTTTAAGTTTAATTAACAGTAAGAATTTTGAGTAAATTTATATCTGTCAAATGACAAGAAAAAACATAAATTTTTGCAAAAGCTTTCTACAAATATCTTTTAAAAAAATTCTAAAAAAAAAAGTCCAGTTTTGAACTTTCAAGTTGTTAGTTGGGTCAATGTAACATCAAATTTTTTGTTTTTTAGAAATTGAGTCTAGACGTTTCCAAATAAAAATAAGGATAAAATATTTTAATAGAACGATTTTTAAATAATATTTTTAACAAATTGTAGCAATGCATAAGTTATAATTTACAAAGTGAAAGATTTAAAAAATTCAAAAAGAAAAAAAAAAAAAAAAACAATTTAATGTTTTGACACATGTCCTAAAAGTAATGTACGAAATAACTCTATAATTGTAACAAAAAAAAATAGATTTAACTTAGCGCTTTGAACTTATTTATCCTTCAGAATTTTTCAAGTGATGATTGAAGATTTCTCCGAAAATTTTGAAACAAAATACTACTTTTGAAATGTAGGGTTGTCCAAGAAAATGTAACGCACGCAACACCAGTAGTATTTCCTATAATGGTTCTGCTTAAGATAATTATAAATTTAATTTATAATTATTATATTATTTATATTATTAATTTATAATTATTATAAATTAATTTATAATTTAATTTATAATACCGTTTATTATAAATTTAAAATTCCTCTTAACTTTCTTAAAATACTTTACTTTTGTTTGTACAATTATTTACAAAGTTTTCGCAGTTTTTTGCAAGGTGACTGATTGACTGATGATAGCAATAGACTGATGATTTTAAATTTTTAAATGCGTGTATTTAAGAATCAGATTTTTCACATTTTACCATTTACAAATTTTAGACAATTATTTTCAAAGCAGCATGATATCTCATGTTGTTTTGAAAATAATTGTGTAAAATTTTTCTTGAGTGTTTATGATTATAGCACGCGTGTTTTGAACTCCAGACAAAGAGAAAAGAATAGAATTTCATTTTTATACATGTCATTTCGTAAAATCAAGTGCCGAAATTTTTAAATATTTTCTTTTTTAACTACATTGATTCCTAACTCCCTAGTATATGCACTTGCTTTTAAGATAATAATTCATTGCATTATTGATAGCCTTCTAAGTAAAATCCTCAAAGGAATTTTTGTTCTTGGTCACATAAATTTTTCACAGTGTTTAGCGGATATGTAAAAATGCCTTATTTTTAGTTAAAAATGGCCATTTAAAAAAATAGTAATAAATTTTTTGCCATTTTATAAGTTACTACACATAATGAAACAAGTCAACTAGTGTTTTTTTTTAATTTTATATTGCTATTTAAAAAAACAATTGTCGAAACTTGTCAGATCCCTTAAGACAATCTGATATTCTAAAATTCAATGTTATTAAAATGTTATTTTTATTTATGCATAAGTAGTGAATGTTCAGCTCATCCAATATAAAATCAAATTCAGAATTAACTGTTGGTAACGTTCCAACCTTTTGAAAAGAGCCATCTTCTAAGAAAGTAGTTTTTATACTTTTGTTTTTCCCGTCATTTTTATGAATTTGAAACAATCTGAATGCTTTTCACATAATTAGAAGGAATTTTTGAATGCATAAAAGAAAGGCTTTAAGAATTAAAAACTGTCCATGCAAAATAAATAAAATGCTGAAGAGATGAAATATCGATTGAATGCAGATGTTGGTCTTCACAGGGAAACCTTATGTCATTGAGTTTTTTTTTTCTTACCGTAAATTTATGCTCACTTTTTTATCCAAAACAAATTCAACTAAAAAGCCAAAAATTTTAATATGATGCATATAATTACTGTAAAAACGCATGTATTAACGGTGCTTACATGAAATCCTGGTAAAATTATCGAACTGTATGGTGATGGCATTTCTAGCGAAAAAAGGAGCATAATATTAATGAATATATATATTTTTCCCCCAATGCCCACCTGTGTTAGCATCCGGCAATTCAGGCATATACAAGGCGATTTTGTTGACTTCTCTTTCAGGGGCACCATATTAGGTGGGTCAACGTCGCACCCACAGTGAGGACAGATAGTACAGAGAAGGAAAGCCCTTGCCCGGGATTCGAAACCAGAAGCTTTCTGTAATATATATATTACGATTTTCGGTGGGTAATTAAGTTAACCCACTAATCGAGTATCAACTGACTGCTGAAACTTTGACTGTATGAAACCTAATTCATCATTTGGTCTCTTCCATTTATGTGAAAGGCAAGACCATCACAATCAATGCTATCAGTGAAATATACTCTAGAGATTAACCCTTTCTGCCGTATTTAGCATCTATTTACGCGATGCATCATATTTAGTTGGTGTCAGAGTGATAATGTTTGATAACTGTCCCAATCTGCTACTGGATAATATTCTATCAACCTACTATATTGGATTAATAAAATTAAAAGTCTATTTTAAATGAGCTTAATATGTTTTGTAAGTCGTATTTCGGAGTAAGGTGTTTGTTAGGTAGAAAGCAAAATATAACACGAAACCTGCCTAGAAGCATTAGAAGAAATTGAAAAACAGATGTTAATTTTGCGAGGTTTGTCAACTCATTTATAAGAAAATTCGACTTGCTTTGCACACGACTTGGTGCACCGTTCAGTGAAGCGGAGAAGACTGCCGTAACGAAAGGGTAAAAACAATCTCATCCTTCTAATTAAATTTGTGTTAAACGAAACGAGGCAAAAAATTTTCAACAAATTCAAAAGACCCAAAATAATACATTGTAGATCTACAATATTTACCTAGAATTTAGTTACATTTTTTTCCCCGTGTATGCATTTTTTTATGCATTTCAAGCTTATAACGCTATGACACGGAAGGAACTTCTCATAGCAAAGTCTGTTCCACTCTCTATTGATATTTTTAAATTTAAAGTTTATAGAAAAGTGTATTCAGGTAAACCTAGAGAAAACCATGAAGTTTCAAATACGGATTATTTTTTCTTCAAAATATCAAAATGCAAACAAATTATTGCAATATTACTTCCCTACTGCAAAATAATAAGCAATTCTATCATCATTGTTTTGCATTTTGATATTCTGAAAAAGGAATTTCAACATTATGGTTCACTCTAGGCTTACCTGAACCTAATTTTCTATAATTTAAATTATGAAGGGTTCCTCTTAAATGACGAAAGCACCTAATGCTATTTTATCGTTCAAATGACTAAATAGATGCTATATAAAATTTTATGCTCTGTGATGAATTTCCGATTGACTTAAAAAGTTTGAGAATCTCAGGTAAATAGTAAAATAATAATTTCTTCTCTTGCAGTTACACTAATGAATCGAAATTCTGATTCAATTGTTCCATTTGCATTGCAAACAGAACCAGCTTCTTCATTTATATTGTCCTCATCTGATATCATCTTGTGCGATTCATCAAAAATTGTAGGATTTGTCAATGAAACTTGTATATTTTCAATTATTATTCCACTCAATCTTAATAACTCACTCTTATTTTTGTAAGTATTTATTTCTCTTCTGTTTATAAGTTAAATGCAAAAAAATTACTAATATTGATTAGATAAACAAGTGTTATTCTACCAAATTTAATAGTTTTGGGTAAATCCTAACTATTCTTTTTATTTTGATGAATCTATAAAAAAATTGTTTTTCCTTGGTGAAAAAGTTATACATTATCTTTTAATTCCCAGTATAGAGTAGCCTTGCATAAAGCTATGATTCATCGAATATTTATTGTAAAAAAGTATTTCTTTTATTCAGAACACTTTTTATTTTGTGTGAATAACAAATGGTATTTAATTTGATAAATATAAAATTGGCAATAAATTTTGGAAGTTTTTCAAATCAGGAATTCAAACAGCATGTCATTACAGTTTTTAGTAAATTATATACACATGTACAATATATACACATGTAATATATATACATGTAAATATATACACATGTACTTATACTTAAAGTATTTTTTGCTTTAGGGTAGGTATTTTATTTTAATACCATCATTTAAATAGCCTATCTATATCGAATTCGCTGCCAATGATGTTCATAGCCGTAATTCGATACTCAAAAAAATAGAACTCTTGGAACAAGCAATGAGATAAACTTGCCATTGTGGTGGACTTTTTAACCCCATTTGTTTTTGGTGGAGAAGAAAATCATGAAATCCTCCCGCGACACTAATACCAAATTTACATGAAAACGGTGACATGAAAACGGACTGAAAACAGGTGAACACCTTAACACCTGAAAGCGGTCTTCTGACGTTACAATTATAAAAAAACACTTACTGAAATTTACACCATTCCTAAAGTTAAGAATGCAATTTTTCTTTTGCTTTTCATCACCGTCGCCCCAATTTTGGGTATACAACTACTAATGTTCAACTCCGTAGCCTTGTAATTTTGAACCCAATCCAGAAGACAAGGGAACTCCTGGATCAAGTATTGGGGGAAATTTTTTCCTTCATTGAAGATTTTTGGATAGAACTAACCCGCATTTGCGTTACATGGAGAGGAAAACCAAGAAAATCTCCCACGGTTAGCCTGACGGTAAGGGGACTCTAATCCATGATTCGTTGACCACTGAGGATGTTTTATGTCAGCACTGTGGTCGGTGCGAGCCGGGGGCGGTATTGGGATTGACCAACCATGGCTGGGATTCAAACCAGGTTCACCTCATTGGAAGGCGAACGCTCTATTCCTTTAGCCACCACGGCTCAAGAATTATAATTTGAAGAATAGGCGAAACATAAGCACTTGACGCAAAGAGCAAATCATCACGCGCTCAAATTCCACCCTTACTCGGAGGTGTCTACTGCCGACACAGTCGGAACTCGGAACGCACTGCCGAAAACTCCAACAAATTAAATAGCTAATAAGCGCTAATCTTTACTGATTATTAGTCAACAAAAGTATGAAGAATTATATAAAATAATTCATTAACTTAATATTCTAATTATTATTTTTGTGTTATCCATACAAAATGGTTAGTAACTAGAACGTGACTTTTTGTTATACACTTCAATCAGGTGTTACTACTGTTGTTGCTTCATTGTTGTTGTTGATTTTTTATGTTTTAAGAAGTTTAAAAATCATTTTTCTACATTGACCCTGTTAATACTTTGTATACTACAGTAGTTTAAAGCTTTATGTATAATTTAATATTTCATATATTTTTATATCTTCATTGTGATTTTTGAAAAGAATTTCCTCGTTTCGAAAACACTTCCATGCAAAAGAATATTCCATGCTATACCAGGGAATACAAAAAATAGCTGGCCAAAGTTTCCCCTATTGATTTTATTGATAAAAAAAAAACAATATATATATATATATGCAATTTTTTTCTATTTTTTAATTTAACAATGATTAAAAAATTAATGATTTTTTATTATTTTCATGTAAAATAAAAACATATAAAGTAAATATAATCAATTTCTATTTTTTCTTACAATCTGTTATTTTATATTATTTTTTCTACTTTTGATTTACTAAAAAATACTAAAGATTAGTAGTTTAATGCGATTTAATGTTATGAGTTTCGGCTAGCTTTCTTTGAGCTCTGACCATTGTGCGACAATGCTTGACTGAAAGCTGTCTAGGAGAGGAAAATTATCAGGCTCTCATTCCTCTTGTGACCTGATATCAGGTCTCGTCCTAAAACGAAATACCAGTAAAAGTATTTCACTTCAGCACTATAATCGGTGTCCCAATGAACGAATCGACCAGTCATAACTGGGATTCGAACCAAGATCGCACGTCGAGTGAGTGCACTATTCCCTAAAGATATTTCAATGAGTGTAAGAATTTGTACTACTTTGTTTATGAATAAGTATTGACTCAATTTTTTTATGTATTTTCAATTGATCTGTAAGTATTTACAAATTAAGTTAGAAATATATTTTTAATAAAAATGATACGTTATAAAAAAACTTGTTATAATTGATTTTTCTTCCACAGACTGACCTTTAGAAGACATGATAGCACTTGGTCTACATTGCTGCAAAATGTTCCCGTACGTTCCGGTAAGAACTTGATTTAAATAAATAAAATCAGTTGCATGATTCAAAATAGTATCTAAATTGATGAACAGTTGCTTTATTCCGAATTTAAATAACAATTTTATTGATCTTTTCTAAAGATTTTTCAGCATAGAATTCGAATTATCTGAATTGAATTGTTTTGAAAAACAATATCCATAAAAATGACTGCATGAATACATGCATATGTTACTGTGATTGACCAAAATTGGTGATTGTTGACTTCCACCGGTGAATGTTGACAATCACATAATTTCTTTGCTAAACGTCCGAAATATATACTAGGTCTAGTTAAGTGCCATTGCTCGGTATATATTTACCCGGTATATCCTACTCTGATGTTTTTTTAAGGTTCAGTGCCTCTGCCCGGTATACCCTACTCTGATGGGTTTTTTTTTTAAGGTTTAGTGCCACTGCCTGGTATGCATTTGCCCGGTACACCGAACACAGATGCTTCTCCTAATCTATCCTCAGCAGTTATTAAAATATCGAATAAATATAATAATATCAACGAATAAACTAATATCAAATCGATATAACAAATATTTGGGACCAAAGCGATTATTGAAATTCTCTTTATTACTGTCATTCATGGAAACATATACATTACAGACATATATTGTTTTTGTTCATTTGCAAGAAAAATATATTTTAGAGTTTGATTTAAAAAAAGTAATAAGAAAGAAATAGGCAATCATGATTTTAAAAAAACGTTTAAATTTTTAAAATTTTGGTAGCAAAATATTACTAAGCACAAACTGAATTTAATCAAAAGAAGTTTAAAACTATTAATTTTGAAGCATAATATTTTTTGTTAAATAATAAATAAGAAACGTCAATAGTTTTAAATTTTAAAAGGATTTGAGAACCAAAACGCTTGAGCATTTTTTGTTTACGCATTCCTTCAAAGAAATAAATGCATTTTTAATCTCTTCATAATCCATAGTCCATACTAAATTAATCTGTCGCTTCTTAAAGACTGTATTCACTGTGATTATTTTTTCCGAGATAAATTTTACATTTTGTCTGATGAGGGGCACACGGAGGGCCAGAAATTTATGTGAGTGTCTTCTATTGTCATTAAAAAAAGAATTTCAACATTTTTAAGAATTATTTAGAATATGAAAGAAATAGTTGACTATATGTTATACATAAATAAATAGTATTCATATTTATTTGACGCTATTTGTGCCTTTTTTGCGTTGATTAGTTTTATTAATGGAATAAAAACTCAGACGTGGTTTTCATCTTTCTTAAAGAAAAAATAATAGTTGAAGAAAAGGAAATATTAAAAAAAGGAGAGAGTGGGAAAGTAAGATATTTCTTAAACATGCAAAAATTAAAAAACAATCTGTGTGTAAAATCTAAATGTAAAACATGTTGCCAAAAAATATGCTAAAAAATAGATAATTTTAAACATTTCATAAGATAGATATTTTTTAATCGGGAATTATTTAAAACAAAATTATTAGGAAATGTCTCATCTTCTTTAAAAAAAATTCCCGAGATTTCCTTATATTAAATAAACAAAACCATTAGCTTGATAAAAATCGCAATTGATACTCTAAATTGTTTGAAATGAGTAATTAAATAATCTAGATAATTGAAAGGCTTCTGGATTAAAAGTTTTGAAAATATTTCACTTTTAATTTATGTTTGGAAAATGGTATAAAAATATTTAATAAAATATTAGCTTTCTTATCACTAGTTTTTGAATTCTATTTAGTTCCATGTGCATGCATCAACGAAATAAATATTTGCTACTCATTTAAGCTCAATATTAAATCATGTTGTTAATGTTTCAAAACTTTTGCAGATTGCTACTATATGCAACCAGTCGATGATGTTATCATAACGTCCGAAGAATTATTAGCAGTGAAAGCTGTTTTAGTACAATCACCAGAAAAATCAGGGCTTCGTTTTGATGTATGTAAAATTCTATCATTAAAATTAACCCTTTCTGTGGAGGGTGAATTAAATTAGTCCCACTTTTGTTAGCAGAAACTTTTTCAAACATTTTCAAGATATTTCAACTTTACATAATTGAATCGAACAATTCTTTCAATGGACCCCTGAAAGGTTTAACAAGAAACATGTAATTCCACTTAAAATATTACAAAACGCTACTCATAAAATGTGTTCTTGTGGACTCCCAGAATCTGGATCTGTAGCCACAATCTAAAAGTTATCTCCCCAACAGTTTAATCTGTCCAACATCTCGAGTTAACTTCACGAATAAAGACATTTATACAATTATTCGTAAAATTCATGTACTCAAATAAATAAAAAGTTTTAAGAAATTTTACCAAATTATTAAAATTTTAAAAAATAAGTATTTTATACCTATAAAATGAATTCTTTCATCAATTCATTTTATGAGTATCAAATACTTATTTTTTTGATTTGAGCAATATTAATAAAAGAAAATCAAGGGAGTCCATTTCATCAAGATAAGAGAGGAACGGCTTATTCTATTTTTCACAAAAAATGACAATTGGATTGCATTTTGAGGACTACTAGGTTTTGACAAATCAATAACGTGGTATATTGGGTCTACCCGAGAGTTATCATACAGTGAAGACGGGCTGTGCTGAAGATGGGCTTCCTGTCCTTTCGCTTTTTCTCAAATTCAGTTTTCATGGACCGTTCTTCCCCCTTGATCTTCAAATATCTTACGTTTGTGATAAATTTGGTCGAAAAAACAATGATGACTCATTGTGATGCATAGAATAAAATGTTACTATATTTAACCGATAATGTTGTTATGTTGAATAACACAGAAGCAAATGCCGGCAAATAAAGAGTTTATTAAAACGTAATATACGGAAAATAATATGTTGCACACACAGTGCTTTGCAAAAGGAATACATCCGAAATAACCAACAATCAGTCAGCTTCTTCAACTAATATATATAGATTTCCCCTATCGGGAAGTCGTCACATTAAATTACTCAACTCGCGCAACTTGCCTGAGAGGGAGAGGAAAAATGGGATTTTATTTGCATATCAACAACACTCCCCCTGCGAATAAATACACATTTTTCCACAAAATATAAAGCATAAATAAACTAATTTCTCATACAACTTAAACTTATTAACAATTAATCAATTAAATTTATTTGTGACAAAGTCCAAGTGAGCTTGTCAAAAGTTACAGCTTTAGTTAGGAAATCTGTGATCATTTCGTCCGTTTGCACATACTCTAATAATTTTGCCAATTATATCCTTTACGTAATGAAGTTTCAAATTGATAAGTCTCGTTCTAGAAGATGATTTTGCACTATTCAACCTATCAATTGCCGATTGATTGTCAGACGAAATGGTCACAGGTTTCTTTACAAATATAGAACAATGCAATTCTTCTTATAAATTTAATATCAACATTAGTTCTTTACAAACATCACCTAAAGAAACAAGTTCCGTTTCACAAGTAGATAGAGCAACTGTTTTTTGTTTATTGCTCTTCCATAAAATTAAAGAATCACCTAACATTACAATTTCTTCTGAAAATGATTTTCCATTTTCAGCATTTCCCCAGCTTGCATCGGCATGAGCATTCAAAAGTCCTGATTTGTTACTAAAAAATAATTTTTTATCATTCGTACCATTGAGATATTTTAACACTCTTTTAGCTAAATTAAAATGTCGTTTCACAGGTTTATGATTAAATTGAGATAAGTAGCTCATGACAAATGCTAAGTCTGGTCGTGTTCTGTTCGAGAGATATAAAAGTTCTATTAATTCCTGATATTGTGTTTGATTAACCATTTCGTTTGAAAAATTAAAACTCTTATCCTCACCTCTTACGATTAGTGTTCTTACACATTTAGAATCAAACATACCATGTTTCTGCAATAAATAGTTTATATATTCAGTTTGAGACAAAGTTATGCCCTTTGTCCATTTGAAGTTTCGTCCATTTTGATTAAAAAAATTATTTGTATTCTTTTAGTATTATGCCCTTTTCACTTTTATTTATTTCAATACCTAGAAATTTACTCTCTCTACTTTCTTTCACTTCAAATATCCGAGATAATTTTCCCACTATATTATTATACATTTGCAAGTCTGAATAAATAACTATTAAGTCATCTACGTATATTCCAATATAAAAATACTTAGAATTCTCTATTCTAGTGAAAATACAATTATCCGAAGCTAGCTTTTTCAAACCAAGCTTTTCTAATTCCCGTTTAAGGTGTAAATGCCAATTTCGACCTGATTGGGGTAATCCATAAAGACTACGTTTTAACTTGCATACTTTATTTTCACCATACAAATGTTTAAAACCTGGAGGAACAGCCATATATACAGTTTCTTCTAAATCACTATAAAGATAGGCAGTTTTTATATCTAAAAATTTTACTTCTAAATTTAATTTGGCAGATAATGCTAACAACAAACGCAAAGATTCGGTACTTAACACGGGTGAATAAGACTCTAAATAATCACGATTTTTTACTTGATTAAAACCTGCTGCTCATAACCTAGCTTTATATTTATTTTCTTTCATAGTAAAAACCCATTTACTCGTAACTATTTTTACATTTTCAGGCTTATCAACTAGATCCCAAACATCGTGTTCGCGAATAGAATTTAATTCTTCATTCATTGCTTTTTCCCATTTTAACCAATTTTTATCACGTTTAGCTTCATCAAAATTACCTGGAATATTAGTTACTAAGTTTGAACTTGCTTTTGCCTTTATTCTGTCTGACCGACGTACACCTAGCTCTCGTAACCTGTTTTCGTCTTCAATTATTCGTTGTTCTTTTAATTCCCTAATTTTTTCTTTAGTTGAACCTACTGGACGACCACGAGTTTTAGTTTCACTTAAATCCCGGGTATCCTTCAAATCCAGTGGAAATTCAAAACTTACATTTTGGTCTTCTACGTTAGTGTGGATATTAAAAAATGCTTCGATGTCATTAGATTTATCCTCACTAAACGAATTACTACTGCCTAATAATTTCTCATTAAATTTTACTGAACGCTCTTCTATTACTTTATTTCTTTCAGGGTCGTAAATACGATAAGCTCGTCTTTCATTCGAATATCCCAACATAATACCCTTTTTACCTGGAATAGAAAGTTTGTGTCTTAAAGCTTTGGGAACGTGATAGTATACTGTAGATCCAAAAACACGTAGATATGTATAGTTCTGCTTTTTATTAAAGAATAATTCTTTTGGAACTTCAGTTTTACCTTTTCGAGGAGTTAGATTAGTAACATGTGTTGCATAGGCTATTGCTTCAGCCCAAAAATTTAAAGGAAGTTTACTATCACAGATTAATGTTCTAGCTCTATCTAACAAAACTGTATTAGCTCGTTCAGCTTAACCCAAACTTTCTAGGTTGTACGGCACACATTTTTCATGTGTAACTCCGCATTCAGTGAAATAAAACTCAAGATCTTTGTTTACAAACTCAAGACCATTATCACTACGAAATTTCTTAATTTTCTTATTTAGTAAGTTTTCAAATTTTAGCTTAAAACTTACAATGCTATCAAATACTTCGGTTTTGTTCTTAAGAAAATAAGTAAAATACATGCCAGAAAAATCATCTACTAATATTAAAAAATATCTTGAATTACCTAAAGACTTAACTGGGAATGGCCCACACAAATCATCATGTATTAATTCTAAAGTTGTTGAACTTTGAGGAGTTAAAATGCTAAAATAAGGTTTTCTGGTAATCTTAGAAATATCACATGATTCACAAGACAATTCATTATCAATTTTTAAATTTAGCACTTAGACATTTTACGCATATAATCAGCATTTAAATGACACAATCTTTTATGCCAAATTACATTCATTTCAGCTTTATTTTTAACTTTGTTACACCCAGAAAAACATACCTCGTTATTAACATTAGGGTTTAGCTTAACTTCTAATTTTTTATTCACATTTAAAGCTTTCAAAACTAAGCGTCCATTAGGAGCAATAATTAATACTGAGTTTGAATGTGATTTAATCTTATACCCTTTATCCATTAAACATGTAAGTGACAGTAATTCTGGTACATACAATACATTACTAATTATAATTTTTGCATTATTACTTAGTGAATTAGCTTTAACAGTTCCGATTCCATTAGTATCCAATGTAAAAGTCTTGCCCGCCTGGTATATTTTGCTGTCGCAAGCATCTACAGATTCGAACCAGCGTTCATCCTTGCACATATGAGACGTGGCTCCGCTATCCAGGATCCAACATTCGTCCACTTGTCCTTTCTATTCAACTGAAACTAAGGCGAAATTCTCTGGAGTAGCACTATCGGATACCAATGTTTCTTGAAAATTTGGTTTTCGACGACCTCTTACCCTACTGGTCGATGGTTTGCAGCCTCTATCTGTTCCCACTTCTTGATGTTTCGAATAACAATTCCTTGCTATATGTCCCGGTCGTCTACAGGCGTAGCAAAGTTTCCTTGATAAACTCTTCTTCTGAGTAGCATACGCAGATTTCGAATTTCTTTGTCCATGGGATTTCTGTAGTAAATCTTTTTCTTCTTCCCATAAGACTTCGAGTATATCTTCTAGCGACTTTTCTCGTTGAGTTTTTAAAACTTGTTTTATGCGCTCATATTTTCCAGCTAGACCTCTGACCATGAAAAACACCAATTCTCTGTCAGATATTTTCAGTCCCAAGGAAGCGCACTTAGTCGATAATCCTTTAGCTCGAGTTATATAATCGTTGACGGCTTCTGAATCCAGCATTTCTAAGTCCTTAAGTTTGGCACCCGCATCAATCTTTCTATCTTCTTCAAGCCCAGTGTAGGTAGTTCTAATGCTTGTCCACAACGCTTTTGCGTTCTTTTCTTCTGCATATTGCAAAGCTTGTTCGTCTGATAGCGACAACTTCAAGTATGATACGGCATCTTGGTTAGTAGTTATCCAAACTTGCAATTTAACAGGGTCAGTTGGAACTTCCTCTGTCAATGTCGACATTAATTTTTTCAAATTCAAAACTGCTTCCATTTTCATGGCCCAAAGATGATAATTAGTTCCAGTCAACTTCGGAATTCCAAAAACTAAGTCTTTTTCCATGATGATCGTAAATCACGCTCTGCTACCAACTGTTGTTATGTTGAATAACAGAGAAGCAAATGCCGGCAAATAAAGAGTTTATTAAAACATAATATACGGAAAATAATATGTTGCACACACAGTGCTATGCAAAAGGTAAACATCCGAAACAACCAACAATCAGTCAGCTTCTTCAACTAATTCCCCTATCGGGAAGTCGTTACATTAAATTACGCAACTCACGCAACTTACCTGAGAGGGAGAGGAAAAATGGGATTTTATTTGCATATCAATAACAGATAAGATTCTTATTATTCTTTTAACATTCCAATTTATTGCTGATATTTCAAATAATTATAAAAGTACTCTAATTATTGATTTTTTTTTTCAACGTAAAATTTCAGATCAGATTATGAAATAGTTTTTACGAAAGGAAAATATTTTTTTTACAATATTTATAGTAAAGCACGTTTCTCATTAATAGATATTTTTCACTTATACGTCGTTCCTTTGTGATCCCAATTCATACTTAGTCTATGTTAAGGTCAAATATAGGCATAGATTAAGTATGAAATGTGAGACGAAAAAAAGAAACTATCGGTTGTACATGTATTTTTTATTTGCAAATATTTTTCAGTACATAAATATTTCACCTAGATTCGAAAAACTCTAAGCAAAGCTCTGAAAATGTATTTATCCTCTCAATTTTTTTTTTCACATAAATATCCATCTTTATGAAAAGGATTGTATACAGTTCTGAATTTAAACCCATTAACGACTGAATTGTTTGTATGCCGTGACTCAAAAAAAAGCTCCTGTTAAAAAAGTTATACATTTGCTTAGAGTGAAAACAATCCTGTTTTTTTAGGTAAGAAAAATTCTTGTAGAATTCTCGTAATTCGCGTGACATATTGGTTACGCTGGATCATCACGAGTTAAGATGTAAATTAATTTTTTTTTTAAATTGTAGCAGACGGTTGGTGAGTTATTAAATCTGATAAAGTTCGGAATGCGTGTTGCGAAAATGGACACAGCTTGAAGTGCGCGTTTACAGAATGGATGCATCTGAAAATGCGTTTTTACGAAAATGAACATAGTCCGAAACGCGAAATACATGTTTGCGAAAATGGACATAGCATTTTAATTTCATTTTTTATACATTTTTCATGACTACTGTAACTTTTTTTCAAAGAATAAACAAATGAATTACAGTTATAAATAACGTTCCATCCATTTGCATAAATCAATAGTTACTTTTTATTATGCGACTCCGAAGTCCGCAATGATTATGCTTAGTGTTTGAATATGTAAGGAAAAATAA
This sequence comes from Parasteatoda lunata, assembly GCA_949128135.1. Classification (NCBI taxonomy): domain Eukaryota; kingdom Metazoa; phylum Arthropoda; class Arachnida; order Araneae; family Theridiidae; genus Parasteatoda; species Parasteatoda lunata. The sequence continues at coordinate 89,738,057 of OX421980.1, forward strand.
GCGCATAGTTCCTCAATAAATTGTTACATTTGGGTTGAAAACTGAAAAGGAGCATTTCGGGTTCAGTCCATTTTCGTAAGCACGCATTTCGAGCTGTGTCATTTTCGTAAACGTTTATTTCGAGTTTTGTCCTGATATAAAAACTCAGCTACGAGATGTTTTGTTAACAGTTTTAATTACTACTACCTCTATTGTTTTTATAACAATATGATTAAGTGCCAAATTGACAATTTTATTATATCAAAAATATTATTTTTAGGATGAATTTCTTTTATGCTTAATCTTCTGGTAAGCGTCTTTTCATTTTTACGTCGATTTCCGTCGGTCCCTTGATAAAAGCTTAAAGGGCGCTAACGTATGTTATATAATTTTATGAATTGTAATAAAAATGCTTTATTAATGGCTTGTTTAATTTTCAGTTTTACGTTTATTCATTTTTACGAGGATTTACATTGGTTCTCTGAAAAGTGTAAAAACAGTGCTTTACTGCAAAATATAAATTTTATTAAATTTAATAGAAATATTTTTGTTCTTTCACAAGATAATCCAGCTCTCTTCGTATGCAGGGTCCGCACTAAACATTCGCTACCTCGCCAAATGCGAAAAAATCGTAAATTTGACGAATAAAATTGTATTTTGGAGAAAGTGCTGGTGAAGTATTTTTTCCACTGGAAAGAAAAATATATACATATTTAACTCAATCCTCATAATTACGCCAAAATAATTTTTTCTAAACAAATTAGTATTTTTTATTCAATTACAGAAATATCTGCAAATGCGCCGCATAACCAATTAGAATTGAGTCCAAATAATATAAGCCTGAAACAAACTACCTTAAAATAGTTTTCTATAGAAAAAAAATTATCATACAAAATTGTTAAGAATTGCATTTGGCAAAAACTTTCGAAAATTGGGGAATACTTTTGATATTTGGCTAATTTACTGGCTAATAATTTGAGATCCTTAGCTCGGGCCCTGAATATGTGCATATCTTTATAAGATTTGAAGCAAAAAATACTCGAATTTATATTTAAGGAAGAAAAAAAGACAGTAGAGAACCTGATTAATTCTGTCAAAAGTCAACTATTAGGAACCCTTCCAAATGTCATTAAGCCCTCAAACCAGTTTTTCATTCTGCTTTCCTTTCTAGTTGTACTTTTTGTTTCTTTCCTTCTAAAATATTAATTTGTAATTTTTAATGTGCATACAATTTGACAATATATATTAAAATCGGTGATAACAGATTTAATATATATTGATCTACATTATAACATTAAAATATTTTTTTCAGATTAATAATGTGGTAAATGCAACATTTTTTATGCATAACTCATCTGAATCTATAATATCATCATCAATTGAGGGAGGAGGTGAAAGTACGTTCATTGTTTCTGAATGCCAATTTTTGTTAATCGATATCATTACTTGCTACAAATGTAAATTTCATGTGTCTATATCACCTTTTCTTCTCAAATATGGTAAGTATTCAAATCATCCTATTTAATTCTTTCATTTATTTGAGCAATAATGAGAAGAACTATTAAAACAATCTTTATAATTTTTTGTAAATGTATATTCATAATAGTATTTATAATAAAGTAATTATTTATTTTTGCTTATATACAATTCTTCCGCTTTTTATTTATTTATTTATTTAATTTTCCACGGTTGTCGAATCGTAAGACACGGTTCCCAGTTCTACCGTAAAGTACTCGATTTCTCGCACTTGTGATTGGGCTACTTAAGTGGGGAAGCCCTTCGCAGAGAATCAAAATTGTGATGGCATGTCATCGGATCATCCTCAGAGAAGTTTCCCAGACAGGTGCAGCTCTAGTGTGACGTAAATAAACCTTTATTTATCTGGTTATTAATGTCGTAAATGAGCTACACTAACGAGCTATTAGCGGATTCACATTTAAAGTTGATCCAAAAACAATAATGGATTTACGATAATTTAGATCGGAGAGAAAATGGCATTTACACCAACTTTTCTGGTTCTGAAAAAGATGTTATTTTATAACCATCGTTCAACAGCCGACCCAAACTACTAATGTAATTTTTATCCCGATCCACGGGAACTCCTCAATCAAGTATTGGAGTCCTTTTTGACGAAACTTGCGTTACATGGCGATCGACCAGCCTTCGCTGGGATTTGAACCCGGTTCACCTCATTGGAAGGCGAACGCTCTATTCCTTTAGCCACCACGGCTCAAGGATCATAATTTGAAGAATAGGCGAAACATAAGCACTTGACGCAAAGAGCAAATCATCACTCGCTCAAATTCCAACCTTACTCGGAGGTGTCTACTGCCGACACACAGTGGTCGGAACGCACTGCCCAAAACTCCAACAAATTAAATAGCTAATAAGCGCTAATCTTTAATGATTATTAGTCAACAAAAGTATGAAGAATTATATAAAATAATTCATTAACTCAATATTCTAATTATTAGTTTTGTGTTATCCATACAAAATGGTTAGAAGTAACTAGAACGTGACTTTTTGTTATACACTTCAATCAGGTGTTACTACTGTTGTTGCTTTATTGTTGTTGTTGATTTTTTATGTTTTAAGAAGTTTAAAAATCCTTTTTCTACGTTGACCCTGTGAATAATTTGTATAATACAGTAGTTTAAAGCTTTATGTATAATTTAATATTTCATATATTTTTATATCTTCATTGTGATTTTTGAAAAGAATTTCCTGGTTTGTTCTCCTCGCTACTGTTTTTCTACGATAGGTACTCTGACAAACATTTGTCTGGAGGTGTGGCGGTGACTCTGGTAACGAGGTATAATTATTTCAAGTAGGGATGCGGGTCCCTCTTTAAGACTGGTTTTGGAAGAGAAATAATTATTCGCACCTGAAACATCGTTTAGATCATTCGATTTTCTCTTAAAATTTTTCCATTTTTAAAAGAGTCAAAATTTTAATAGCGGTAGCACCCAAAATTTGATATCATAATTTTTACATTTTTTGTTGTTTTTTAAAAAGTATATATTATACAAAACAATAACCCAAAACGATTTTTTTATATAATTTATTTTACAAGATATTAACAATTAAATTTTAAAGCTCTTTTTAATAAAAAATAAATATCTAAGGATAGAATAAATGGATTTTTAAAAAATGTATCTCATTTTACGGGGAAATAATTGAAGTTTTTGATAAAATAATTATAATAAAACAAATGTTTAAAAATTTTAATTTTTATAGCAAAGTTAAGTTGTAAAATGAATGTCAAATATTTTAATAATTTACAATGCAACTGTAATTATTTTGTACTTTTTCCTTGCTTGTTGATTGATTGATTGATTTTTTTTGTGCAATATTAATTTTTTAAAACATTTTACACAAAGTGTGTTTACCGTTCATAATAGCTTTTATATGTAAGCCAAAATAATTTTTTTTTGTAATTTTACTGTTGGTATATCATCTTTTTGAATAATTTCAAATATTTTAATAATTTAGAATGCAACTCTACTGTCACTGTTCCAGAAGGTTCATTTGAATTATCCCACAATGATTCCTGTATTCTAGAGTTTGATGCTCCAACCCACCGTCAAATTTTTGTAAGACTTTTAAACCAATCTAGCAAGAATTGTCACTCATTGCTTTTGGGACCATTAGCTATTGCGCCTGCACATACAACATGGTAAGTTATTAAATCATATTGAGTTTGATTATTATATGTGATCACCAGGAACCCTATAAATTCAGTATTTGTACTTTCGATAGACATACCTGAAAAAAATTATATATTTTGAGTGTGCAGTACTTTAGACTAGTGTAACTATTTGCGCCACCCAGTGGAACAATTTTGCATTCAATATATGTAGTTGAAGTTGATACCTGTAACAGCAGGTACTATCTGCTGTTTTGGTGATCATTTTAAATTTTCCAGGCATGTGCAGAAAACGTATATATATATATATATATATATATATATATATATATATATATATATATATATATATATATATATGAAACTCCTTATTACTTACATTTGAAAACAGAACTAACGTAAATAAATACCAAAATGTGATTCTTTTTAAGATAAAATAATTTTAGAAAAAGAATTGATTTTTGTTAGGTTTAACAAAACCAAAAAAAATTTTTTGGCTTATTGTCCCTTGAACAAGTCTTTGCATTGTACCATAGACAGGTCCACGGTATGCACAATAGACCCAATGAATATGAACACTAAAGCTTTCGAAATACCATTTGTCCAACTAATTTTTTTCTATATCGAGTGTTAAAGGTGTTATGATTTAAATTTTTTAAATTTGCTTTCACTTGGCGTTAAATTTTAACTCGTATTGATATTTAATTAATCTTTCAATGATTTAAAACTGCTTCTATTTATTCTCTAGTGGTTTTATATGTGACAGCTTAATCTTTCTTTGATTATTTTATCTGAAAATAAATCTAATTAGTTTTCACTCAATCAGTCAATCTCGCTTAGTGGTGTTAAAAGTAATAAAATTGCGCTGCGTTTAACATTTTTAAATTAATGTTTAGGCCATCATAATTTAGACTAACGGTTGAAAGAGGATTTTAGCTAACATGTGTATATTTTAATGCCACAAATTGCAATGTGCCTATGCAAAATGAATACCGGACCACAAAATCTTCTAACAAAACTGATAGGAGGGATACAATTTTGACAGGAAACAAAGAGAAGCAACAATATTCTGATCATGTACTTAATTATTTCAGTAACTATGAATAGCCCTTAGGTCTGCGTTAAGATTATGTGCACTTGCATATTGCGAATTTAGTAGTAATTAAAAAGTTAAGCAAGAATTAAATTAAATTAATAAAATCAACCAATTGAGATTCAATTCGAGTGTATTGATAGAAAAGAAATCTTGACTATACAACTGGATTAATAATTGTTCCATAATAGACAGCTAATCGCATTTCCATTTTATGACGTACCTAAATTAACTTTTAATCGAGCTTAAAGCAAAAATGTAAATATCTTTATCATAAAAATGCCATATCTTTGTCCTGAATATAAATAAAAACCGGTTCTTAAACGTACAAAGAAGTTTCCCCTTTCTTCTCAAACATACACAAAGCAAAGCTTGTTATGTCGAAGAACCGGTTGAACCTCCTTTCTTGCTTCAGATATCACATTGTTTATGAGGCAATTATAAACATTCAAAGGTAAACATTCAAGCCTAAACAGTCAAGAGGCTCCAATCCGTACGCGTTGTGCATTACAGATTTTATATCTTGAACTAATTCAGTGAAACTTTTAAAACAAATGACCAATTCATAGAGTTCACTCAATTGCACAAACAGATAATTAGGTAGATTTTAAAATGGGCTGTATTTTCTTTGCTAAACGACGGTTACAACATTGCGTATGAGCAAAGTTGATGGTTTCAAATATCGGAAATTTAGGTTATAGCTCTATCCTCAAAACTTAATAGCTACAAACTAAAATCATGAAAAACTTGCTATTAACATTAAGAAAGCAGAAAAACCTACATAATAAAATTTAAAACAAAAAATCATGAAAGTTGTTTATCCGCGTGTGTCTGGTGATAATCCAGGTAGGACTGTCGGCCGAAAAACAAGACATCTGGCTGAAAAGAAAATTATCAACTGAACTGAAAATCACTCTTTTTCGAAACTAGCACTGAGTCCTCAGCAAATTGCCATTCTTTAGAGATAAACTCATATTCCTAAGGAAGTTTTTATCTAGAAAGGGAATTTAATTACATATCCCTCCTGTGACAATCCAAATAAGCAAACGCATTTTATCTTCAATTATAATTGCGTTTTGGTTTCTTCATTTTTTAACTCCTTGATCGCGAATTTTTAGATTTAACAGTATTTCCCTTTAATCTTCTCTCTCTTATCTGACATTTTTTTTTTATGGCATTTTTAATATACAGGATGGGCTGCAATCTCCACCCTTAATTTATATTTTTAGAATCCTTGTAAATTTGAGTTCAAATTTATTTACTCCATGAGAGTCGCAATAATATTTTAGGCGAAGAAAAAACAAAATCATTACTAAAATCTGACGATAAACCAATATTTAAAAGGCGAGATTCAAAATATCTAAAACTGTATAATTTTTAAAAATAAAAAACGAGAGAAAATATAAAATGAATAACCTTTATATTTAATCCATCAATTCAATTTGTTGTGATATTTATAATTCTGACTTCCTCATTGTCAAATTTTGATAAGGATTTTTGCTTTATCGTGGCTAAAATACTAATTTGAGATCCCTAAATGTGTACACAATTATATCTTCATTTTTGCAAATGATTCTAATATTATATACTTGAGGTAATATTCCTAAAAAATTGGCTATTACAATGTATGTCATTGATTAATGTATTCACACTCATTGATTCTATATCAAATGAAGCAATGCTACGAAATTGTAAAATTAAATTATGCTTCGTAATACATTTTGGAAGCATTACCTCATTTGAAGTTATGCTTGATATTATATTTTGAAAACACTGCCTTACTTGAAATTATGCTTTATACTACTCTAAAAAAATTATAACAATTTGTTGGTACAAAGTATAGTATTCTTACAAACTCTACACTTTTTATAACTCGTTTGGCCTTTATGCTCTACATATTTTTATACCCTTATTTTAGTTTTTACAATTCAAATTCATACATTTTCCTATTTTTAAAGTTTCATGTTTCGATAACTCATTGTATTTTTTTCTTTCGTTTTTAGGAATTCTTGCTCTTCATCAGAATTTTACATATCAAAAAATAATTTTTTACAAATTAAATCAGAAGGGAATATAAAAAATGTCCAGCTCAAATATGAATTTCTTTCCCCTTGCTCCAACCGAACTTTATCAGATAAACCTTTTGGCCATTTTTGTAATTCTGGTTATCCGGAAATTTTTTTCGGCTGCAATATTTCCTATTTCATTTATGTGCCTTTAGGTTATTCCATAGAATTGGAATTGAGTGTCTTAGGATTTTCTGATGGTGCCTTCTGTCTTAACAATTCACTCCAAATTTCAACAAAGAGTGATCAAGTGCTATTGAATTTATGTGTTGATACTTTAAAAGAAAAATTAAATACGTACACATTACAAACAAAAAGCAATCATATATACATCCGAGCAAACATTCTCACTGATTTAGCTCAAAAAGGTTTTTGTGCTACTTATAAAGCGCTTCCAAATGATGTTAGATTATTTAGTGATTGCCTTTTTGGCTGGACATCAGGGCAAAAATTTTGTTATAAAGTTTTTGATCAGAAACTAACATGGACAGAAGCTGCGAAAGCTTGCCAAGCAAGAAGTGGTCATTTAGCTAGTATCACGGATAACAGCATTGCTCAACTCATCGATTCGATAATCAAATATAGGTAAGAGCATTTTGATTATCTAAATTATAAAAACGAAAAATATGTTTTCTTAATAACTCTCAAAACTTAATCACACTTGTTAATAATATTTCTCAATGTTAATAATAATAATCTCTAAAATCCAACAGATGTCTGTATAAGGATTAATTGTATTCAGTTTTCTCTATGACACTGTACCATGAACATCATTCTTTGTTCTTTTGTTATTAAATATACTTTGTTAGAAAAAGAGAATGTTAAATACGATGGTCTCGGGATTTTAAAGCATTGGTGGGCCCGATGATCTCGGGGTTTTAAAGCATTACAAACACAAAGTATATTTAATAACAAAAAATAGGAATGATGTTCATGATATAGAGGAAACTGAATATTATTAATAATTATACATTACTGCGCCATCTGCTGGATTTTAGAAAGTATTATTATTAAGATTGAGAAATATTATTAACAACACTGTCATTCTTTTAAGAGGACGCAATACCGCAATTCGTAATGAATTCTTTTAAACCTAAATTAGTTATTTAAAATTTGAAGTGTTGAGAAAAGTGAGTTCTGGTAAACCACGAAGCTTTAAATGCCGAAAACACGTTACAAACAAGTTATTGCAGGATATTGCTCCACGGCGTAATCCTGATATTTTTATATCTTGATCAGCAGTTAAAAACTTGATGGTTGGTAACCTGAACTCTGTACCTTAAATTACCTCTCGGCAGCGACCACTCTCGGTTCTACAGTAAAATGCTCGTTGATGGAGATTGGTTGTTCTTAGAGGTTATCTCCATTAACTTCAAAATAGTCATCGAGGGTACTTTAGTCAGCATCATTTTCTTGGTGCTGTTGTTTGTAATCAAATTTTGCGTCTATAAAAATTATCCCAACTCATAGAATTATATGTTAAAACAAATTCACTAATTATGAATAATAAAGCTATTTTAAGTTTAAAAAAACAATTACGTTATTATTTAAGTTTGAATTTAATTTTATATCATAAAAATTAATTCGTTTTAAAAGATGAAAGGAGGTTTGTTTACTTGAGATGCTTATTTTTTCTAAATTAACTTTCAACTCTAAAAGTAAATCATTGGTGGCATCCTCTTAGTGCCCTCTGACTGCAACATGAGTTTGTTTTGTCAAAAAAAACTCTCTGAATAAGACCCTCGCACAAATATTTTGAATACATTTTAATCTAATTATTTGTTTTGTTAATATGTTTTGTTTTGATATTTTTTTTTTTTTTCGTGTTTCCTTATTTGATTTTTTCCGCATTTGGTGCAGATGTTTTCTCGGTCGCTGGAAGAGGTTTTCATGGTCTCTCCTAAAGGTTTTCTTCAACCCAAAGTCTATGGAAAAAATTTAGTGCCTCTCAAAAGTAGTCGTAAATGAAGGTGGTCGCTACATAAAGGTGGCCTTTCGTGGGAAGTTTCACTATATCTCTGTAAGTGAAAGAAAACTTAACGTGAAAAGTTTCTCCTACTAGTATAAAGTCCTCTTAAAGGATATTCCCACTGCATGAGATTCATGCACTTCCGATAGCCGTCGAGGGAGAATGAGAACCTGATTAGTAAAATAAATTCTTCTACTAAAAATTCATCGATTTGATTATTCTTCTCTCTGGTTGATTTTATTAAACCAGCTGTTATTTTTGTCCTTCAAGTTGATGCTTCAAATTGTGGTTATTTTTAATTCATTGTTTTGTAGTTTTTATCAGAACTGAAGAGTTAGAGTCGATTGTGTCGGAGAAAACTTTGCAGAAGTCGGAAAATTTTTCAACTCCGATTAGTTAAAAGTTAGGTTCTTTGGGTTAAAAGGGGGAAAAAATTCAGGTCTGATCAAAATTATATAGAAATAAACAAAAATGTTGCTAGAATGAATTTTATGACAATTATTTAAATTAGTACTTATCACAAACTTAAATAATCATATTTGAACGTTTTCAAGCCTATGTTTAACCGCAAAGGCAGCAGAAAATCTTTGAAACTATTCAAAACTCGAGATTAATAAATGAATTATTACTAAGTTATCATTTAATGTAAGAATTCCAAAACCAAATCTATTTAGCTGAGTTACTAAAGTACATAACCAAAATAGGATTAAATGTCATGTATCATTTTTTAACAGTTTCCTAGTTCACGATTATTCGCTAATATTTTTGTCATAAGATGTTAAGATATGTGGTGCAGGTAAGCATAGTTTTTTTTTTTTTTTTTTTTTTTTTTTTTTTTTTTTTTTTTTTGGATAATGGTATTGTACAAGCTCAATATTTTGTACAAATGCCTTTTTTAAAATTTATTTATTTAACTGATGGCTATGTTATAATACAAAATGTAATTTTAAACAAAGTTCATTATTTTAATTTATCGTATTTAAAAAGAAATAGCAATATACAATTTAAAATTGACTATTACTTAATAATAATATTAATACTTTCCTGAAATTTGATGGAAATTTTAATTGAATATGAGTTGGGGTCAAGCTCTCAATAAAATCTGGAGTGGGAGTCAATAGTCCTTTTCAGTTATTGATTCCACAATTCAGGTTTTAAAAGTTAACAGCACCATCTGTCGAAGAACTTTGTTACCAATTTTGAAATTTGATTTGAGGAAATCAATTTTCCTAAGTAAAGAGCAGGAAACTGTTCATTTTTGTTCCAATTTTCTAATATTGGTTTTTCAAATCTTCGGTCATTTTTGGGCAGTAAAAACACGGTATAAAAACAAAAATATCAGAGAAAAACTACTGAAACTTTTTAAAAGATTTCTGATATTGTAAAATTTATACAGTCTATAATTATAAACAGCTGGATAATTATTTTTATAAAGAATTACATACATTATTGTCTTAATCTGAAACCTATCTCAAATAAATGAGATTATAAAATTTTATCAAAGATAATTTTTTAATTTTTCTAATTCAAAAAGGTACCAAGACTCATAACTGTTTACACAATTGTACAAATTTTGTAATTAAATAAGTAATACAATTTCTAAAAACATTGTTTGAGAAATGTTAAAATAAGTTGAAAATCGAACATTTTCTCTGTAGTCATAGGGGAAGGGGAGAGATGTTCTCTTAACCCATTAACGCCCACTGTCCTCAATTGAGGACAGTCAATAAAACAGTATGCAAAATTTTTATTTTCATTTTAAAAAGAATTTTTATTTTCTGGGAAGATAGTTGGCAGTACTATCAATACATCCGCAATATTTTTAATAATTATTTTGCTATATTTGGTTTGTTATTAGGATCGCCATTTTGTGATTTTTCTAGCCTCACACAATATTTCAACATATAGCGCTAAATAAATTTGCTTTTGACAGTTTCTTTTCTTTTTATATAACATTATATTTTACTGTCCTCAATTGAGGACACTGGGCGTTACAGACAAATTTTGCTTTTATTCATTTAATTATGCATATGTGCTTGTAATTTTATAGAATAAGTCAATTATAGAATTAGTAGAAATTTTTTAAATATTATTTCCTTCATTTTAGGAAATTATTTCACCTTGTACGTGTTTTTCAAATCTTCGTATTTTTTTTCAAAAATTCGATGCAATACTATATCCTGTAAATTTCTTACAATAGCTCAGGAATATTTGTTCTCGAACAAATTTAGGCAGTTATCATTTCAATTCCTCCTGAAGTTGATGAGCAGGATTCGGATGGAATGACAATAAATCAATTACAATTTCAACGAATTTCGAATAAATAATGCCTATACATACATACAAATTCTGTGGGGGAAAACAATGTGGTGGTGCAAAGTACAAAAGGAAAGAGTACCTGTGCCGCAATAAAATATCATACGTGAGTACAACACTTTCATAGGGGGTGGGGATCAACATACCTGTTTCTTAGAAAATCACACTTAATCAATAAGGAGCAAAAATGGTATTGGTATTTATTTATAAGAATGATAGACATGTAGGGAGTGAATGATTACAATTTGTATCAAACTCTTAACAAAAAAGAGAGTATGAAGCAGATTTCAATAAAGTATGTTAGAGGTGAGATTGTCGTAGCATATTTGAAAAAAGGCCAGTCAGATCGAATAAACGGCAAATGATAAAATCAACCTCTACTGCTGCCGTGAAGGACGATCCCATTGGACACACAATAAAGCAAAAAGAGAGAAGCAAAGACGTTGTCAGATGGAAAATTATACTTCAAAATCATGAATAAGAAATGCAACGCAACCTTATGCATACTTTGTTTTCCAAAGTTTCAAAGTAAATTTATCAATTATTTAGTATATACTTCAGTGCATATTTTAAATGCTTTCATATACTAAATATTTTATGTATTTTTAATTATTTTATAAACTTCAGCATTTATCTACGCTTTAATAAATGTAGTAAATATCTATATTTATGTACATATAATGAAATTACATTGTATTATTCATTTACTTGTATCAGTTATCTTTATATTGATCATTTTTTGCAATTCAAAAATTAAGAAAAATAATACTAATAATAATGTTTGCAAACATTATTAAATTGTAAAATTATATTTAGTTATAAGGAGTGATATAATTTATACCTATTCTATACCAAAAAATTAAATAGGCATTTAAAATAAGAAGTAACCATAATGTTTGCATGCTTATCCAAGAGAGATTATTTTCTCACTGGAATGCCTAGTGTCCTCAAACGAGGACGGGCTGCAATTTTAAAGTTAATACAAAATATGCTTTCATTTTAAGTTTTAAACTCTTATTAGATCATATTAAACTAGATTTGAAAGATTCATTGAAATATATTAAGTAGATCATAATAAACTAGATTTGAAAGATTCATTGAAATATATTAAGTAGAAATATTTTGGGCGTTAATGGGTTAATATACGATGTAAGGTGTTCAATAATGGCTGCGCTTAATATGCATATTTAGAATCCTTAATTATAATTGAATAACAAATGTGCTATATTAGGGCTCTCCGAGCTGGAAAATAATGAAAATGCTACCAATATCTTATTGATCAATACTAAAGAAGAAGGCACTAAAATCATGAAAACCTGCTTGATTGCTAGAAGAAACAGAGAAATGTTGAGTTGTAGTTTATTTACGTTGCCCTAGAGCTGCACAACGGGCTATATATTTGCTTTAATATAATCACAAATATTAGAAACACATTTTCATTCTCACTGTGCTTAGCAATTTCTCTTACATGTAGTTTCTAAACACTATGCTTTTCGCGCTCGCGCTCATGAAAGGACGTCGGATGCAATAAGAACTGGTACAAAGTTTCAACAAGCAATCAAACTGGTTTTGATTCTCAATTTCTCTAATAATCCGACAGATTTCATCGAGGGTTTTTTTTTCTTTTTCTCTACAATGTTTATTTCCAATTTAAAATGCATATATTATTATATTTTTAATTATATTTTTATATTTTATTATATTTTTAATTTCATTTTTGAATCGTTTTCAAAAGTTATATATTAAGGGTGGGGATTACGGGTTACCCTTCATAAAATCTTTTGCAACTCGAAGTATGAGGCCTTATTTTAATATCAATACTTATCATTTTATGAGTACAAAAATGAATCAACTTTTATTTTTCAGTCCATTGTTTGAAAAACACAGCGCATTTTGGATTGGGGCGAATGACCTGAGATATGAAAATTGCTACGAATGGGCTGACGGACAAGAATTTGATTTTATATGTAAGTTTTGTATATGTTTATTGCTGATGTCTCGTAATTTTTACGCCATTTGTTGCTTCCAGATAATAATAGTGTCTTACTAGCAGAGTTTATGGTCTAGTGGAGAATTGCCAAGCAAGTAAAATTTAAGAGTGATCTTTTCATTTACATGAAAGTTTATTAAGCAAAAAAAATAAATATTTGAACAACATATAACAACTTTATAATCAAAGTAAATCATAATCAACGAATGTACGCTGCCTTTCCACTTAACATAACTTAGCCCTCTTAACAAACCTTCATCTTGGTCTGTTTTTGTATTGGCGATCGCAACGCTCGAATACGCCATCTGGGGAGAGACCGGTTTCATGCCTTTAGCCCTTCTCCCTTCCCTCTCTTCCTCTTTTCAGTTGTATAGGAATGTACTACGATATTTTCCCTTTTCTTAATATTTTTTCCTTTTACTCAATAAAGATATTTTTAAAAATTTCCGTGATACTTTTCTTTATAACTATGTTTATTGTAGTTTTCAGTTCCATATAATTTTCCAAGTTAAAAAATTTCAATCCATATGAAAATCAAGAAAGAAACTAACGTACTTCCTTCCTCTATGATTTTCCACACGCTAATGGGGAAAGCATGTGAAGTGTTGAAATAGGTAGAAAGTTCTGCTCTACGCCACCTGCGGCCCATTTCGATCGCCAATAAAAACATGCATTAAAAACCAATCAGAAAACATGCGTAGTGACAGAAAGGAAAATTGTAAAAACAGCACTTATAATTGATGTTTAATTAATTTTTAATGTTCGAAATATACTTTAAATTAAAGAAATAATCAAAACAGAAAAAAAGAAAATACATCTAGTTTAATCAAAATAAACTTAAACCATTCTTTTTAAACCACTTACACCTTTCTCCCTGTTACAGAGCCATTCTCACTGCATGTGATTCACGCACTTCCGTTCACCGATCGAGAAAGAGAACCTTATTGGTGAAATACATTTTCCCGCTTAAACTCCTTTTATCTCGGCGACTATTGGAGGTACGTGAATCACATACAGAGGGAACGGTCCTAATTTAACATCGTAATATGAAGTTTTATCTTTGATGGATTTAATCCAGACTATAAATCATGGATTAAGAAATAAAAGCTAATGTAAAACACTGTTAATATTAGTTAAATACTAAAAAGCCTGCAGATAAGCAGATAAGATATTTTTTATCAGAATCCAATAGAATTCTCATGAAAATAATCACTTTTAATCCTTTTTATTTAAATTCAAGTGGGATTTTTATTATAATTTAGGGAATTAAAATTTTTAAAATTCATCAACCGTTGTGAAATTATGTAATAAAAAATTATAGATAAAATAAGTTTGTATTATTCGGAATTTTATAAATCTTTTGATTTGCACAACAAATATCGAAAAAGCAAAAATAATAGCAAAATAAACTTTCCTGGTTAAATCCCTCCCATCAGAAGATTACAAAACAACAACAAGAGATCCAACCTATAGAAGTGGGTTACTCTATATTTTACTGATGGGGAAGGGTAATGTCAACATTTTACCTGAAACAGTAACGGAAGACAGAAATAAAACAGACAGAATTGTATATAAAACATTACTTTTCTTGGAACAAAAATGCATTTAAAAGAATTTCGTTGTTGTGAGTTTGAATAATTTTTTATTATTCATTTTTTTAATAGTTGGAAAATATTTCAAAATTGTCAGAAGTTGGGTTGAAGTTTTACACAATTTAAATCAGAAAAAAATTTCAGTATAGGAAATACTGGGCTATTGAACTAGGCTATTCCGTGTAAGTATATACGGAGATTTACCCTATAGTCATCAATGTTGGGATTACCAGGCAATGGAATTTTGCCTTAAATATCAGTGATGGTAAATGAAGCATTTCGAACCTTTCAAAACCAGCAAAGAAAAAAAAACAATGATGTACTCCCCATGGGGAAGTTTGAAATTAGAAAGGACTAGCATTGCACGCTCGTTATTTTGTAATTCTTGCCTCCCGTACACCTATTTCGAAGAGGCTTTAGAAAAATAAAATATCTTTTTTGTATAAGATGTCGAAACTCAGTTTATTGATAGCTTTAACTAATTAAGTAATTCAAAGTCAAACTCAATAGAACCATTACGATTGAGTAAAAGTACATGAAATTACGGTCATTTGATCTCTGGTGTAATCTTCAATTTCTGATAAATAAAATTCTATTTATATTGATTCATATTTTCATCCATTTTGAGCCATCGCTTTAATAAAAATGGAGCGAAGTTTCAATATAAGGAAAATTCCGTTAATGAAAAAATAAATAAGTAAACGTCTATTATCTTTTTTCCTTCTTTCTTTTTTTTTTTTTTTTTTTTAAGTATATAAACAATAGTGCTCTTCATATTTTGTTTGTTATAAAAAAATCTATCTAAAGTTCTGATTATTTAAAATCAGTTTAAAAATTAATTAAACATTTGAAAGGCTTATCGGTTTTAAATGATAGCTATTTTTTTCAGCAATATAGTGTTGATGAGTTAAATTAAAGTTTTATACTTTAGGTTTCAGGTGCTCAAACAGTAGCTTTTCTATTATGTTTGTGCTTCACATAACTGTTTTGAAATGACAATATCTGGATGTGTCGATACAATAAAATGTGTTTCATTAACATTATTTAATAATTGTTTCTAGATTGGTTTCCTGGCTGGGAAAAATACGGATGGTACGGTTTGCAACCGAGTGATGATGGATTATCTTATCAGAATTGTGTTGAACTTCGAAATCTTTTTAAATATCCAAGTAAAGGAGAAGGAAGGACAGAACGCTTTTATTGGAATGATAGAGATTGCTTAGTGGAAAATCCTTTTATTTGCCAACGATTAAAACCGGGAGGTAATGGCTTTTTTTATAAATATAATTAATAATTCTTAATATATGTTTCGATAATATTCAATAATTTTAAGATACATTTGAAATTTCAATAAAAATATTATTTCTGAACCTCTTTAAATGCAATTTTTACACTATTAAACTAGTATAATCTCGATTCATAAGGGACTAACAAACAGTCCATAAAGAATTGGCAGCTCAAGACATTTCTTTTAATTGTGATGTGTCCTACTTTCAATTACAGTTTTTGTATCACAATGAAGTTTATGTTGAAGAAGTCTTTTGTTTACAACTATCTTTTTAAAGACTGTTGGCATTTCTGAGTAAAAGAATTCATGCTTTTTTTAATCACATGTCCGTAGTTTACCTAATAACTGCTTAACTAATTACCGCTTTACTAGGGTTTAAAAATTTAATGTTTGGCAAGGATTTATAAATTAGTTTTATATCTATATGTGCAACAACGCTTTTTTTAAACCCTAGATAAATAAAATTAAATAAGTGTTATTTAATCATTCGTCACAAAGACTATGAATTAAAAACATGCTTTTACTTCCTCCTTTCATGTCAAACAATAGAATGTTGCTTAAAAGAAATACTGTTAAATATTTATCATAATATAAATCAATAATAAAATTTAACAACTTTAAAGGAATCAAAGTGTTAAATCTCTATTTCCCAAAACTGACAAAAGTTTAAGACGAATGTTAATAGTATCAAATACATCTTAACATTCATAACAACATTCAAATACATCTCTCAGCCGACCTTCAAATAAGCGATGTCATAGATTTTGGTGAAATTGTGGCTACCAGCCTCGTCACACTCACTTACTTTCTTTCTTTGTCATTTGATGAACGCTGAGTGAGCAAAAAATCAAAAACCTTAATAACTTTTTATTTAATCGGATTTCCACGTACTAGCTCTTATTCGTAGTCCTAAACTAAAATATGCTAATTCACTGGTGCAGATGATGTTTTAAGTTACGAAATGAGACTCAAAAGCGTACTTTTTTCTGAATAAACACTTTTTATTATCAACGGATTAAGATTTTTGATCCCTATTAGAGGCTACCATTATCTCTAAAATATGATCCCCATAGTTTAGGCTGCGTTTTTCAAAAGCTCCATCGTCGTATGAAACTACGCTTATTTGAGAATGTGCTATTTTCATCTGCTACAAGTTTGCAACAGTTACTCATGAATGTTAGGTCAAGTTTAGCCTATCTATAGCCAGCGCTTTATTCTTATTCTGAAAATGGTGCAACACGTCAATATGAAGAAAAGTACCAGTTTAGAGGAAATGAAAAGTGTTTGTGGTCTAATTTTTTAATATTTAAAAACATACTCCAATACCGCATTTTCTCGGTCCACAAAAATTAATAGATTTTCTTCAGATAAAAATTATAGATTTTCTTCTAGTGAAAAGCACTTAAACTGTATCTTTTTTTAATTTCGTTGGTAAACGAGCTTCGTAAAACCATGTTAAGAAAGGAGAGCGATCAAAAGTTTGGACCTGTTAATGTTAATTTCCCTTTTTGTTTAACTAGTAATATTACGGAAACTAATGGTATGTTGTAAAAGAACATAATTTTCATAATTCGAAACTTAGTTGTGTCTGAAGTTCTGAAAAAGTACGGAAGAGAAACAATTTCGAAGTAGTTTCAAACGATTTCAAATATTAGTTGAGAATATTTTTTAATTATGGGTAACTATCTACTCTGTGAGCCTATGGTATTTTGACTGTGGTTCCAGCAAATTTGGTTTGGGGAGAATAACAACTTTCACTATCTGCTAAATGTTAAAAGAAATTCAGAGCTTTCTTGTTGTGAATTTTGTGATGCAATCAAAGCCAATAAACTATTTTTGAAGCAACCGTGTCTGAGTAAATATAGTTCAATGTTACAGTCCAAACTTTGAAGTAAATTCAAAAATATATCCTGGAATAAGCACAAAGAAAAAGCAAGGTTTAATAGAACTTTTTTAACGTGTAAAAAATAGCATTTTTCAGAAATTATCTATGTTGATAAGTTACAACTGTTAAATAGTAATAATTTTAGAATTTAACATAGTTTTTAACTTATTATTTTAATTTTAGTTCAATTGGAGGCTGTATCTTTACCTGAATGCAACAAAACCATCAATCTTACTTGGGAGCACCCACGTGACATTCTAACATCTCCTTCTTTTCCTCATAATTATCCTAATAATATTGAATGCCATTATTATGTATCAGTACCCGTTGGACAAAGGATTACTCTTTCTTTCTCTGATTTTGTATTAGAAAAAAGTGAAAGGTAAGATTTTATTAAAAGTGCCTTCTTCACATAAAGTATTAAGCAAAATCATTTTTATTTTAAAATATATATATTTTTTCAGAACAGAGGGATCTTTAAAGTAGTCTCCATGATCACCATACCACCAACTCTTTCCTTAAAAGGGCAGACAAACTCTTTCCTTAATTTTAACTCTCGTTCACCCTCCTGCACAAAAAGATTTAAATTATTCAATTTTGAAACATATCTTGGACATTCGTATTTACATTAAAAGTATAAATGTTAATACTTTGTTTTCAAGTTATGCATTTTTTAAAATTAGAAATCATCAACTCGGCTTAACCGTTAATTCTCAACCTTTTTTTTTTTTTCTTTTTTTTTCAAAAAAGTACTTTTTACATTGATTCAAAGTGTTATGCAATATATGTTCACCAGGTATTCTCTAAAACACATATACGTTTGGTCATAATGCAGCACCTAGTTAGCGTTTTTTCTCTACTAAATGAACTCTTTTTCTAATCTTTCCAGAACATGAACATATAGAGTGTCCTATATATATATATATATATATATATATATATATATATATATATATATATATATATATATATATATATATATATATATATATATATATATATATATATATATATATATATATATATATATATATATATATATATATATATATATATATATATATATATATGTATATATATATATACAGGGTGATTCTAAAAAGATAGGCAAAATTTTAGGAAGTGATAGTACACACCCAAGCAAACAATTTTTATCAAAAATGCATGGTCGAAAACAAAACGCAAAGGTGCTGGCGCATTTGGGAAGTTTGATGCAAACGATGCATTTAGTTCCAGCAGAACGCTGCACCAGCTCATTACGTACGAGAAGTGCGAAACTATCTGGACGTAACGTTTCCAAACCAACGGATTGGGCAAGGTGATCCTATAGCTTGGCTACCGCGCTCGCCAGATCTTTCATGTCTCGATTTCATTTGGTGGGGACAGCTGAAGGCTCTTATGTATGAGACACCCATTGAATCTGCAGAAGAACTTGTCGCCAAGCTCTCGGCCGCTGCAGGGAAAATTCATGATATGCCTGGTGTGTTTCAGAATGATCGCCTATCTTTTCTTCGCCGTTGTACTGCGTGCATAGCCGCTGCCGGCCACTGTTTTGAACACTTATTGTAATCACATGCCATTAAATTTGCTTTTATAACTTAACTTCATCGCTCTTTGTGTTTTTTTTTTTTTTTTTTTTTTTTTTTTTTTTTTTTTGCCTCATAAAAGAACATAAACTTTGACGCCCTCTAGCGGTTTTGCTTTTTTGTTTCTTTGATAAAAATTGTTTGCTTGGATGTGTACTATCACTTCCAAAAATTTTGCCCATCTTTTTAGAATCACCCTGTATATATATATATATATATATATATATATATATATATATATATATATATATATATATATATATATATATATATATATATATATATATATATATACAATCGACCAATAAGTATTTCAAAACGTATAATTGAAAGAAAAACAAACTTTATTCATAATCAATAGCTGGTAGAGCCCCCACGAGAGGAAATTACAGCGTGAACAATCTGGGTCATACTTTTCACAAGTCCTTGTGTGACGATAGGGTTATTTTCTTCCACTCGGCTTAGAGAAGACATGTCATTTCCTTTACCGATTTTGGACTGGTATTCCACCCCTTAATTCGGCGATTCAACTCGGCCAAGAGGTTCTCGATAGGGTTCAAGTCTGGGCTCTGGGCAGGCCAGATCATTCGATTAACCCCATTGGCACCATGCGAAGCCTTGGTGACTCTCGCAACATGACAGCAGGCATTGTTGTCCCGGAAGAAACAGGAGTCCACCTCGTAAAACTGCCACAACGTAGGAAGCAAATTGTCATCCAATACAGTGCAGTAGGCATCTTTCACGGGTGTCCAAATAGGTAGATAGTGTATATATAATATATATGCCGACCGGCCTGTGTAGAGGGCAGGAAACTGTCCTTGCATCAGAAAGAGAGGCCAACAAAATCGCCCTGTATATGCCTTAATTGACGGATGTTAACACAGGTGGGCACTGGAAAAAAATTTATATATATATATATACAGTCAGGCATTGAACCATACAAGACCATTATGATGTATTACGGCATCTCGTTCCACAGTTGCTATAATAATCCCAAAATGACTAAACTCAGGGGCTGTCCAACTTGCCGTCCCAAGTGGTCCTAGATATGTTCGTTTGATGACATACTTGAGAATCGGGCAGGCCGTGGGAAATAGTTGAAAAGTAATAAATAAACAAACAATTACGGATCCTGGAGGAAGATGTGGCCAGACGTTGGGATTAGCTCTGGTGTCGACTTTGCAGTTGCTGGCCTGCGGTTGAGGACTCATCGGGAGAAGCGTGGTGGGTCGCCTTTGTGTCTGTCTGCTTTCCTGGCCAAAGTATTTTTCTGATAGATGCTCCCTCCGGGGTATAGATCCAGAGCTGTATGCCGGCGTCCATGTCCATGGCATCTCATACCATCGTACCAGCTGTAGAAACGGTGTGCTGCTGTACAGAATAGGCAGGATTGATGCGTTCACCACGTGACATGCACTATCGTACGCGGTCGTCATCACCACCAAATTAAATCCAGATTCATAACTAAAGACGACCTGCTTCCATTCGATTGCAACCGAATAGAACGACAGCACTTCACACGGAGGCAAAGATGGATAGGTGTCAATCCTGTTTACGCTGTGAAGACGCACACTGTTTCTATAGCTGGTATAATGATATGGGGTGCCATCACATACGACACATGCTCAAACCTAATATTGATCTACAGCGCCATGACATGTCCAGTGGTACGTTCGTGACATCCTTCATCCACATATGTTGCTATTTTTGGCAAGGTACTCAGGAACAATTTTTCTACAAGACAATACACGACCACACACACAGCAAGAGTGTCACAAAATGCCTCCGCTTTATTACTTCCCTACCTTGGCCTGCTTGATCCCCAAATTTGCTACTAAACGAGCATATATCGGACTATGATAGCTTCAAAAGTTATTCAGATAGTTTATTTTTCTTCTCTAGGTAGACCATTAGAGAAGTTCTTTTTAAATTAAACTTCTTTGTACATATTATTGTCCTTGCTCTTAAATTTAAAGTAGCGCTTAAGATGAAAGTTACACTTTAATAGAATGAAAATATGAAAAAGTGTGTATCGAAAATCTAAAGTTCATTATTTTTCAGCCTATATTAAAAAACCAAAATTTCTAACAAAAAATTCATATTTTTCTTTTTAGTATTATTATTGAGCAATAAAACTGTATCCATAGTTCGTTTTAAAATCAAAGTAATTGATTGTTTCTTTCAGTTGTGAATATGATGTCTTTATTATAATGGAAGGCAACCAGAAATTACAACATTGTGGCGACTGGGAAAAGAAGATCAAACTTCTGACGTACATTTCTGTTGGGCATATATTACGTTTGAGTTTTTCATCAGATTTTTCACACTCTTATAAAGGATTCAGAGTTGAGATTTCTCTCTATGAAGGTAATTTTTATGATATAAAAAGTAAATACCATATTTCTGGTAAGTTTCATTAACAAAAAACAGCGCATATAAAGGTGAGATACAACGAAGTTCATTGTAAAATAATAATAAACATGAAATTGTATAATTAATAATAATGACAATAGTCGATTTGATTGACTTTTATTGTTATTTGAGTTCTTGCTCAATATTTTGAAAAACTTCAACAAAAATTTTGCAGTGCTCAAAATAAAAAAACGGAAGAAGAAAAATTTTAGAAAATGTTTTTTAAAATGACGCTTTTTGTTTTATTTCATTTCAAATTTAGTGAATCTGATGTGAGAAGTAACCCCACAATAACGTTTAAACTAATGATCGGATTTCTATATATACTAATTTGCATTTGTTATTGTTCATAAGATAGAACATTCGAAAATTTTCAATTACGAGAAAAAATCACATTTTTTCTGAATAAACTATCTTTTTTTTCAATGATCTCAAATTTTTGTCTCTTACAATTCTCACAATATAGACAAGCCCTAATAGTTTAGTCAAGAAACAAGTCAACAACTTAAACCCAATAATATTTAAACTTCTGTGAGTTTTGCCATATTAAAGTCGAAAGAATTTAAAACATTTTGAGCACAACTGTAAAACTCGTTCATCAAAAACTAAGCAAAAGTTTTTTTTCTTCATTTAATTGAAAAATTATCGAAAAAAGTTTAAAGTCGTAGCAACTAGTCGTAGCTAAATGCTCCCGTTATGCATCTATCCACATAAAATGAATTCTTGAGTTTCGAAACAATTTCTGCATAATCTGTGTTAGTACATTATCCAAAAGGTGATTAATTGAGGCGGACAGTATAAATGGGCTAGAAGAAACCCCAAACACTACCCTGCAATGTCTATAGACAATTTCTTCATTTCTCGAAGGGTAAAAAAATCGCAAAAAAATTACGATGCTCGGGTGAGATGCCCAACATCAAATACGCCTTCTCTATATCGCTAGATAACCCTATTGGATACATTCGAAACCGATCTAATACATCTGGAATTAGCTCAATTAAATTAGGCCCTCTAAATAAACAATCGTTCAAGGAGGGTTGTTGGCCGACTTTAGCACTAGCATCAAATACTGGCCTTATTCGAGTAGTTTCACTAGTTTCCTTAATTACAGGTCTATGGGGAAGATAATAACTCTTATCTAATATTTCATCTGTGGGAACTCTTTCAATTATTTTTAATTCTTTATATACAGACACATAATCATCTATAGTGTTATTTGCAATAGACCTTTGAATCATTCGCCTATGCCTTTTAAGAACTGCATCCTTATTTTCAGGCAAAGTCACATCCCCTTTGAAAGGTAAACAAAGTTTATACCTTCCATTAGGAAGAATTTTTAAGTTTTCATTAAACTGATTTATCATATCAGAATGCAGACATACCTGTTTATTATTTTCACGGATTAGATCACGGATTCCAATAACATCCAAATCCTACAATTCTCTAACATTTAAATTGTTAAAATTTAAAGATAGCATAGAAAATGTTTTATTACACAAATTGCGTTCACGCAAGGCAGGAGCGGACAATACCTGATGTTCATTAATTATACCATTAACTTTACCCATTATTGTAAACCCAAGTTTTGTTTTAACAGCCAATAAACCACAATTCAGCTTATATATTTCATCTTGTAAAATATCACTAATTGTTTGGGCACCCAATAATATATCAGTTTCATTTAGAGCCACATTTAAATCAGGAACATCAATACCTTTTTCTTTAAGTTCAACTAAAGCATACAAATCATTAACTTTGGGAACATACCCACAAATTTTGTTTTCAGAAAAAAATATCAACATCATGTATGTAATTGCCATTCAGACTCTTGATTTTTATCTCAAATAATGAGTGATTACGAGGACGGGTCACACTCCCCCCAAACAAACCGTGGACAAGGGTTTGTTTACCTTTGGGTTGCAAGTGTAATTTTTGAATTAATTTTTCACTAATATATGGATATTGTGATCTACTGTCTATTAACCCACGAACAGTTGTTTCCTTCTTATTTACAACAATTTTAAATACAATTGTTTGAAAAAATATGTTATTATTGAAATTTTTATTATAGAGAGTATTAGTGACCATATTTTCAGTATTAGAGTTAATTGTATCAGAAATAATTGCTTCTAAATTACCAACATCCGAAATATTATTTTCTTTTCGGGGCATAATAATATACAATGATCGGTTTTACTACATAAATTACAGGTAATCGGAATTCTACAATTGCGCAGTGAATGGCCAATACGTAAGCATTTGAAACAAGCATGTTTTTGGATTAAAATTTTCTTCCTGTCATTAAATGCCATCTTCTTAGCAAAAAAACAATCAATAGATTTATGATTTGTTTTAGAACAGAAAATACAACGAAATCGCTTACTTGAGTTATTGGTCTGATTTAAGAGCGCCGCACCTGTAGCTACTGCCTGATCTCTCTCCAATTTCTTTGTTTTTGTTTTCTCGTTAGCCGATTATATGTCGGAACGGGCAAGTAGGATCATTTCTTCATTTTTAACTTCTTGAGCAAGAAAAGTTAAGAGTTTATTCCACGATCTTGCACTACTTTCTTCTTCATTGGTATTATCCATTTGTCTGCTGCGTTCGTAGGCGCGGAGTATTTGTTCCGGTAAACAGCTTTCAACCAATGGCGCTAAAAAATCTGAAAAAGTTTCCGAACCTTTACCTTTCGTTGGAGGGAAACTCAACACCAACCTTGAGGCTTTAGAATTGGGAACCATCGTCTGAATGAGGTATTGAAATTTATCGTTCTCTGAGATTTCTGAGTCTTCGTGTATTTTCTCAAATTGGCTCCAGAATCCTAAATATTCTCTCGCATCCCCGCTAAACTTCTTTAATTCAATTGTAGGCAATTTATATTTTCCTTTTTCTGGAATAGAAAGTTCCTTTATCGCAGTAGGATAGTCCTCCAAAGTACTACACATTTCAGAGTATTTATCACGATAAGTTTCCGTTGTCTGGAAATCTTCATCATAATATGCCATCAAAGTTTCTGTTGATAATAATAAGTTGCTTATTTCCTCTTGAATTAATTCCAATCTTGAGAATTTATCGGTAATTTGCCTTTGCAAATTCGGAAAATTTGTTTTATCCACTATTTCTGTTCTTAAGGTATCCTCAATCTTGGTGACGCATTTAGTAAACGTAGCACGCAGGCTCTTTCGCTGCGTCTTAAGTAGGTCAAATTTCTTGGTTGCTTCATCATCAGCCATTTTTATCCTTTTATTTTATAAAGTTCACGGACGCCACGATGTAAGATTATGGATTGTAAAAAAATATCAAAAGAGCAGGAGAAGGATAATTAGGCTGGTAGACAAATTTACAATTTTTTTAAAACTTTATTCAAAATTGTTAACAAAGGAGATTGGCTAGTTACAACCGCTCTCATCAAAATCCTTGAAGCATCTGACTATACCGCTACACTGTTACGTTTAAAGAGAGAGAGGATGACGCAACACTCAGTTCTATGATATTGGGTTTTGATTTTTACTCTCTTTTTAATGACAATTAACTTACGGGAGTTTTTTTTTTCTGAAATAGCCCTTTAAATAAGACGAAGCATTTTCATAACGCGAAACATAATGCTAGCTCTCGGGGATGTTATCAATATCAATCAAAACCGACTATATCATTCTGGGGGTGGAGACTTAGCTGTATAACGGATAATTTCTTGTCTGAAATTACAAACTCATCCTCAGCGAGCCATGCAAGACTCTGAAAGTTCGGGAATTTTACTTTCTCTACGAGCTTTGCACCCAAAGTCTTTTCTCAGAATGTTAAACGTTGATGCTCTCAATATTTTGAGCTGTCCAGTTAGTTTTCTAATAGATCTTTGTCCGTTTTGACGTATTCTTTTCCTGACCCTTTTCACAGTCTTTTATGTCCAGACAGACCATGGTCTACCAGATCTTTTACTGTCATAGATTGAGGACATTTAATTATACTTTATGATAGCACTGTAAATAAATCTTCATCCCAGAGATACCAAGTCTCTGAAAGCTTTGCTTAAGTTCTCTCCTTTCATGAATTTATTTACCACAATTTCTCGAAATTTCCTCATTCTACAAAGGTAAAAAAATTATAAGTTGTACAACATTTAAACTTGCAATAGTTCATGCAACCTTACAATAAATAGTCTGAAAAGAATTGGGACTACAGTAGCAAATATGTAATTTTTTAGCGAGCTTTAAAATTTTTTTGAGATCTTATTGGTCACGCAAAAGTGCATGAAAACAACACATTTTTAATAAAAACAAAAGTAAGCACTTATTTATACATCGGACATTTAAAACAGTGTAACAACCCAGGTAACAGAATGATATTATCCAACATTAGAAAGGCGCAATATAATACTGCCCTGCTAGAAAACGCTTGACTACTCAATCCTATCTTCTAATATTAAAGCTAATATTATATAACATTAAATAGTGTTCAATCTAAGATTCGAACTTTTAAAATTATTATCTATTTCATTATTTTTGAACCAGCACCACTTTTTTGTGAAAGTCTATACCATATTATAAATAAATAAACATTTCTTTATGAAAGAAAACAATTAATTAAATATTACTTAAAATATCATTTTTAACCAATGCAATTTTATGACAGAAAACGTAAAATAATATTAGTGGCAGTTCGCGAACGATACAACTCGAAACTTTATCAATTGTTGAGTTGTAACTTCTTCATGACTGTTTACATTGCCATATTGTTTGACATAGAGGAATTTGTTTGGCGTGCTACTCAAGCGACTTAAGGTATTTATAATTTAGTAATTTTTAGTAAACTTGATAAATTTCAATGATAGTTGCATGAAACATTAAAGTATTATCGTCGTGTTTTTCCCATAGTTCAGCTAGAAAATTAATATATAGCACGATGTGTTGAAGAGGGTGATGTTGTGGAAACAATCAGTGTACTTAATATTCTTGACCGCTTAATCAAAACTTTTAAGAATTAATTTAATGAATATATATCTAATAAAGTAAGTAAATATAATGAAATGTGGTCATTATTGACTATGAGTTGTTCTTGGTAAACATAATATACATTTATTAAAATGTATTGATAGCCAAGGCCTAACTATAAATAATAAGTACTGTAATTAGTACAGAATATGCTTGTAAAACAACGTTTGCTTAGTTATTCGACTGTGACAGAATTTTTCTGCAACAATGAAAAAGATAAAAAATGATTGTCTGTTAACAAATATGCCTTGCTAAAACAATTAATATTCTTTCACTTTTGGCTCAGTTAAAACCATTACATTGTAGTATGTTTAAAGTTTAATACAAACAATAATGTTACCGTATTAAAGTGCCATGTTTAAAGTATTATAAAACAATGAACTAAACATTTTTATTTTAATATAGACTGATGTGTATGTTTTTGATGCCTCATTATTTATATTAATTCATAAATAATTAAAAAATAAGCAATAGTTTCATTTATTAGAAATGATGTTTATGCTGAATGAAGAGCAAAGCTGGAAAATATCTACAATTTTTATTATGGACGTTTAAAAAAAAAACTCTAAAATTTCCTGTTGGCTTTATATAAGCTTGTACGATGTATTAAAATTTAAAGCATTGAATTTGATATATTTTTGTATCAGAATATGCCTGAATGTACATTCTAACTAAAAAGTAGACCTAAAAATTTCAAGTTTCAGTTAGTGGCCTGGAATTTTATAATGGTTTAGCTGCCACTTTTTCTTAAAACCTAATGAGTTAGTGACCGATATCAATAGGTCCAAAAGGATGTCATTTAAGACCTTTAAAAGCCATATTTTGCAAACTTTTTTTTAAACTTTCATTAAATTATATTTTTATTATGTTTTTTAAAACAAATTTAACAATCAAAATAATAAATCTGTGACAAAATTTAGTAAAGCATACTGACTTTTAAAGACCGCTATGAAGAAATATATATATATTTTTCGAGGTAGGGGCAAAATATATGCAATGTGTTAAAGAATTCTCCTTCTACGTATTTTTTTTTTTTTTTTTTTTTTTTCCAACCACAAATCGATGGATTCTGAATTCCCAAAGTATCTTTTACATTGACGTACTGTTACATTAAACGATTTATAAAATAAGCAATGGAGGAAAGTAAGTAGTTGTTTATTTAACACTTTTCGACACTTTATTTTGTTGACTTGCCACATAGCGAGTAGTTATTTTCAGGTCTAATAAAAAGGGATAAAGAAAGGGTTTTGCAATTTGAATTTTTCTTTAAAAATATGTGATAGTTTGCCTGGGAGTGTTTGAGCTAAACTCTTTTAGTTAATCTCCTCATTTTTTTTTTTTTTTTTTTGGGGGGGGGGGGCTTCTTTTGTTGCGCTTACGAGATTTTTTGTTGCAAGTATCGAATACTGGAGTTCACCCATTAAATTTCATTATAAAGGATATTACAATTTTTTGAAACATTTTCAAATTAAATAATTCAAGTTTCAAATAGATATTCGATGTTTAATAGTTTTAAATTTGGTTGTTTTCATTGTAAAGTTTAATTTATTTTCTTTTATAATTTCTGCTATAGGTCTTCATCTTCAAGAAAATTTATGAAGAAATTGTGTTTTCAAATGCAGAATCTCAGAGCCGATTTGATTTTTAGAAAGGCTGCTGGCTACTGTGCAAATAGAAATTGCACACTTTGATGGTGTTCTAGGTTTGTTAGGAGTTCTAAGTTTGATCCTTAAAGCAAATGAAGCAACCAGTGTGGATGTTCAGCAAGGTCAAATTTAAATCTGCCATGGTTTATTTTGGTGTTGAAGTTTGAAGAAAGAGGGAAACCTGTAAAATTCATCCCTGTTGTGTACGACACACCATTATTAACTGTTGCTAAATTTTTCATAAAAACTTTTATAAAAGGGTTTAATGACTGCTTGGAAATTAATTTCAAGACTGTATATAATCTCAAAGAAATATAATTTTAAACTCTATCAAGTAATTCTTAAGTTATGAAGAAAAATTATTTTATTTAATAAAAATTATGTATTTTTAACTTTTGTTTTACCAAAAGGTTGTCAACGTTAATTTTAAACAATGAAGGTAATGTATTGCATTTACAATTGGATGCAATTTATTTTACGGTGTGTTTTGTTTTTAAATAAAATTATTATGCTGTGAAATAGTTATGTTTATTATGGATTTTTTTCTTAATTACTGTAGTGTGTAATTTCTTTTACAACTTTGTAATAAATCTTCAACATTTTAAAAAAAATTTGATTTGTCAAGCATAATATTTGCATTGATAAAATTTTATAAAGTGTAACTTTAGAAACTCTTTTTAGTAGATCGTGCTTAAGTGCCATGAAAACAGTTGAATATATTTAAAATTTGGTTATTTTTAATCTTTCGGTATGATATCGGAAGCAATTTTCTTTTAACGATGATTTTAAAGTGTAGCTCAAACTCGTGAGGATTTTTAATATCAACATTGTGTTTATTATTTTAATTTTGGAAATTTTCTCATGATTATTCATTTGAAATTTAAGACAAAGAGTTTATGCTTTTTTATTTCTATCATGTTTAAAATAATAAAATCGTAAAATAGTTATAATGGTAAAATGTTCTTTTGACTTACAGCTGAATAACATTTACATTATGATAAAAATTCCGAATCAATTTGGAAAAAAATATTTCTTAAACTTTCATCTGAAAGGTTTTGTATATTCTTTGTGAAAACATGTGCAATTGCATATTTTTTTTATAAAAAGTCCCATTCAAGACGCTTACCTGTAATGTCATGTTTGTTTTTACTATGTTTGTAATGCATAAACTCTTATCAGCGAAATACAAACAATGGAATTGATTGATTTTAAACAAAAATTTTGTGATAGCAAGGTTTTTCAGAAAATAACTGATGCTAGTCAAGCTTGGATCAATACAAAAGGCAGCTTATAGTAAAAAATTAAGTTATGTTTTTTCATCTCATTCTTGTATGCAATTGAACGCTTGTGCAAATTTAGCTCTGATTAAATACAATATTTACTACTTTTTTTTTGGTTTCGTGATTTAAATGTTACCTAAATTTTAAGTACATAAAACTACATAGTATCTTTAACTAATTATTGAATCGTTAAAACTTTTTGATGTGCCAACGTACAATTATTTTTAAATTACAAAAAATTATTGGCAAATATTTTTAATTGAAATTCATGAAGGAGTTTTTTGTTTCACTCCCTGAAAACATTTCTGCAGGTGCCTTTGGGTTTTGTTTAAAGTGTTTTGTAAGTAAAATTTCAGATTCTTAAAGGATAAAGTTACGTAAGTATTTTTCCATTTAATTTCAGTGGAAAATGTGTTGCAAGTAATTTGAATATTTTTAAATTTACTTTATTGTCTCAATTATTACAAAAAATAACAATTTAAAAATTCGAGATATAATTTTATTTTAATATTTTTGGAAATGAATGACTTAGTTATATTTTAAAAGAAAAAAATTAGGTTAATTTTCAACTCAATTCAAATGCAAATTTAACTTCGCTATTATGTAGTGTGGTTTCTTAATTTACAATTTCAGAATATAAATAATGAATGATAATCATGAAATTACAAATTACTTAAGTTACACATTTTATTAAATATGTTTTACAAACTAGCTAATTCAATTGAGATTTAGATAAAATAAGTTCATTTCTAAAAAAAATTACGAGTATTTAAAATTAAAGACTTGAAAATTATTAATGATATAAAATTGTTTAGAAAACCCAAAGTATAAAGAAGGAAAAAATATTAATAAAAGTTGTGGTTTAGTATTATTTCTTACATAAATTTGAAATATTAAAAAAAATCAGCAGAACATAAGATATACTTTGGAGTAATAGGGAGGAAAATGTATGGTAGCAGAATTCGCTAAAATAATTTTATTTAGCATTTCTGTTTTGCTATGTAAATAATGCATGGAATGACACAAAACTATTGTTCTATGTTTTACTGCTTCACACAGCAATACAGAAAATTAAGTAAAATTATCTTGCCGAATTATTCTACTACCATCCAAATCTTCATCTTGATTACTCCAAAAATAGAAAGCAACACAAGATAATATCAGAAAATACAAAATCTTATATTATATAGCATCAAAATTAATGCAAAATATATACGGTGAACGCTAGATAACATTAGTTTGTGTAGAATGTAATATTATATAATGCAGAGCAAACAGCGACCTCTTGTATCTTTCTAATGTTAGAAGTTGTACAAGATAACGTTAGATTTTACCTATTTTCTGATATTATCTAATATTAGGTGCTTCTTGGGAATGAAAACAAAAAAGCACGAACAAAACAAAGCACGATATGTCCTCAATATGAGATCCGCCTCTCATTCTATCGATTCCGCATTATTGAAACAGAGAAAAATTGAACAAAAGATATCTTACAACACAGATGGTAGTAAGACAACGTATTTTTATTAAAATAACACTTCTTTTAATCATTACTTTCTTTAGGAAATGACAAAAAAAATAATTATTTTCTGATAATGACCAGTGATTTCTCGATCATTGCTGTTCCTTGAAAACAATAAAATTCTCATGTATCATGATACATCATATTATGATACTTAAAGTATCATGATATGGGAAGAATTTTTGTTTCTTAAATTACTACGACTTTTTAAAAGAACTAACATTAAAAAAATTTATATATCCGATAAATAATTTTTATAACTATTGCCTTTTTTAAAGCGAACTATCTTTATGTGGGCTGGTGTTAAATAAAATTTAAAAACAATGATAAACAATTACAACTTTCTACTCAATAGTATTGCTGAATGGAAATTGCCTTACCAAAAATGTACTTCTTTGAACAAATATATGACTTATAAATTTGTCAATTCGTTTATTATATCAATTTGTCTAAAATAATCATTGTTTTTCAAAGCATTAAAATAAATATTTATTTACAGATGCTTCCAAACAAAATACTTTATGCGACAATGAGATGTTCCAATTAAAAAACGAGAGATGTTATTTGGTAGTCAATTATCCAGAAACAAGTTGGATGACAGCTCGCCAGATATGTTCAGAAGCTAAAGCCAAACTAGCTGTGGTTGAAACAGAGGAAGAAGTAACAATTCTTGATAACTTGGTTAGAAGCACTTATGGATATATGTCTGGAGTTGCTTATTGGGTTGGTGCCTATATCACAAGCAATAATACATGGATATGGATAGATGGGAGAACAATCAATTTAAAACGTGAGTCAATTATTCACGGAATTCTGGTTAATAAAACCAAAATATACGATATTTAAAACATTCATTTGGTAATTTTTCCCTTCATATAGTAACAGTTTACCGGAAATAACGTTTTCAAAATTATAATTCTTATTAC
Organism: Parasteatoda lunata; assembly: GCA_949128135.1. Taxonomy (NCBI): domain Eukaryota; kingdom Metazoa; phylum Arthropoda; class Arachnida; order Araneae; family Theridiidae; genus Parasteatoda; species Parasteatoda lunata. The sequence goes on from OX421980.1 coordinate 89,770,241, forward strand.
TATACATTTAGCAAAAAATAAAAAACTGTTAAGCAAATTTTACCAAATAAATGGTTTTCATGCCATACTCTAAGTTATTAAGAGAAAATTACCAAATTTTACCACATATACCAAATATTATCAGATAATATAAATTCATATTTTATTATTAATTTTATCTTATTTTATTATTAATTTTACGGACTGTGATGTGTGAGGCTGAAGTCGTATTCTTGGCCATAGATGGCGCCACGGAAAAAACAAGAAACTTACCTCTTTCTTAAAAATTCGCTGATTTCAAACAGGTTTTCTGATTAGCAAGTGGCATAAGTAACAACAACCTTATTAATTTCACAAAAAACATTATCAAAGCACTTTGGTAAAAATTACCAAGTATTTCGGTGTTCTCATAGAATCAGAAACACGGTAAATTTTATCAAATTCTTATTCTTTCGGCCATACTTTTTTCTCAGTGTTTTAAACTAACTGAATTCTTGCTCTAAGTATAGAATTTAAAAAAAAAAAAAAAAAAAGACAAATAGTTAATAAATCGGTATTCATCAAACCCAAGATATCATTCATAAAACTGAAATGCATATACCGATACAATTAATAAAGATATAAAAATTCCAATTTTTTATTTTATTATTATTTGCTTGCCCTTCCTTTACGTTATTAGATTAAACAAAACAGGCTTTTAAAAGTTCATCCGATCAAAAATTAACCAAGTTCAATATTATTTAGCATGATGCTATTATTTGTGTCCACCTCATGATAATCAAAATTATCACTATCAAATAATTTTCTCTCGTGCATATCCTTTTCGGGACGCCACAAAAACTTATTGCCACACTACTTATATTCGGTACCTGGGTACCTATATTAGTACATTTAGTGGCCATTAAAACCGTACGCATTCAATTACCGTAGTGCCAGTAATACGTATTACCAAAATTAAGCAAATTTCTTCATTTATTTTACATTTTGTATGTAACTAATTTTTTTATTTCAATTACATTTTATTTAGAATTATTTAGTTTTACAAAAACGCGTTTAAAAAGCATAAACATAAACAAAATAAACACGTCGTAACTTTAAAAATACTAATTTGGTTACGTAGCACTCGCATGCTATCTTCCTTCATTCTTAAGCTTATCTTACCTGATATAAGGAATAAAAAATAATTGAATATTAAAGAATGTGTAATGAACTTCGTTTTTTTTTTACAAATGAAGCTGTAAGCTAGTAAACTAGCGAACTAATAAGCTAGCAATCACTGATATTATCTTTTCAATATTTGAAGACAGAATCGTCTCCAGTTTAATTTATATTTATGGCTATTGCTATACTAATGAGAAAAATTCGTTTTTAAAACGTCTTTTCCGAACGGATTAATTGAAATTTTGAATGGTTTTTTAGGGTTGTGGGAAGAAGTTAAAATTCCCCGTTTCACCGGCTAACCAAATTTCCAAGTCCATATCGGTTCTGAATTTATAAGAAAGACGCACAGACAGACACACAAACTCATCCTTTTGTTATTACAAATAATGCTTTCCATTAAGGATTATCGTTTGAATTTTCAATTCTAAAACCTCGTAATCAGTATTTATTGTATCAATACTGCTATATTTATTACATTATTACTAGAATTATATTGTATTAATATTATTATTGTATTGTATTATTATTGTTTTGTATTATTATTGTATTGTATTATTATTGTATTGTATTATTATTGTATTGTATTATTATTGTATTGTATTATTATTGTATAGTATTATTATTGTATTGTATTATTGTTGTGTTGTACTGTTATTGTATTATTACAGCAATGTAATTCTGTTAATTGACAATATATTTTGTCATTATATTAGGTATTTCCCACTCTGATGAGTTTCCTTCGTGTTTAGCAATTCAACTACGTGGATCCAATGCTATGCGATGGATTGCTAGAAATTGCAATCATCCGGGTAGATTTATTTGCCAAAAACCCTCTATCGGTAAAACATTTTTTAAACCATTTGATTTAGCTATAGTTTTTATGGTTGCCCTACCTATATCAATATGCAAAACTTTGCCCATTTCTTAAAATAATACTAAAAGAGTACAATTAATATCAAAACAAAATGAACAAAACTTCTTTTAAAAAAATGCGCTAAAAAGCAGCAGAATTTTCAAAAAAAGAGAGAATAAAAATAGAAATAAATGTAGAAAAGGAAAAAACAAAATTAAAAATATGACCACTGAAGCCGACGTCTTCAGGGGGTACCGGCCCCAGTGGCCAAAAAACAAAACCTTTTCTATTGAGGAAGAAGGCAAAAGCCTAAAAACCTTCCTCAGTACCCCGAAGGTTTTGTTTAAAAGTCCAGGAGAAAAATCAAGCAAGACATAAAACTAATACAGAAAAGAAACTCATACAACTCATCAAAAACTCAAATTATTCAGAAAATAAAAATCAACAGAAAATAAAAACTCACATAAACAAGGTCAGACAGCAAACTCTAAAGCAAACCAAATGAAAAGGAATCACTTAAACCAAAAGAAAAACAACGCCCTCTTTTAAAATGCGCAGAATGAAAAAAAGATAGGTAGAAGTTGTCAAAGAAAATTTACGTCACATATTAATAGAATGCTTAACTGGGGCTGCTCAGTTAAGTCTTGAATTGCGCCCTGTTAAAAGAAATAAAAAAACTAATATTCTTCAATCATTTTCTTAATTAACAAATTAACATTACAAAAATTATAAGGAAAATCATTATTACTCAAATTATTCAAAAAATTATTCACAGCCTCTTGAAAACTTTCAACATTATTGCAAATATTTTTAATCCTAACCAATTGTGAAAAAACTAAATTTTTAAAAAATTAGTATAAAAGTTGCAGAAAAAAATAACTTTAAATTTAAAAGCCTTTCTTTTATCAAAAACACCAATTTTAATAATTTTGTCAACGATAACAATTTTAAAATCTAAATACTCAACATTAAAACAATCCTCATTAGTTTTCTTCAAAACCAAATCTCCAGGATAAATACTATAAATAAAATTATAATTATCACTATTAAACAAAATCAGGTCATCAATATATCTAAAAGCTTTAAAATCATTATTTTCAAGAAATTTAGCTTCAAAAACATGCAAAAAAATATTAGCAAAAGCACCAGAAAAGGAATTACCTTGTGGAATTCCAATAATTTGTTTATAAAAAACTAAACCATTAAAAAGAACATTCTCAAAAAGATTAAACCTACACAAATCCAACCAATTAGACTTATCAATTTTCTCATTAATTAAATATTTATCAAAAATGTCATTACAGATATCAATAATCTTTTCGTGTGGTATACTTGTATACAAATTTTCAAAATCAAAAGTATTAATGTTGGATATTTCATTATTATTAATATAATCCAAAACATCAACATTACTATCAATAATAATATTTTTTTCTTTTTTAATTTTAAGCAAAATAATTTTTAGAAAACTAAAAAACTTTTTACTAACATCAGAATTGTAACAATTAGTACCACACGCTATAAACCTAAATTTAACAGGATTTTTATGAAATTTAACAATAGGAAATAAATATGGAAATTTAATCCTATTTAACCTAAATTTTAATTTTTTACTAAACGCAATAATTCTTTTTTCAACAACCTTCCTATCCACTTTTAATTTTAAATAAGTATTATTTGCGTTATATTCTCCAATAATCAAATTTTTAAAAAAATATTTACACATAATACAAAAATTATTTGAAGCTTTATCCACAACCGTAACAATAAATTTATCCCTAAGATTTTTAATTTTACTAGACAGATCATAATCAATAATGGTACCACTAGGAAAAGAACCAAAACTGGTATTAAATAAATTAAAATTAACCTTTTCAATAATTTTAGCCTTCCACTCTGAAAAACCCTCAACGGGCCAATGATATTTTCTGGAAATTTTTGCTATAAAAAAATCAAGATCTTTTTTAATGGACAAAATAAAATCTTTTTTATTCATTCTAAACCTTGTCCTAAATTTTGAACCTTTGCCTAAAATATTAATTAAATCTTCATTACCAACAATCTCCAAATTTCCGGTAATAATATGCCCATAATCATTATCAATATATTGTGAATATTCCTTTTCATTACAATAACAATCAAATTTAGAAATACATTTTAAATTTTGACTTAAAAAATTATAATTGCAGACCCTTTTCCTAAGTGTAGAAGAATACTTAAAAGCGACAGAAACATTAATATGCTTTAAAGGAAAAAAATCCGAAAGTTCATGTATAATCTGTGGCAATTTAGCATTTTCAAATTTTTTATCATGAAAATTAATCGTACAAAAAACCTTTTCAAAACTATAAACCTTATTAAAAAGCAAATCTGTCTTACTAACCCCAAGTTTTGATTTAATTAAATCCAAAACAATAAATTTAACTAGTTCAGTATCATATTTAATTTTAGAACCAAAATTAATAAGAAAATTTTTAAGAACCTTATTTTTAAAACCAAAAATATATTTCCTAATATTGAAAATATTATTCAAATTAACAGGTAAATTGCAGAAATTCAAAAATTCATCAAAAGCAACAACTTTACCTTTACCTTTCCCACTACCTCTTTTATTCCTATATTTTGAATTAAAAACCCCAGGAAAATCAAAAACTTTAAATCTGTCATAAATACAATAATCACCAGCATTAACAATACCTTCCCCATTAAACTTACTATTTAATCCATATGGAAAAAGAGTTTTAAGACTACTAATGTAAATATTTTCTAAATCAAGTCTATTATCTAAATTATCCATAAAATCCAAAATGAAAAGAGTAACGTTATCAAAATCATGAAATTGAAAATGTAAAATTTCATAATCAGTAGAACAATTATTATTATTAAAATTTTTAATAGCAGACCTGTGGGAATTAATCCGTTTGTGAAACTCAAGTCCTGTCTGACCAACATAACACAAATTACAACAATTGCATTGAATTAAATAAATAATATTAAAACTTTTACAAAAAAATACATTCGAAAAACTGTCAATCTGAGAATTATCTGCCAACGGACAAGTAAACATTTTTTTAAAAGAAGTTTTGTTCATTTTGTTTTGATATTAATTGTACTCTTTTAGTATTGTAAATTTCAAATTTGGTTTTAGCTGCATTTTGCGCTTATTCTTATTTGAAAAGTTATTTTGATTAATATTCTGGTTTTTGGTTTTTTCCAAAAAAATTTTAAAGCGTCTTAGGGGTTTTGTTGGATGTCTTGGTTTATATGTCTAATTATGTATTTTCCTTTTAGGTTTAATTTATTTCAATGCAAAGTACAATTAATGAATATTTCATGGCGCATGGCTCGTCGCGCGCCCAAACAAGGAGCACTGAAGTTAATCTTGATTTAGGGATTACTTCGGACAAAAAGTTACTAAGTCATGTATTATGTTTAAATAAATTAAAATATATAAATATTTAAAAAGTTTAAAAAATGCAAAAATAAAAAATGTAAAACTTGTCCGTTGGCAGATAATTCTCAGATTGACAGTTTTTCGAATGTATTTTTTTGTAAAAGTTTTAATATTATTTATTTAATTCAATGCAATTGTTGTAATTTGTGTTATGTTGGTCAGACAGGACTTGAGTTTCACAAACGGATTAATTCCCACAGGTCTGCTATTAAAAATTTTAATAATAATAATTGTTCTACTGATTATGAAATTTTACATTTTCAATTTCATGATTTTGATAACGTTACTCTTTTCATTTTGGATTTTATGGATAATTTAGATAATAGACTTGATTTAGAAAATATTTACATTAGTAGTCTTAAAACTCTTTTTCCATATGGTTTAAATAGTAAGTTTAATGGGGAAGGTATTGTTAATGCTGGTGATTATTGTATTTATGACAGATTTAAAGTTTTTGATTTTCCTGGGGTTTTTAATTCAAAATATAGGAATAAAAGAGGTAGTGGGAAAGGTAAAGGTAAAGTTGTTGCTTTTGATGAATTTTTGAATTTCTGCAATTTACCTGTTAATTTGAATAATATTTTCAATATTAGGAAATATATTTTTGGTTTTAAAAATAAGGTTCTTAAAAATTTTCTTATTAATTTTGGTTCTAAAATTAAATATGATACTGAACTAGTTAAATTTATTGTTTTGGATTTAATTAAATCAAAACTTGGGGTTAGTAAGACAGATTTGCTTTTTAATAAGGTTTATAGTTTTGAAAAGGTTTTTTGTACGATTAATTTTCATGATAAAAAATTTGAAAATGCTAAATTGCCACAGATTATACATGAACTTTCGGATTTTTTTCCTTTAAAGCATATTAATGTTTCTGTCGCTTTTAAGTATTCTTCTACACTTAGGAAAAGGGTCTGCAATTATAATTTTTTAAGTCAAAATTTAAAATGTATTTCTAAATTTGATTGTTATTGTAATGAAAAGGAATATTCACAATATATTGATAATGATTATGGGCATATTATTACCGGAAATTTGGAGATTGTTGGTAATGAAGATTTAATTAATATTTTAGGCAAAGGTTCAAAATTTAGGACAAGGTTTAGAATGAATAAAAAAGATTTTATTTTGTCCATTAAAAAAGATCTTGATTTTTTTATAGCAAAAATTTCCAGAAAATATCATTGGCCCGTTGAGGGTTTTTCAGAGTGGAAGGCTAAAATTATTGAAAAGGTTAATTTTAATTTATTTAATACCAGTTTTGGTTCTTTTCCTAGTGGTACCATTATTGATTATGATCTGTCTAGTAAAATAAAAAATCTTAGGGATAAATTTATTGTTACGGTTGTGGATAAAGCTTCAAATAATTTTTGTATTATGTGTAAATATTTTTTTAAAAATTTGATTATTGGAGAATATAACGCAAATAATACTTATTTAAAATTAAAAGTGGATAGGAAGGTTGTTGAAAAATGAATTATTGCGTTTATTAAAGTTTAGGTTAAATAGGATTAAATTTCCATATTTATTTCCTATTGTTAAATTTCATAAAAATCCTGTTAAATTTAGGTTTATAGCGTGTGGTACTAATTGTTACAATTCTGATGTTAGTAAAAAGTTTTTTAGTTTTCTAAAAATTATTTTGCTTAAAATTAAAAATGAAAAAAATATTATTATTGATAGTAATGTTGATGTTTTGGATTATATTAATAATAATGAAATATCCAACATTAATACTTTTGATTTTGAAAATTTGTATACAAGTATACCACACGAAAAGATTATTGATATCTGTAATGACATTTTTGATAAATATTTAATTAATGAGAAAATTGATAAGTCTAATTGGTTGGATTTGTGTAGGTTTAATCTTTTTGAGAATGTTCTTTTTAATGGTTTAGATTTTTATAAACAAATTATTGGAATTCCACAAGGTAATTCCTTTTCTGGTGCTTTTGCTAATATTTTTTTGCATGTTTTTGAAGCTAAATTTCTTGAAAATAATGATTTTAAAGCTTTTAGATATATTGATGACCTGATTTTGTTTAATAGTGATAATTATAATTTTATTTATAGTATTTATCCTGGAGATTTGGTTTTGAAGAAAACTAATGAGGATTGTTTTAATGTTGAGTATTTAGATTTTAAAATTGTTATCGTTGACAAAATTATTAAAATTGGTGTTTTTGATAAAAGAAAGGCTTTTAAATTTAAAGTTATTTTTTTCTGCAACTTTTATACTAATTTTTTAAAAATTTAGTTTTTTCACAATTGGTTAGGATTAAAAATATTTGCAATAATGTTGAAAGTTTTCAAGAGGCTGTGAATAATTTTTTGAATAATTTGAGTAATAATGATTTTCCTTATAATTTTTGTAATGTTAATTTGTTAATTAAGAAAATGATTGAAGAATATTAGTTTTTTTATTTCTTTTAACAGGGCGCAATTCAAGACTTAACTGAGCAGCCCCAGTTAAGCATTCTATTAATATGTGACGTAAATTTTCTTTGACAACTTCTACCTATCTTTTTTTCATTCTGCGCATTTTAAAAGAGGGCGTTGTTTTTCTTTTGGTTTAAGTGATTCCTTTTCATTTGGTTTGCTTTAGAGTTTGCTGTCTGACCTTGTTTATGTGAGTTTTTATTTTCTGTTGATTTTTATTTTCTGAATAATTTGAGTTTTTGATGAGTTGTATGAGTTTCTTTTCTGTATTAGTTTTATGTCTTGCTTGATTTTTCTCCTGGACTTTTAAACAAAACCTTCGGGGTACTGAGGAAGGTTTTTAGGCTTTTGCCTTCTTCCTCAATAGAAAAGGTTTTGTTTTTTGGCCACTGGGGCCGGTACCCCCTGAAGACGTCGGCTTCAGTGGTCATATTTTTAATTTTGTTTTTTCCTTTTCTACATTTATTTCTATTTTTATTATGCCCATTTCTTAACTGATACTTATGATATTTTAGAAATGTGATCTTTTAATATGCATTATTAAAGTATTAAAAATAAAAATAAAAAATTTAATTATTTATTGGTTTAAGGAGCATCCTCGTTAAACTTTTCTATCGTAAAGTACTCGCGCGTTGTGCTACCAAAGCGGAGGAGCCATCCCCTCTGCAGAGGATCAAAATTGTCTTTGGATCATTCGCCGTTGCCAATAGCTCATTGTGGTTCGATCCCCGCCGGCCGACTGATGCACGTTAAATCTGTCTGGGTCACAACCAAGTTCCTATAACAAATCAATTCCTCTGGGGGTACTGATCCAGGAGCTCCCTTGTCTTCTGGATTGAGATCAAAATGAGAAGGATACGAAAGAGTCGAACCTAGGTAGTCGTAAATCCAGAATTGGTTCGACTCTTCAACGACGGAGTAAAATAGCCCATTGTGCAACTCTAGTTCGACGTAAATAAAATACCTACTTACCTGCCGAATTATTTATAATGTCACTAAAACATATTTCTTTCATTTTTTATTATCTTTAAAAATTTAATTTTTAAGCAAAAACAGTAGACTTTGTTAAATTTGGTATTGGTTACTGCAAATCATTTTAATTCGCATAAAATATTCTTTTAGAAACGGCTCAAAAACTTATTTTTAGAAAAAATTTCTCTATCTAGTTAGTTTTCTTTTATCAAAATTATTCCATCTTGCTTGCCATTCTGATAGCATTAGTGATGGTTGAAGTTGTGGTTTCGTTATCTTTAAAATCAACCAGTGTTGATGCTTTGCTGTGATATCTGTGGCAGATTATTGCGTAATTTACCTTATCAAGTTCAATTTTCAGAAAATTGACGTTTAATTGTCCTCTTATTATCTTTTTGGATACAGAATTCACCGCTAGGTGTAGACCTGAAAGTTACTGTAGATTTTACAGAGTGTGAGTGCCAGATATTAAGGTCTACTAAAAGAGTTAAGTTCTCTACTAGGAGCATTGTTTTCTTGTTGTTAAATCTGATTTTTAATGCTTCAACTATCGTTTGTAAGATATTTCACGGAAGCTGCTCTGACCAGGTGATTAGTTTTTGAGTTGTCTGTGACATAGAATAGTTCCTTTACATTCAGTTTTGTTTCCAATAACATTTTCTTTAAACAATTCAATAGCTCGTCAGCAATTTCATTAAATTGTCTGCTAATTGCTACGCTTCTATTAGGGCTTTGTCAAACAGTTTGAGTTAACTTCATTTGATTAACATTTGGTTTTTTAATATTAAGTATTTATTTTAATGTAGCTCGAGAAATTATTAGGAAATATTAGGAAATGTTCTCCAACAAACAACAAAGTGGAGACTTATAAATGGTTAGGTAAAGTTTTGGCTATATTGATTAACTTTACCAGGCTTTTTTCTGACCACATTAAGTTACTGCCTTTGCAGAGAGATTTGGTGACCAAGTTGGATTTTCCAGTAAGTCAACATCTCTACTCACGGAATCTTCATGGAAATAGGTTTTGGATAAGGGATACATGTAATTGTATGTACACGTATTTTTCTTTGCCCAGGTGGGAAATCACTTGTCGTAAATATGTATTTGTATATATACTCTAAGAAAAACTGGTTCAACGTTGAACATTACTATCGGTATCTTGGACCATAGTGCAGCGCAAATTTTCTTCGACCTTAATAAGGAGTAAAATCAAATAATGTTTCCGTTAAAGTGAGCCATATTATTATGTAATCAAGTTTTAAAAGTACGATAATATAGTTCATCAGATAATAATGAATATTGAAAACTTTTAAGCTGTAAAAACAAGCCAAGTTTTTTAACCAAACTCTGATTAACTAATTTAAAAACATATGAACAACATTTCCTATTTTTTTATAAAATAACAAAACTGTAATTCATTTTTTAAGCTGTCTTAAAGGTCCTAAATTTATGTTTTGGTTCATATAAAAAGTTAATTGAAAAGCTTAATGAAAGAAGAATCTAAATGAGATTTTAGAAAGAAAAATTTAAGTTCTGGAGATCTTATTTTAGTCCTATTTATCAATGTAACATTATTTTAATATGACAAACTCTATAAAATTCGTAAAATGACAGTTTTTACAAAGTTTCCAAGTGCTCTTTATTAAAGAAAAAGCTTGTGAAAAGAAACTTTGTACAAACACTGTACTATGAACATTGAACATCCATATTAATTATGGAAACCTAATTTTCGTTCATTTTTAGTTTTACCTGATGGATTGAACAAAAGCGTAAGTGAAACGAAAGGCAATTTAACATCTACTAATTATCCATCGAATTACCTCAACAATTTGGATTACATTGTCGAAATCATTGGTCCGCCAAATTCCCGTGTTGTCCTAACTTTCCATCATTTTGATCTGGAATGGCAAGAAGATTGCCTGTACGACTATCTCATTCTAAAAACTGACTTAAATGAAGAAGGGAACCGAGTATGTGGAGAACAACTAGAAAAGAAGTAAGTTCTTTCATATGAATTTAACGTATTTCATTCAATTTTAAACACCAATTTTATTGGGGAATCTTCAACAAATATGTAACCAAAATATGATACTCATTATTTATTTAAAAAAAAACTCTATTTATTGGTAGTCCATAAAATTACCAATGAGTTTAAAACTCAATTTAAGCAAAATGAAGAGGGGGAGATCTGCATTTTGTTTCGGAAAGTGTTCTTTGTTAATTCTCCAGAGCTTTTCGGACTTGGTTGAATAGAAAGAATTCCTCCTCTTCCAAAGAAGTCCTTTGTAAAGAAACTTTTGGTCCTATAATGGGAATGATGGAATAAAAATGGAAAGAAAATTTTTCCCCAATGGATCTCAAGTCATGTTCATGACAACAGGAAGCGAATCCACTTGCAAAGACACACTTATATTTGCTACTTCATTTTTCTTTAGTCTAGAAAAACTGTAAATCAGAGATCAAAACCAAATTTAAGGCCATCAGGAAACTCCAGATAATGATAATGTTGTCAGGGAAAAGTTGGTAGTGGCTTTCAAAAGATAAAAACATGATTTCTTCTGATTTACCAAGGAAGACCCCGTTCTCTTTACACGCCATGATTACCTCCAGCAGCATCTCAATAGAGGTCTTTGAAACTGGAAATGGTTCAAAATGCGTGTTTTAAAAAAAGACTCGATATGCACGTTTAAGAAAATGGACAGAGCTCAAAATGCATATTTAAGAAAATGGACATAGCTGTTTAAAAAAAAGTAGATTTTGATTCCGTTTTTAAACTTCTATTATTAAAATTGCTCATTTTTAAGGAATAAACTAATGATTCCAAATTCTTAATGTTTTACGTCCATTTGCCTAGATCATATAGTAAATGTTTTTAAAAATTCTTTTTTTTTTTTTTTTTTTTTTTTTTTTTTTGAAAGGATATTAAAAGTCAACAGTTCTTCTTAGAAAATTATCACAGATCTTATAAATATATAATCGATATTAGATTGACGTTGCACGTATTTAGATTTTTTAATACCTCTTTATCGTTCAGTGTACTGAATACGTCAGAAAAGTTACATCTGTAATGTGTTTGACCCCGAAGTCTAAGATTCTGCCCCGTAATGATTATGCTTAGTGTTAAAAAAAAAAATAAGGAAAAGTAAGTACGAAATTCCTCGTTTAGTTGCTTAATTTGAGTTGATCATTGATAAGGCGCATTTTTTTCTTTGCCCATTTTCTTAAAAAAAAAAAAAAACATTTCAAGCTGTGTCCAAACTCACGGACGAGTTTACAGAATTTCTCACTCATGTCCTCTGTATGAGGAAGGTTCTATGAAAAGGCATTATTCCAAAATTTAAAAAATTATTCCGGAAGTAGTTAATTTATTTTCCCTGAATTTAAAAACTAGTTATCAAATCTTTATCAAATTCCACTGCTGAACAGATAAAAAAAGTATAAAACAATATCTTTTGCAGCATGTCAGATTTCCAACTGAAATATTTGTATGGGCGTTTGTTAATTTTATTATCAGACTACTCGACCTTGTTGTTTCAAATGGTGGTTATTTTGAAAACATGGTTTTATAATTTTTTTCTATTATCATCGACATATGTTGAAGAATTTTTAAACTTCGTGAAAAGAAATTCTCCAGTTGTTAATCGGTGTAAAGCGAGACAAATATTTCTATCCGCATCCGTTTTTGTTGAATTGATTTTGAGACCGAGGATCGCTATTTTAAATAAACAAGCTCTAAAAATGAATTTTTGAAATTTAAAAAAAAAAAATTTTTTTTTTATATTTTATAATTACTTTTTAATATATATGCTTTTTTAGGCTATAGATTTAGGTATTTCATTATAATCTTGATTAGGGATATCGAGGAATTTACTTTTGGACAATTATTTCCTTCATTCCTTTATAGGTTTACTATTATTATAGACAGAAATTTTTTTTAAGTTATCTAAACTTACAGAAACTCAAAAGAAATTCAAAACTCAATTAATCTAAAGTTACTTATAAAAAAAAATCAAATTGATAAAAAATACTAAATCTTTTCAAAGCTTTTTTAAAAAATTGCCTAAAATACAAGTTTAGTGAAGTATATTACAATCAACAAGTACGCTTATAAAGAATTTTTTAGTTTATTTATTTAAAGGATATTAAACAATGCAATTTTTTGTTACTTCTTTTCTAGCAAAATTTACGTTCCATCATTGGAATCAAATACATGCTATCATTATTACATAGTATTTACATACTTACTATATTTTAACATTAACTAATATGAGAACAATACTAAGGTAAACTTTGACGTAAAGATGGTTCTTATCACTTTATTGCCCCTTCATGTGATTTTCATAATAAAAATCTATTTTAGGGAATTCATGTCACCCACAAATAAAGTCTATTTAAACTTTCATTCTGATTCCTCCATTACAACATCTGGTTATGCAGCTTCTTGGGAAATAGTTGATGTTTCTGCCTGTTTGAATCGGAGGCTATTAGTCTTAGAAAAAACTCATATCAGCAGTTTAAGATATCCACGAACATATCTCGGAGGTCATGAATGTAGACTTACCCTCATTGCACCTGATCCAACGAAGCGACTTCTGTTAACTATAGTAGACTTAGAGATGCGAATTCAAGACAAACTAGAGGTATGGTGAAATCTTCACTGCACTTGAGTTTCGTCAAAAATAGTGGCAGCTACTTTATACAAAAAATGTAATCAAGCACGGAGCAGTTTAACACCGAATATTGTCTTTTGCACTACATTTGGGGTGAAGTAGTTGCCATTATTTTTGGGGTTCAGAAACACTAAAATTTGTCGATGCACATGAAAATCAGTAAAGTTTTTTTTACAATGAAACATAAAGTAAGAATCTTTAATTTGAGATACATTTAATCACTAATTCTTAAAATAAGATTAGTTTACAGTTTAGTAATTAGTACAATAATTTATTAAGAGAGTCATTATTTTGGCTTTTTAAGCATCAGATAGTATTGTTTCGCTTTATTTGTTAATTTAGTACTTTAATATTTACAAAAAATTAAAAGAAAATAATAATAATTAGCTTCAAATAATTTTGAAAAGAAGTTGGAATGGTACAAATAGGATGGTAAAGAGGTTAGTGATCTTAATTGAAATAGAAAATTTCCCTCTATAGAAAACTTATCACTCATACAGTTATTATTCAATGCTGCTTTTCCTAACTAATTAAGTTTTTATTAATAGCAACTCTAAACTTAATGCTTTTGACAAAATTCATATCCTCAAAAAAGGGAAAATAGTAATTTTTTCCATGTGAGGAAATATTAGCTCTTAGAATCTCTCAGGAAACAGTTTCGTCAAAAATGACGAAAATTTCGTGAATTTTGAGCATTATTTTTTTTTCGTCTATTGTTTAAATAGATCAAAATGATTCATAATAGTTGTTGTCATAACGACGCAAAAAATATATATTTTATAAGCAAAGAACTTAGAAATAATTTCACTTCTTTAACAGATAGGCCTAGATGAAACGAAGAGAGTCCATCTAAGTGGAGATGATATATTACCTGGAACTCAATTAATGACTTATGGAAATGAAGCTCATCTTGTTTTTCATACTCTTCAAACACCTACAATCACAAGTATAACTTACAGAGGATATAATATCACAGTTGAAAGTTGTAAGTTCTATTCACATTAGGGGACCAATTATAATTAAGAGTCTTCACTTTCTCACCTCCAAAACAAACGATTGTATCACCTCTAATCTCAAAAATTACTTTCAAGATTATAGCGCTGTTTTGTTTATTACACTTAGATTGCTGGAATGTCAAACAATAAAATATAGCTTATCAAATGCTACTGCTTGATAAAGTCTAGTTTTAATTTTAAACATCTGAAAACAATTTTTTTTTAAAAAAATTTTGGATATGTTGACTCAGTTAACAGCATGAATGTACAAAATTTGGCCCTAACGATAAGCTATGTTGGCTTTTTAAGCATATTAATAAGCATATTGGCATAAGCATATTGACTTTTTAAGCATATTAATAAGCATATTGGCATAAGCATATTGACTTTTTAAGCATATCTTGGCTTTTTAAGCACATTAGGGGACCAATTATAATTAAGAGTTTAATTCGTCTTCTTTCGCTAGAAAGTCTTCACTTTCTCACCTCGAAAACGAACGATTGTATTTTCCTATGACCTCTAATCTGAAAAATTACTTTGAAGATTATAGCGCTGTTTTGTTTATTACACTTAGATTGCTGGAATGTCAAACAATAAAATATAGCTTATCAAATGCTACTGCTTGATAAGGTCTAGTTTTAATTTTAAACATCTGAAAACAATTTTTAAAAAAAAAATTTGCATATGTTGACTCAGTTAACAGCATGAATGTACAAAATTTGGCCCTAACGATAAGTTAGAAAAAAATTTTGTAAGATATTTGTAAATAATTTTTGCAATAATTTATCTTAATTCCTATCACTAGTTAGTATTATTTGAGAGTATCGTAGGACGAGAAAATCGTATCACTAGAGCAAAAGTTACAATCTAATTCAGCATCTAAAATTGTCCTTAAAAATAAGGAAAACGGTTCTAAAAATACCAAAAATGTCCTTACAATAAAAATAAACTCCCCTGTTATTAAATACACGTTTAAATGTGAAAAAATTTCTTTCCTGAAATTTTATCTAACGAATAATACTAAAACATGTATAATAAAATTAAGAAAGGTATAATTTTCATTAAACTTTGATATTAATGTTAAATGAAAAAAAGTAAAAGAGAAAGGAAATGAGTTTTGAAATTACACTAATTTATATATAGGGTAAAGTGGGGTAATACTGGGAAGCTAAGAATCGACTGTTTGACCTAGAAACAGTCATATTTAATCAAGATGTATAATATATCATTCCTGAAATGATTACATAAAGGAATTTTTTTCTATCAAGAGTTAAACCCCACAACGATAACAACGATAAAAATGTGAACATAAATTTCTATTTAATTTGACAATTTAAGAAAATTATGCACTAATTGCAAGGCCGAACTCAAAGAGGCCCAGGATTGCTGAAGGCCGGATAAAAGTTCCTTACAAAAAATATAGTACTTATTAACCCTTTTTATCAAAAGAAAATTGCTTTAAATCTATATAAAAACTAGGATTTTGTATAAAGGGTCTTAGAAAATAAAATGAAAATAAGGTTTTTAGTGCTTTGAAAAAATGGCCCGCAAATAAATTTTGTTCCGGGACCCGTAAACCATTTGTTCAACATTAAATGTCTTCTTCCTCCACTGTACTGCAGTTTTCGAGGACAGACACACATAGACGGGATACCCGGTCTTACCCCAAGAGCACGGTACAAAACACAACAGTGAAACTAGTAGACAAATTCCTCATCATTTGTCGAGATATAATCTTAAATTAAATTCCAAAGCTACTCTTAGCTGTCTAACTCATCCGCAAAGTCCTCGAAAGCAATTTTGTTTTCAATCCTTATCAACAAGTCTTTCAGTGATGGATAATGTTCATCTTTTTCCTAGAAGGTGTAAAGCATTATGTAATATAACTCAGTGAAAATGTGTAAAAGATGTAAAAATAATCAAATAATTATAAAGGTTTCAAAATATATCCAAAAATTTAAAAAAAATTCCCGGAAAATACCAAAAATATCTAAAAGGAAAAATAAATATTTTTTAAATATCTGAAAAGTACCTTAAAAAGAATTTTTAAAAAATGTTCTGAAAGAGTTAAAGTGTCCAGAAAAGCCAAACAAATACGAATGTCATCTAAATCCGAGCTTTAGTTATTACGATGCCCAATTTTATTAATTTATTTATTTATCTATTTAATTATTTATTTATTTGTTTATTTATTTATTTATTTTTTTCATTTATTAAAAATAAACGTTTTTTATGTCTCAGTTCACTCCTTTATTTCAGGGATTGCGAGAACACTGGAAAGCAATTTATATCTTAATCCAAGAAAAAGAAACAGAATTTACAGTATGAATTTCAATTTTCCTCAGCCAACTGATTTAAACTATAGTCAAAGGCTACTAGCACCTATAGGTTATAAAATTCATTTAAAATTACTCAACTTCACTCATCAACTACCATCAACATGTGAGGGAAGTGGTGTTCTTATTCAAGATAATTATGCTGTCATTAAGACTCTCTTGATCTGGAGTCCTTGTCGTCCCTCTAATTTAGGCAATGGAATTTGGTCAGTGCTTCATTTGCTCAAAATTATATCTTGGAATCATGACAATAGCTTGCCTTCTTATATTTTTGAATATTCAGTGGAGAAAGGTGAGTTTACTCAACAATGATATATTTGTGTAATTTTGACTTTCGAGGAAAATTTATGTGGCATTAAAAATATGTACCAGATCATTGCACAGGGTAGAAACCATTTTAAATCAGGTGTTTGACAAGAATATAGCATCATATCTACAATGTAAATACCTCCAATGTAGTGTAAATACTTTTTCATAATGTAATGTAAATAACTTTATACATGATCTACTTAGGGAAATAATTTTCAAAGTGGCACCCACCGGAAAGATTTTGATAGTGCATCCTTGGGAATCTAATATTTTAAGAATAATATTTTAATTTCTTTTTTTTTTTTTTTTTTTTTTTTTTTTTTTTTTTTTTTTTGAATAATTATAAACGTGTCGCTCAGTTGTGAAACCTGTCATCTCCTTATATTTTGACGATTTTTAAGTTCAAAATTAACTTTTCCAGTTTGCAAAATCTGCCAAATCCTTCTGATGGTGAATTGCAAATCCGACCATTTCCATATTCACCTAATTTCACTTTGGATCAAAAATAATAAGAGGGATAAAATAATTATTACATGATAATTTTGATAAGAATAAGAGAAAAACAATAACGTTTGTAAAAATTTTGATTTGTGTTAAAAGAAAATAAATAAACCATGGCCCCTCCTATAAATTGACTAAAACTGCTAACGTAATTTAAATCCCAAAATTTGAGGAAAATTTTTTAATTTTGGGAATTTAAGTGCTGAAATTAAAATTTAATAAGGTAAGAAGAAATCGCAAAAAAAAAAATTTCATATCTGCTTTATCTTTAAAATAAACTATACAACCAAGATAAAGTGTTTACTGATTAAAAAAGTTTATTAATAATTTAAAGATCTATTTAATTTTTCACCAGAGGTACATCTCGTCCAACCAGTTAAAAATCACATTAGTTAAGGGGATTATTCCCCATACTTTTCCTGTAAAGGCTTTATCTCAGTACTTAATTATTTACTTTTAGAAATGATGTTTTCACTTGTAGTTATTTTTCATGATTCATTCTAATTTTTTGCATATTTCTCTTATAATTATGATTCTTGAAGTTAATTTTGTTTGAATTACAACGTACAAAAATTATCATTTGAATCATATTATTTTAGTAGCAATTTTTCAGCAAAAGAAAACAAAACAAGCATGATCAATGGAAAATTTATTAAGTTATAACCATTAAAATAACAAGGAAAAAAACAAATTTTTACGCAAAACAATTTGGATCGACTTTAAGCTCAGTAATTATTTTTAATTTGTTCATTACCATTAACAATTTTCTATTCTATTTGCTTTTTCTTGATAATTTAATTATGCTTATCATTCTATGATGTCGTTATTGCTAAATTAAAATATGCCAGACTGTTTTGTTTGTAATTTTATGACTAATTGTTTATTAATTACTCTAAAAAAATTTCAGACGATCAATACTTCAATACAACTAGAAGATTGGTATCTAGTTCAATTGATTCCTGCTATCCAAATCCTTGTCAACATGGTGGTCAATGTATCAGAAATGGAACTTCTTATAAATGTCATTGCTTTGCATATTACACGGGTGAGATGTTTTTGATTAATGTGGTAAAAATTTAAAAGGACGGTACTCCTGCTCTACAGAACCAACTGAAAAGAAATTTTTAATACATTATACGATGTTTGATTTTTAAGTAAGGGCCGTATGAAAATAAAAACCCAATGAAAGAAAATTTTCAAGAAGCAAATTTATTTTCAGAATCTACATATGTTTCTCTTTTTTTCAGCATAGCTGCCAAGTTTGTTTAAACACTTATCATACCTTATAACTAAATTTAGAATACCCTCTTCATACAAACTTGTCACCTGCTTCGCTAACCAAAAGGTCGTAACCTTTTTCACGTATCGTTGTAGTGATTGCCACCAAAATGATGTTTGAAATATCGGAAAAGATAAAAATCACTCTGGGCTTAACGCGCAAATTCTGGGCTATAGGTAGGGGTGGTTCAAAACTTCCCAACCAAAAGAGTCCAATAAAGCTGGAATCTGAGCCGTAGAGAGAGTTATTGTTATAGAGTAGCAAAATTCCCTGCCAGCATAGCAGGGAATTTTACTACTTCACAAATCTGCCAGCGTATGTATGCAGCACACAGATTTTTTGCCGACTAAAAACGCATCACTGACCATGCGTTGCGGGCGCTGAATATTTATTTCAGAACAAATAAACTAAGACGGCTCGGAAGTTGAAAATTATCCATAAGCCTGATAAATTTATTATTTATTTTATGTCGGTTTATGTATGGATGGTTAACCTTGTAAAACTAAGCACAGATGGTGCTACGGGTTAAAATTCGTCGTAAGACATACGGGTTACTACTTCCGATTGATTTTTACGCCAAAACGTGAAAAAGGGTGCCATCAAATATTATTATACTTGTAGTGTTTACAATATAACTCGTTTTTTAAATTTAAATTTCAACGAAACAAGCAATATAAGGATTTTGAAAACTCTGCAAGCATGCTATGCCCTGCAAGTTGCAGCCAAAAAAAAAAAAATAATAATAATAACTAACGTTGATATTTTACCCAAATATCAAGGGATAATACTCAAAACATGTCAAACCTGACAATTTATTTATGCTGTGATATTAATTTGCTGAAATTGCTTTTAGTTTCACAACCAGTTAAAATTGATAAATTACGGAAGACTCTTATGAATGGTAAAATTACACGCAAATTTAAACATAAATCACATTAATAAAACTTCCTTGAATATTAATCCTGTTCACACATCGCCTTGTAAGCGTAACATAAGCGGAGGGATACACCGGAAATATTCTACATTTCTTCCGGTTATAGAAAGCTTGTTATTGTTTATATTCAGTCAACCATCTATAGGTTTTTAATTTTAGGCAAATATTTAAAGAAAAAGTGCACTCTCAGCTTACACACGACTGGGCTTATATTTGGAAATATATGGTACGGTATATGTTATGCAGATTTTTCTTATATGGCGGCAAACGCTCATCTCTTGAGACATGGCAAACTTCAGGTATCCATATTAGGCCACAACTTTAAAGTTTCCACTAATTATTTCTTTATTCAGCTACTTGGGAGCTATCTTATTAAAAAATTATTTCTATGAATAGTTGGGGTACTTAATTTCAATGCAGTATTTAAGCAAAATGTCAGATTAATTCGACGGATCATAGTTGGTGAGTTGAAAGTTCATTTAGACCAGTTCTTAAGTGATTAAATGTGGCAATAATTAGGGGAGAGCCAGAACTTGCTTTAAAAGTTATCCATATTAAAAGTTATCCATCAGATATCCATATTGGGATGTCTATATAATAATACCCAATATGAATATCTGAAATTTATCCCCTACCCTTATATCAGCTTTAGCCACCATTTTCTTTTGACTTGGGATATCAAATAGGGGAGTAATTAAAATTATTGATTCCCGTGTATTTTTACCTTTGAATCGAAAGAGATTAAAGCTAAATTGATAGTTTGGAAGTTATAATGACTTTATGAAACTGAAGAACATTTTGGGTTTTTTTCTTCTTATTCCTCTACTGACATTGCTATCAAGACAAATTAGTTATGATTTTCTATGTATTTCTTTTTTATGCCTAATCGAATGAAATCGATAAAGATAAAGGTTTTTAAGCGACGATGGTTTTGTATCCAAATAAATCTAAGCCAAGCATTTAACTTTTTTTACACAAAACTCATATAACTTCTGAACTAATCAAATTAGAAATTTCTTTTAATTATCTTTTAAAAAGTGTAAAAAAATACGTAAATATGTGTGTAAAAATGTCTTAAATCAAACAGTTTACTTTTTTACTCGCAAATCTTATAATTTCCAATTTATTAATCTTATTTAATTTTGAGTAAAAATACATAAAAATGTCAAAATCAAAAATATTACTCTATTTACACATAACCTTTATAGCTTCCAAAATATTAATCTTATCCACTTGTTTTAGATTTTATTCCATTTAGCATAAAATATGTGTGCACGACGATCAATTTACTCTTTTTAGATGTAGCTCTTGCATTTCTGTGAACTATCAATCTTATTGTATTGTTTTTGTTTTCAGTTGATTTGGCGTAAAAAAATATGTATGCAAATATGTGTGCGCAAGTCAAAATATTGTGCTTTAATTCATTATGCCTAATAAAATTCTTATAAATAAGAAAATAAGATAAAAATGCTTAAGTTCCTTTTCTCTTTAGTCGTTTTAGGCAAATATTAGTAAATATTCGAAGAAAATATTCATAATAGACATAATTATTTTCGCATTAGTCATCTAATTTTATTTAAGATATTTGAGGAAAAAAGTCAGACTTATTTTTCTTTTATTTTCTTTAATTTCAGGCTTATTTTGTCACCTAACTTGGTGTGATTTGAATATCTGTGGAGAAAACGGTTTTTGTAATCTCACCTCTAATGGCTGGAAGTGTGATTGTTTACCTGGATATGAGGGAAAGAAATGCCAAATGACAATCAATCCTTGCTCACCCAATCCATGCCAATCAAATGGTATTTGTAGTATTCGGAATGGAAGCTTTTTCTGTCGTTGCATTCAAGACTTTGAAGGTACCTTATTATCACATATCTATTGAGATTGCTGTTTAGATTGAATATATAATTCAATTCTTATTTTCAGGTTCCCATTGTGAGAAAATTGTGATGCGAATTCCATATCGACCTCTCAGCCAGCGTATGTTAGAAGAGCCATTCTGGTTAGGCCTTATAACTGTGTTTAGTGTTTTGCTCATCATCCTGTGTGTTTATTGCATAAAAAGAAAATTCGCTGATAAAATTGAAAAGTTCTTAGCTGAAGAAATTGAAAGAAGCAAATATCGTGAGTATTTTATTTGAAAAGTGTAGAATAGATATTCAATGCTTCGATTAGGAAGAAATAAAGGGAACATTATAAAGATTGACATAACCGTAAATGTGATTATAAGCCGTTGGATGAAGCTTCCCATTTGTGCAATGATACCTTTCCATTTCATTCCATATTTACTTTACTTAATCTGATTTTATTCATTTGGTGGACAACAAAGTGAGTTCATAAAATAGGTTTTTCTAAGATTCTTTGAATATCACTAAAAAACATGAAATAAAAGATAATTTAGATATATGAAAGTACCTTTTGAAATCTCACGAACAGCTTGCTCATTAAGAGATGACCATAGCAGTGGAAGAGAACATTTCCAATTCTTTATACTTAAAACCTCTCTTCCAAGCTTACAGTCGATAACATATACCATGAGCAAATCCAATTCGACCAAATCTGTGTATATTATTACCTATAATATTATTACCTTGCGCACATCAATTTTCAGGCTAATCCAAAGTAACTAACAAATCGCCGAAACTGCTTCAGCACGGCTGTAAGAACGCGCCATAGAAGATCTTCAAACTCTATTTGCGCTTCTGTTTTCATATTTTGTAATCTAGCAATCTTATTACGAAATTATTTTAAATCATTCTTGAAAGATTACGGTACGTGTAAATTCATTTGAATTAACTACTCGCTTTATAGATTACGTTTTGTGCTTCGTTCTGTATTTTTCTTACATTTTATTTTCTATTTTTTGTTTGCTTGATTTGTTTAATTTGTAATTTTTTACCTAATGTGTTCTATTTTCGTTTAAAATTTTTTGAGTACTCCTCACACTATTGTATTAATAGATTTTGCTTCGGTTATAATAATACCATATCAAAAAGCACTCCTTTTTACGGATATAATCGTGTGAGCTGATGCCGAGATTATATCTTTTCATTATTTTGTTTTCCAGCTTTTTAATAATTTTTTTAAACAAATTCTTTTCTTAAATATTTTTTTAAAATATTTTATTTTAATTATTTTTCATTTTCTCTTTTCTTAATCTCTATTATTTTTCATGTTTTTTCTATATTTAAAGCTTAATAATTTTATTTCTTAGTTTTTCTCTCTTTCCTCTTTATCGTTTTTGTCTTTATTGTGCTATATATATATATATATATATATATATATATATATATATATATATATATATATATATAATGAAATCATATAATTTCTGTCAAATGCTGTTGTTGTTGCAGAACCTTCACCACCAGCAGGACGTTACAGTTTAAGCAGCTCAAATCAACATACACCAGGAACTGAAAGTCCACAAACATGTCCTAAATCATTTATCAGTCGTATTCGGAAGAACAGTCTTCTTAGCATTTCCTGCAGTCCTAGTCCCACACCAGACCAATCCCGATCATTTCTATTTGACAACATTCTTCGAAGGGCTTCATCCAAAAGAAATAAAACATCTACACCGGGAACAAGGTAATTTATAATATTCAAGTAAAATTATAAAATTTCTTTTCTAAGATACCATTTAAACGCACATTGATAATACAGAAATATTAATTCGCTAATATTTCTTTCCCTTGAAAACCTTGTTACTATGAAAAAAAAAAAAAAAAAATTGTACTTAGAATGAAATATAAGGTATTTATCTTTTATATGACAGGAGTAAATTCTTTCCCGCTAAAATGCAAAACCTGCTAACTAAAATTTAATAAAAGGAATTTTTGACTCAAGATAAATTTTTCTTAAACTAATTATTCAATTTCTAGACTTCGTGACAAAGTTGTTCAAGGTTAGTTCAGGGTCGTTTAATGTATGCAAATAGAGCTTTTTGTGGACAATCAACCAAAAGAAATTACTATATAAAACATTAATTCTACCTATACTTACCTATAGTTAAGACAACTGAAAAAAATATGCTTGTTTGAAGAAAGCTCTTTTTGTCTCTGATTTATAATACAATCAAACAAGCAGGTAACATACAACCACAATACAAATAGGTAGCATTTGTCAATCAATATCTTAAACTATTAAGATTGCATCTTTGAACATGAAAATATGATCATTAGATCAAAAGTTATTCAAGGTAATCATCTTTTGAACTTACAGTAGAAATAACAGAACTTATCTCTCTTAATTTTTTTAAAGTTTCTCAAGACTAAGTTGTAAAAATAACTTTGCTGTTAAGAAAAAAGAAGGAAAAAAAAAAAGAAACCCGTTATATTAAGATACATTTTACCTTTAAATCAAGTTGGCTGACAAGAAAAGAATTTTGTAACTGGAACGTTGCATAACATATTTTGCATTAACAGTTAATGTAAAACGCCCATTTTTATCATGAAAAACTAAACTTTCAGTGTCCCTTTTTAATTAAGAATCTATTTTAAAATTCTAATAACTAATTATAAAGAGCTAAATGAACAAAGAATATGTTTTCCCTTAGCGCAACGACTTCTTCAAACGAACCACCGAAAGACGAAGCCCTGAAAAAAGAAGAAAAATCTCGAATTTTAGCATCCCTGATAAATTCAAACAAAGACACTCGCCGAGTTAGTTTGGATGATTTCTTCAGATTACGAGAGGGCAAAATGAATTTAGGTGCACATAGCTCGACAGAAGATTCAGATGGCAGTAAACCACTTTTTTCTGTCACAGAACTATAAAATGAAATGTGTGTGTCGATTAGACTTTATGATTGACCTTTTGTTTTGCAGGTGCTAAAAAGGAAACAAGTTTCATATCTACCTTTCGACAGTCATTTTCTGAAATTCAATCAATTCAAGAGCAATCATTTGAGTATATGTCATCATCAGAAAGTATTACTGGAGAACCTAATACAAGTGAAATACAAGCAGATGTCTCCCCTATTGCAATAGAATCCGATAAGGCATCTGATACTGATGCAGTTACTGTTAAGCCGACTGAAAGTACACCTGCAATTTGTATCACGATAGACCCCTGTGATTCAGACGAAAAACAAAACTCCGAATGTGAAAGCAATAAAAGTTCGAGAAAAAGTTCCTACCTTGAAGTGCCTCAAACAGTACCCACAATCCATATTTTTTCTGCGGAATCCGATGAACTAGAAAAAAACAGAGAAATCCCATCATTTACGCAACCTAGAAAGTATTCAGTTGATTTGCCAAAAATTTTAATAACTTCTAATATGGGTTCCTGTGACTCAGATGAAGCTAGTCCTCCTAGGACTCCGAATCCAAATAAATCAATGATGTACTTAAGTCCATTAGCAGTAATTTCATCAGATAGGACTATATCTGAATCTAATTTAAGTACATCTGGATATTCCTCTATATCTAGTCCTGGCTTATCTCGTTGTAATTCGAGTAGCCCTATAACAGATGACTTAGAGCACAATCTTCATCCGAACAGAAAAATGGATCTTACTTCC
Organism: Parasteatoda lunata; assembly: GCA_949128135.1. NCBI lineage: Eukaryota > Metazoa > Arthropoda > Arachnida > Araneae > Theridiidae > Parasteatoda > Parasteatoda lunata. Next base: position 89,795,650 of record OX421980.1, read on the forward strand.
CCTAAAAAACCTCATGAAGTTCAAATGACATATATTACAGGAAATGATAAGGCATTTGTATTTCCACCTACTATTGCTTGCCATTGCCATACTCAAAATCACGTAAATAACGTGATGTTTGAACAAAAATTGCCAGTATGGACTGCAAGCAAACATAAAATGCTTTCTAAAAGAAATTCTTATCAAACAACAAGTACAGATGACTCTGTTGATGATGAAGGTATTAGTATGGAGACATCTGAGTGTAAAAACCGAAGTAGAGATATAAACTCCCCTCCGAACTCACCAATAATAACTGATTCTTCAAAACCAGACCTACTCACTTTCTCAATAAATAATACTCAAAATAACTGTATAAAAGGAAGTCCAAGGACAAGTTTAAGAAAAGGAGAAAAATCTAAAAAACATCGGCCTGTCATTTCACCAGCTGGTACTCCAATAAGAGACGAAACAAGGTCTCGCTTGAGTTCATCAGAAAGTGATGAATCCGTCGAATCTCGTCAAAAAAGTCGAAGAGTTAAGAGACATGATTCGGGTGGACATAAAATATCGCCCATGCCTTTTCAAGACAGCAGTGGTCCAAAAAGTTCATTATCAGAAAGCAATGGTGATTCTGCAACAATCGATTCTAGATCTGCTGTATCTTCTTCCTCGGAATCCCTGCAATCTACAAATACCTTAAGAATACCAGAAAAGGTAAAAAAAAAAAATATTAAATTGAGTTTCGACTAAAGAACCGTTCTAACAGCCTGGGATTTTTTCGCATGCAAAAAAAAGAGAAACTGCATCGAAAAGAGAACTTGATTAGCAAATTTTTTGGGGGTGAATACATTTCACCAATCAAGTTCTCATTCCAAAGAATTTAAGTTAGCTGAAACGGTCATTTAGGGCAAGTCTATGCTTATGGGTAAATCTTTTTTACACCATTGCCCAAAGGCTATTCATCTAAAACCGTAAAAGTGCTATAAATTAATATCAGGGTGAATTTTAATCCACGGCCTGAATTTCTTTTTTGCGCCCCATTTAGAAATGCGCCGTTTTCAATTTTCAAAGGAAAAATGTCTCAATTAAAGAAGCCTTACTCTTTTTTTAAAAAAATCTCAAAATATTAGAAAAATATATAAAAAAATTTTAAAAAGCTTATCTCTTTCTGAAATAAAAAAAATTCTGGATTATGAATCATACATAGAATACTTATTATATTTTTGAAAATAAGTAAGAACATCGAATTCTAATTTTATTATTCATATAAATATAGCATAAGCACAGAAACAAAATAGTTTTTGTTCTTTAAAGTAATTAATAATAAATCCAATAATGATGTTTTTAACAAAACGTAGAAGTTAGCACATCAAATATTGATTATACTGTTAAAATGAATATTAATAACAGACATTTAGTGCCTCTTTAAACACTGTACCCAAGACCCGTTGGCCCGTGGGATAATGAGGCCTTGATCAGGGTTTTCAACACTTTTTACAGCGAGATCTATAAATTCATAAAATTTTACGAGAGCCCTTAACTAAAATATATATATAGAATATAAACATTTTCTGTATTTGAAATATAGCAATCGATTGGAACTCATTAATTTATAGTAAAATATATCGAATTTAAAATTATTAACGTCGCTCTTTTACTATTTTTTTCCAAGGATTCTAAAAATATAAATTAAGACAACCATTACGGATCACTATGTATTGTAATTTGAAAATTGAAATAAACAAGTACAAATTGTTTGGATTATCTTATTTTAGAGGCGAAGAAAAATTTTCATAGAACGGCGTAAAACTTGTCATCCCTGTTGATAAACGAACAACAACCAGTTCAGGAAAATAATAAGAGAAAAGCAAGAGCCCAAAATTTAAAAAAAAGAGGTTGTCAATAAAAGATGACAAGATTCCTCTCTACCATAATTCATAAAAAAATTATGGGATACTTTGTTAAGTGACTATTTTAGCCCAGGAAAATTACCGGATTCATAAAGAATCTATGTAAAGAAAATTAGCTTGGTAATTGATTGGTTAACTTGAATTTGAAATCAAAGGGTGAAAATATTAATAATTATTCCCACTTAATTATTTTGCAGTTTTTCTCGGGAAAAAAATATTTTCAATTTTAATAAATGCAAGAGATAATTCAAAGGTTTTATCATGATACCTCATGACTTCATTTTCAGATGAAACATTATTTCTAAGATTTCAATTTTTCACCTACTAAAGAATTTCTTTTTCAATGTTTCAAAAATTATTTGTTTATGTATTTCTTGCTATTTAAAACTTAACAAATAGGGTATACCACCTTTTATATTTCAAGAATCATTGTCAAAAAAGAAGAAATAAAAGTATGCACATTAGAGTTACAGATCAATATTTTAACATGGAAAAAAGAAAATACTATTGAATTATGGCGAATCATTAGTGAAAAAAAATGACGTAAAAACATCAAAGCCTGTTTAATTACTAGAGGATAATGAAGCAGTCTAGATGTTTTTGTACACCCATTTTTTTTTCTTTTCTAGCTTAAATATTGATTTGCGGCATCCAATGTGTTTAGATTTTTGTCTTCTTTTTTGACTAAGTTTTTGAATTCATTAAAAGATGGGGAGAACGAAAAATTTTCTAATTTCTTTTCATGAAATAGATAAAGCAATGAATTATTTTTATTCAGATAAACTCTATCCAATGAAAGACAAATGATAAGAACAATTTTTTTAGCATCGAAGCAGATTTTGGGCCAATTTGACCTTGTTCATGGTTTTTACTCTCAATTTGTTTCTGTCATAAAATTTATCGAATAAATGTTGTTCAGGTTGACTTATAATTTAACGAGCAATCAAAATTGATGCTCATTTTAAACCCAAATTTATGCACACCGTAGTTTAAGTCTTGAGAAAAAAAGAACACCATGAAGATAAGTCAATATGAAGCAAATAATAATAATAACCATTTAACAGTTGTGCTATAATTCAAACACTTGTTTCAAAAGTGTTCATTTGTATAAAGATCTTTTTCTTTGACTTTAAAATGTTGCCAATTTGAAGTTCTTGTAGTAATTAACTCCAATGGTTCAATAACGCTGTTTGCAGGTCCTGAATGGCCATAGGTTTCTGTCACAAACAGGTCTGAGTTAGGGTTAGGGTCTGAATATATGGCTAGTCAACTAGAAGAGCTTTATGGGAATTTTTGAAGAAAGTTCTTTTTGTCTCTGATTTATAATACAATCAAACAAGCAGGTAACATACAACCACAATACAAACAGGTAGCATTTGTCAAACAATTTCTTAAACTATTAAGATTGCATCTTTGAACATGAAAATATGATCATTAGATCAAAAGGTATTCAAGGTAATCATCTTTTGAACTTACAGAAGAAATAACAGAACTTATCTCTCTTAATTTTTTTAAAGTTTCTCAAGACTAAGTTGTAAAAATAACTTTGCTGTTAAGAAAAAAAAGAATAAAAAGAAAAAAAGACCCGTTATATTAAGATACATTTTACCTTTAAATCAAGTTAGCTGACAAGAAAAGGATTTTGTAACTGGAACGTTGCATGACATATTTTGCATTAACAGTTAATGTAAAACGCCCATTTTTATCATGAAAAACTAAACTTTCAGTGTCCCTTTTTAATTAAGAATCTATTTTAAAATTCTAATAACTAATTATAAAGAGCTAAATGAACAAAGAATATGTTTTCCCTTAGCGCAACGACTTCTTCAAACGAACCACCGAAAGACGAAGCCCTGAAAAAAGAAGAAGAAAAATCTCGTAGTCTCCTTCTCCATGTAACACAAATGCGGGTTAAATCCATCAAGAAGTCCTTCACGAAGGCAAATTTCTCCCAATAATTGATCCAGGAGTTCCCTTGTCTTCTGGATTGGGTTCAAAATTACAAGGCTACGGAGTTGAACATATTAGTAGTCGTAAACCCAAAAAATTGGGTCCGCTGTTCAACGACGGTCATAAAATAAAATAAAATAATAAGGCCGTGAAGAAGTTTTGTCTCATACTCGTCGTCCAAAAGCGAGTCTTGCGATAGAGAAAATTGACCAAAATCGAAAAATCTCAGTGACGTAGGCGCCTAAAATTTTTAACACAAATAAAAAATTTGCAATTATCAAAGATTATTGAGACGCTATGAAGCAGAAGGAGATTCACTTTTTGTCCGAATCTCAACTTGTGACGAATCTTGGGTACATAACTACGCCCCTGAAACAGACGTTCCGGTATGGAATGTATGGTACGTAGGAAAAATGAATCTGCTCCATTCAAAGCAAACTGTCAGTTATCTGCTGGTAAAGTACTCACAAGTGTTTTGGGGACTCACAAGGTGTTGTGTACATCAATTTCCTTCATGAACGACGAACAATTAAAGCAAATTATTATTGTGAACTTTTAGAAAAAGTCAAAGCAGCCTATCAGTCCAAACGACGCGGCATGTCGATCAGCAAAATGATCTTGCAATAGGACTCTGCGATACCTCAGTAAGCCGCAGTAATAGAAAAGAAATTTAACTGGGAAATAATTGAATATCCTCAGTATAGCTCGGACTCAGCGCCCACAAACTACCATTTATTTGGACCCTTTAAAAAAGCATTAGGAGAAGTGAGATTTTCAACCAATAAAAAGACAGAAAATTTTCTGCGCAATTGGTTCACTACACAGCCTACTTTTTTCTAGCCACCGGGATAAAAAAATTTTTAAAAAGACTTACATAACATTGGGAAAAATGTTCACGGAAATTATGTTGAGAAATAAATTTTTTGTATTTTTTTAAGTAATATTTTAATATTTAGTTATTAAAAATATCTCATTTATACTACATCCACCCTCGTAGAAGGTTGAAATACCATCTAATTTAATTTTAAAAAAGCTAAAGCAATTACCCTAATTTATGTAAAAGTAATCATTCTTTTATTATTCTATTCATTGATTCTTACTTTATTTTTAGTCTTTTAGGGAGTGGCACAAAATGGAACGTTCTGAGTCAACTAAAGAATTAAAGAAAAAGCCCATCAAGTAAATGTTCAATTCTTTTTACTAAGTAATTGGTTTTAAATGCTTTTGACCTAATATGCCATCTTGAGAAAGCATATTTGGTTTAAAGTAGGCATTGTTTCGTATTTTAATCTCCATCTAATAACAATACAACTTATGAAGAAATATAAAATACATAAAACATGATACTCCAACTGAAAATTATTAAAATATGCTCTAATTTTAAGAATTACTCAATGTTTTTTTTTCAATTCATGGTAGTACCGTGATGACATGATATGGTTGCAAGAAATGATACATTTGAGAGCCTTAAAAGTACGGTAAAGCTTTGATTTTCCGCTGAATTGTTTGGCAAAGGCACCACGGATAATACAAAAAACCCAAACTCAAAAAGTAAGGTGGAAACACTAAAAATAAATTTAAAATGCATTTATTCATGTGTAAATGTTTTAAACATACAACAGAAATCTTTGTTGTTAAAACGTCAAAATTACAAGTAACAACAAGTACAAAATTACAAAAACAACAAGTAATGGAAAAAAAAATAGTACATACATCTTCATAAAAATGTTTATACCTAAAAATATTTAGAAGCACTCTGCTCAATTCGGTCATCGTGGTCAATAATCAATCACGTGCAATATACAGTACCTGGCCAAATTATCAGACGCACTATAAGATTCTATGTAAAATCTTAATTATCAGATGATACTAATCAGCTTTATTGTTTTTATGTGACTGAAACCGGTTTGCACTTGTTTACGATAATGTATCAATTGGCTAAATTAGACGATGTATAATATAAATTTGACGATAGGATAAATTAGACGATATATTATATAAATGTAGCATATTTATTATATTAAGCATTATATTAGTATATTATAATAATTAGATCAAATTATTAGACACACAGTAGTTTTTTAAAAATTACATGATTTGCACGAGTTTATATGCAATACTTTTATATTTAAACATACATGTAATGTGTTTTTATTCAGGAGATTTTTTTTATATACTTATATACTTCCTATTTGTATTTATTTTTAACGTATTGCATTACAATGTTAACCAATTGATACAGGAGCGTAAACAAATGCAAACCGGTTTCATCCGAGTAAAAACAATACAGCTGTATAGTATCACCTGATAATTATAATTTTACGTAGAATCTTATAGTGCGTCTAATAATATGGCCAGAGACTGTATATTTATATTAACTGAACCTGTTGCATATATTTTAGTACATGAAAAGACTGGTTCCAATTACAACTCAACACACATTTTTTCATTTTTTAGGCTTCACAAATTTAAAAAATTTTTTTTTTTTTTTCATTAAAAAAAAATTCAGAATGACATTTTGGTTCTTACCAACCTTAGTTCTGTTTCCAAATGTAAATATTATAAGATTTCATTTTCCAATCAAATAGATTACAAAAATTACTCATTAATTGAAAAATCAAAAAAAGATCTTGAGCACTTGCCAAGATTGTCTGAAATAATCAGCGAATAGTACAAGTTAATACAGGTATCAACTACATTTGCTCAATGTAAAATTCTTCCGCTGGATGGCACCAATAATTACTCTGGTCCAAGGTTATAACACTCTTATCTAAATGTTCACAAATTAATTCTTTGATAAATAAATGAATTAATTTTATGCGTCCCGTGCAGAGTAAAATCTTGGAATCACCAGCTATTTGAAATGCTTTCATAAATCGTTAGATTGAACTTTTTTATGCTAAGGTATGGTATATATTTTACATAAATATTTTCATAAATTGTTAGATTGAACTTTTTAATGCTAAGGTATGGTATATATTTTACATAAATATTTTCATAAATCGTTAGATTGAACTTTTTTATGCTAAGGTATGGTATATATTTTACATGAATGTTTTCATAAATCGTTATATATTTTACAGAACTGATTCCCAAGAAGAAATGCACCCATGCTTACGAAGACAAGAAGCAGTTGTGGAAGATGACCTCAGGTTCATCCATAGTTATTCCTACCATACCTAATTATATTTCCTTTCCCTTCTGTAGCTTACCCTTCTACCCTTTCTTCTTTTTTCTTAGTGATGACTCCAGTAGTGAAACAACTGTTCTTCTAGGTCTTCAACAAAGCTCCTCTGCTGAAGAATGGGAAGCCTTCAACAAGGAGTAAACCACGTTGGCATAACAAATATATATATTTTATATTGCTCATTCCCTCTGTGTAGTTAGTCTGCTTTGGTGTTTTAATTTGTAATAAATTTATTTCCTATGCATTCCATTGTTTTTAATGTAATATTTAGAAAACAGCCATTATAGTTTTTTCCCCGAGACGAATATAGAAATCTTATAGCACTTGGTTTCTCACTAAGTTCATATAGTTTAGGCCAGAGGATATTATTTGATAAAAAATCTAATGAATGGAGGGAGAAAAAAAATCAAACTTGGTACTCAAAAGAGCAGGAAATTGCATATGTTTCATGAGTGAGTAAAGAATTGTACTTCAATTGTGATTGTCACAAGCGAAAATGAAAAGGCATTTTTCAGGGTTATGGGTCGGCATTGTTTTCACGCACTCCCGAACCAAGTTCGCTAAACTTATCATTCAGTCTAACTGATACTTAGTGCAATTTTATTATATTTTACAGAGCGGGCTTCTTTTAAAACTGGCTTCTTATGAAATTATGGAAGCCGAATTTCATATAAGTGCTAATATACGTCTAGAAATACTCATAAAACATTTTTAAAAAATACAGTTTCTCTTATTTGTTCTAAATCTAGCGTATCGTGAAAAATGTCATGCAATTAACATTTTATTATACATATTTTTCTTTATATAATTATTGGAAGGATGGGATTCTGTTGAAACTATTTTCCAAAGATGCCCATATGTAGATTTAGTACTTAAAAGAAATATTTATTTTCTAAACACGCATAGGTGCTAAACGCGTTATTTATAAAATTATGCTAAGAGAGAGATTCTTTCTGAAAGTGGATTAGAGATGGTAGAATAGCTCATTGCAATAGAAAAGATCTCCAATTCTGAGGTCTGCCAAGGCATTTCCTTCTCAATTTTTTAATAATACGAAAACATCCTTACAGACCCTCCATGATTATATTTTTGTACTGGATAACAAGCAACGATGTTACAATATAATAGAAAATTCATATTTTAAAGTTTGTTTAAAAAAGAAGCAATCACCCAATACTTTTCCTTTGTCAACTCCTCGGAGTCAGTAAAATAATTTAGTACACAGCTCCGTCGAAAAAACACGTTTACTTCCTTAGCTATTTAGTTATAATATACAAAGTAAAATTATAACTGATCAGAAAATGCTATTCACTAAGTCATACACGTAAAAGAAGAAATTTCTTTACAATTAAGATCAAAATATGGATTAAAAAATTATATAACAAATATACTTCTATCTTTTATATGTCGGTTTTTCTTTTCTTCTTTTTATGTATTGCATTAAGTTTGGTCATTTTTGAAGACAAACAAGCCTGTGTATACTAAATAAAGCAAATCCCTTGACGGGGAAGAACATGAATTTTTTTCATTACTATGGATGGTTGACCGTGTAAAGCTAAGTCAAAATTCACAGAAAGACTTCCGGGTTATTCGAAAACTCGCGTCATATTATTATACTTCTAGTGTTTTCAATTTAACTTTCAACGAAACAAACAACAAATGAATTCGGAAGACTCCGCTAGCTTACTATGATGCTACCCAAAATATAAAAAAATTGCTATTTTACACAAAAACAAATATAGCCAAATAAGGTATAACATGGCAAACCTTACACTTTGATATTAATTTTGTTAAATTTGTTTTAGGCTCACGACTTATAAATTGCACAAAACTCTTATGAATGGTAAAATTACGCGTAATTTTAAACACAAATCACAGTTAAAAAAACTTCCTCCTGTTCATACCAGTACATCGCCTCAGCATATGCTGACACCAAAACTTTCCTAAATTTCTTCTGGTTTTAAGAAGCTTGTTAGTGTTTACAATTAGTCAGCCTTCCATAAAAAACAATAGAAATAATATTTTTCCGTAATTATTAAATAATATATATAGCGATGTACCGTAAGAACGCTTTCTCTTATATGTGTCCAATCCATATTATATAAGATATGTTGGCTGAACGGACGATATTATAAATTAAGCCTGATGACGAAAAATAGCACTTTATTATAATAATTAAATCACTATGCAAGTTTTAAACTTCACATACAAACCCACTCATTTACGTAAATGTCGGAGCTTGTTTTTTAATAACACTTGAAATGCCAATTATGCAGGGCCGGATTTAAGTTTGGCGGGGCCCTTATAAGTTTAATACTATTTCTATACACCTAAAGTAAACTGTCATTATTTTTTTGTTGAGTATTAACATAATATTATTAAAAAATTAAAATTACTTGATTGTTAAATATATTGATTGTGATAAGACTATAATGAAGAATCTTTCTTTTATTGCACATATTTTTTAAACGAGGAAAAAAAGTTACAACAGAAACACATTTTAAGCAGTGTAAACATTTGACATACTGGAAGGGCCATAATATATATTCAACAAAGTTTTTATTTTCCCTCTTTGAAATTCTCAATCTATGTTATTTGCAATTTTAAATCATTTTTTGCCAATTTTTTTCTCAATTGTTTTTTCTTTACGTTACATTTTGCTTTGCTGCTCAAAATCTATTAGACTTAGAAACGTGAAATTATGAAGATATGTAGAAAATATTCAAGGAGTTTGTTTGATTATTAGTTTTATTTTTTTTTATAACCGCCGTTGAACAACCAACTCAATTTTGAGTTTACGACTACCAATTTTTAACTCCGTAGCCTTGCAATTTTGAATCGAATCCAGAAGACAAGGGAAATTCTGAATCAGGACCCAGAGGTATTGATTTGTTATGAGAACTTGGAGGACTTTGTGATCCCAACAGATTTAACGTGCATAAGGCACCATTTTATACATCGGTATTCTTTGGCCGGCTGGATTCGAATTCCTATTCTCACGAACACGAGTCCGACGCCCCACCAACCAGGCTATCCCGGCCAAATTATTAGTTTATTTTATAAGTCAGTGAACAGCAGACCCAAATTCGAGTAGTATATGGCTACTAATGTTCAATTCCGTAGCTTCGAGGGGGTGACCTAAAATATGCTGATTAATTAGTACAAATGATATTTTAAGTTGCCAAAACAGTCGCTAAACATACTAATTTCTTTTGTCTAAAAAATCAAGAAATAATGAAAGCTTACAAAATTCCGCTCTTGATATTTCTTTATTATAAGTGAAAATAATTACAATCGCTAATTTATGATTCAATCAGATTTGGAATTTCAGTCGGCAAAATAAGAATGGGCATTTAACTTTTTTAGAACTAATACATAATAACAATTTTTAAAAAATGATTATAGCTCAGTAAAACCAATGATCATTCGAATCAGCAAAAAATATTGAAATGCATAAGTATATTGTTATGAGATACTAGCTTTTAACTACATTACCATTTAGAAGTCAACAAAAATCAGTTGATTTAGTTAAATTTATTTCATTTTTTCGAGATATTACAGTAATTTATGTAACACATTACAAAAGTTTTAAATGAAAACAACTTAAAAACTGTTTTCAACTCAAATACAATTTTTAGCTGCACAAGAGTGATCAATATTGCCAATACATTTATAAATCCAGGAAAAAGAAAATCTGTGGAACCAAAAAAATTTTGAGACCCCCAACATATATATTCCTTACAAATTGCCTCCATAATAACTGCTCTCCCCCCAAAAAAACAATCTGTGAGAAAATTCAATAATAGTTGCTTTGGAATAGTGAGTGCTTTAGTATTCAGTAATAGTGAGAGCATTATCCTTTTTCCTTTCAAGTTCGACCTAAAAAGAGAAAGACAACTCCTCCTACCTTTTTCCCCTTCCTCTTTGAAAAAGCTCTAATAGACCAAAACGAACAAGTGAGGAAAGGTTTGAATTGGAACAAAATAATTTATTGTTTTGTTTTATTCCCATTTTCACTAAGTTTGATTAAAGATTATAAAATCTAATCAATTTAAAGTTTCTTCAAGTTTGGACACGCCAATTAACTATGCAAAATTGGCAATTAATGTTTTTTTTTTTTTTTGCAAGTAGTTTAAGTTTAACAATTTTTCTTAAATTAGTGTTGATAAAGCTGTGTAGATTTTAAAATAAATTCAACTTTATTCCTGTTTACGAGGGTTGCTATTTATATTTCTGGCCTTTTGGCAACAGTAAGTGTTGCTAGGCGACCGCAGACGATTTTAATCGAAAGTTTGATATTTTTAAACATAAATTCAGCAGACGATTTACTATTATAGCTTCATTTGTGTTGTTGACAGTAAATTGAAAAGTTCTTCTCTTTCAAAAAATGGAATTGAATCGTGAACATTTTCGTGCCATTATTTTTCATAACTTTCGACGTGGATTGTCAAGACAAAAGTGCTTCGATGAATTTAATTCTTTATTCAGCGATAAAGCGCCATCCTACAGCACTGTAAAAAATTGGTATAACGAATTTAATCGTGGTCGATGTTCGATCCAGGACGAATCCCGTGCAGGTCGTCCAAAATCCGTCGTTGTGCCAGAAAAGATCGATGCTGTGCGTGAACTGATAAAGCAAGATCGTCATGTGACATACCGTGAGATAGAGGCGTCTTTGGACATTAGTATGACTAGCATCAATAAAATATTGCATGAACAATTGAGCGTAAAAAAAATTTGTTCGCGTTGGATCCCGCATAATCTGACAAACGCTTAAAAAAAGGCTCGTGTCGATTGGTGCAAGGAAATGTTGGAAAAATACGTTCAAGGTACATCAAAGGCTGTGTATAACATCTACACAGGTGACGAATCGTGGATCTATGCATATGAGCCGGAAACAAAACAGCAATCAACTGTATGGGTCTTCCAAGATGAGGCAAAACCAATAAAAGTTGTTCGAGGAAGAAGCACATCGAAACAAATGATTGCCTGTTTCTTCGGCATTAACGGTCATGTGGCAACAGTGGCGTTAGAGCAACGCAGGACGGTCAATTCTGAATGGTACACGACCATTTGTTTGCCAGAAGACATCGGAGAAATTCGGAAAAAGCAGAACAGGCGAATCATTCTTCATCATGCAATGCAAGCTCTCACACATCGACTCAAACAAAGGCATTTCTGACGGAGCGAAAGATCGAACTGATGGGTCATCCGCCGTACAGCCCTAATTTGGCACCCAATGACTTCTTCTTATTCCCACACATCAAAAATAAATTACGTGGACAACGATTTTCGACCCCCGAAGAAGCGGTTGATGCATTCAAAACGCATGTTTTGGTATTACCTCAATTGGACTGGAAAAATTGCTTTGAAAATTGGTTCAAACGCATGCAAAAGTGTATTGATCATCATGGAGAATATTTTGAAAAACAATAAAACCAATTTCGATCCTACATATTTGTTTTTTCGTTATTAGGCCAGAAATATAAATAGCAACCCTCGTAATATTAAAATAAATATTAAATAGCATTATGCAGCATTAAGTATTATGCAGCATTAAGTATGTTTTGTTTCTTAATTCATCATTGCGAAGTTAAAGTATTTTGTATATAAGTATTTTTCGTTGTTTTTTTTTTCATCTTTAATTATTTTGGGGGAAAAAGATATTAAGGGCCTCTTGATTTCAAATATTTTACAGGTTTGAGCCCAGTTTGTAGGACCAAAAGTCTGTTAACTCATAATTTTACGCATATTATGCCTCAATTGTACAGATGGTTTTTTGTTTCATAATTCATCCTTGCGAAGATGAAGTATCATTTCATGTAAAAGCATTTTTCCTTTCCGTTTCTCCCATTTTTAAAAAGGGACTGATTTGTAAGGGGCCCCTTGTTCTCCAACTTCTACAGGTGGAGCCCGGGTTTGTACACTCAAAACTCAGAATTTTATGATATGTATTAGGCTGAAGATACAGTTTCCGATAGTTATTTAAATTGTAACACACTTACATAGCTTCAAACTTATTCATTAAATAAAATTCTAACATATTTTATACATTTTGTATAAAATATGTAATTAATTAATTTGTGAAGATTAAATTACGACATATAATGTTTTAAAACTATATATAAATATTTAAATTATTTTTTTTTTTTGTTCAAAAGGGCATAGCGACAGACACCTTTAAGGAAGGCCCAATACTTTAGCTTAGCTAGGGCCCAGGGGTTGATTGCTTTTTCAGATCTATGGCCAGTCCGACTATGTGTGGTCGTGGTAATTATCGCGACACATGTTTCTTTATCGGAAATGGCAGCCTTGAACCAACACATTTTCATTGAATTTTTCACCTAAAAAGTGTAATTTTAAAAGAAACTTTTACGTATATGTTAATATATAAGAAAAAAAATCACGTTGTTTCCAATTTTTCTTTTAATTACCGAATTAGTTATCAAAGTTAGTTCTGTTAATTACTAAATATGCCATTTTACCGGCACCGACGATAAAGTCACCAATACAAAATCACTGGAAGTAAGTAAATTCAATTTCTATTCTTTATTTTCTTATGTGCAAGGTATTTTTTTTTTTTTTTTTTTTTTTTGTAAACGAGAATAAATTAAAAATTCAAAGACGAAAATGTGTTCTTTTTACTGTGTTACTGTGTGTGAAAATGTGTTGCATTTTACCACCAACTTCCTGTTCACTTTTCCTCAGAAAATTCTGAGGGGCAAGTGTTTTGTTTGTGTTCATATGGAAGTTATTCAACACCCACCGGAGGAATAGGGGTAGACAAGACTGTCCTAGCTCCTAGACCATCGTACTCACGTTACCACACTTTTTGAGACTGACTATAATGCATATACACTTTCCCCGCATTCAATAGAGAAAAGCATTTTGTTAAACGTCATACCGTTTAATGTAAAGAATTCGATTTTTAAATTATTTGGAAGTAGTTTGGAACTAAGTTTGTTCTGTCAAACTTTTTTTTTTTTTTTTAATTTGCTCTTAAATAGTGTATATATTTATATATGCAAATAAAATCAATTATAATTGCTCATATATGAGTTATAATATTAAAATAGACATGTAATAACTACCAAGTTGTCTTATGAACTACAATAAAGAGGACCTCAATCATTCTGTAGTTAAAACGCGCGTGCTATTCCCATTAGAAATAGTTTTTCTAATCATGAAAAGACATTTTTTTTTTAATATAATAAAAAAAGTTAAGATTAACAAAACGGACATACAAATCAGGATTCTAATCTCTGCTCTCGTCGGAAAAGTTCATCTTCCTGTCGAGAAAATTTTTTAAAAAAAACCGGAAAAAATAAGAATTTATTCTATTACGTCAAAATTTAATTCATTTATTTGTTTGTTTTATTATAGACATCGCTTTCTCCAAAATTGAGAGATGGAGGAATGGCAAAACTGCGCAGTAACTCCTTTAATCGACATATAGCGCGTTTACATTATAACGAAATTAATAATACTGCATATTAAATTTTCCATTGTTTCTTACAACTTAAATAATAAATATTCTAGAGCCTATATATGGGTTATGTGATAAGTGATTTGACTTCCTATTGATGAGACTTTGGTTCGAATTCCCATGTTAATCCATTATACTGCTCTCGGTTTGAACTGACAACAACAGTTCCGACATACAATACCTCCATTGGTAGAGAGATCACGAGTGAGAATAATCTTGCCCTCGAGCTAATCATGGAGTATTTTCATGTTATTTCTTTTTTACAAATATAAAGCAAATGTGAGCTTGTTTAAATTCTGATGTCCTCCATGAAAGTGAATTTGTCGTAAAACTTTAACAAGAAGTCCTTTTGTACTTTAAGTTCGGTTCAAAATAGCAAAACTACGGGTTTTAGTGTTAAAAGCAAAAATCATCTGCATCTACTAAAATAAAGTAAATAGCTTCAGTCTTGCAATAAATTAATCTTATTCAATTTTTTTTTTTTTTTGTTATTATTTATTTACTTATTTTTGGTAAAATGTTAATTCTATTTATTTATTTAGTAAAAAATTTAAATGAAATAAAAAAAAAGACAAATTTCTCATTTAATCATTTAGAATTAACTTATTTTTTGTTTTGTAAATGTACATACATTACAAGGTTTATTCCTCTTCCCTTTCTTTTTCATTAGTAGATTGACGATTAATACAGATTAAATTTAATATGCTTTAAAACTTAAAAAAACGCATTAAAAAAATTCTCAATTAAAATAAAAAAATAAAAATGTAATTTTTTTCTTGGAAATTTTTTACAACATACATCAAAACTAGTTTAGTATAATTTTAATACACTTTTCATGGGTGCAAATGTTTATTCTTTAAAACAAAATTTCCTTTCGTTTTTTTGTAAATTAAAAGAGCAGTGAAAGCTTGATATATCGAGATTCATATTGCGAGATGTCCGATACCTTCAAAACATTAATATTTAAAATACAAAAATTCTTTGTTTATAACGAGTTTTAAAAAAATATGTATTAGCTTTCCGCAATATCGGCAAAAATTCGTTTGAGGCATTTTTCTATTATTAAAATTAACAAAAGAGGACAAAATGGAAGACATTTTTATTTATTTATATCTGAAAGTGAACATCATTTCACCTTATTTTCCTCTTTCAATCATAATTCTTAAAGTTATCAAAGCATATATATATGGATAACAACTAGTTAAATTACCTTTCTATATAAAAATGAAAAAATATTTCGCTATTATCAGCAATATTGACCATATACTTCAAATGAATGTACAGGGCGTAAAAAAATTAATGGACTCACCGGAATAATATTTGATCAAGTTCGGATCTTCATGTTCTAAGACTCATTCTTAATCGCTCGAGAGGGTGACGTCAAATATACTAATTAATTCGTGCAAACGATGTTTTAAGTTAGGAAATCAGACATAAAAACGTACTTTCTCTGATTAAACATTCGCACCTTTTTTCGACGGATTCGGATTTCTGACCAACAAAATATAGTAGCTTCAATCTGGAAAAACAGTTTTAATAGTTTTATCAGGAGCGCGTTTGAAAGTTTGGATCCTTTAATGTTAACTTTAGTTTTTGTGTATTTCACTATATCCCAATTTCTTTTTAAAGCGAATTGAAAAAGATTTGCATACAATTCCAATTAGTTTTTCTAAAGATAATTTCATGCAAAATATAACTTTTGGAAAACATTTATTATTACTTTATTTAATGAAAGTCGAGAAATGTAAGGTATACAATTTTTTCATCATTTGAAAGAATGCAATTTTAAATGCGAAAATACAAGATTTAAGCAAAATCAGTCAAATAAATCCTTAGAAATAAAAAACAACTCGTATTTCTCAAAATTTGGTCCCCTAACTCCTTAATTTTTTGTGTCTTTTTTCTGTGACTTAAAATTTGTAACTATAAAAGCAAATTTAAATCGCAGAGGAAAGAATGTTTTGCGTTGATATGTGGTAAACAATAATTAATTAACTGTGTGACAGTTTTGTTGCAGGCGTATGCCAATATGTAAAAAACTTCTGCAGGGCGAAACAGAAATCTTGGTGGAAAGTCTGTTTTCAGCTCTGCAGAGAAACGAAAACATAGGCAGACAAACTGCAGCCATAGGTGGCAATTTTTTTTAAAAAATGTAAGTTAGTTTATATTTCATTTCTCGGACGCAAATTTAAAATAATTTAAATTAAAAAATCATTACAAATTTTAGCTATATTGTTTGAATTTTATATTGTAAGCCAATGAACTCCCTCTTTTACTCAAATGGAAAAATTAGCATTTTGCCGAACATAGATGTTCACTTTGAAAGAATCTTCGAAAAGAGAAAGAAATCACAAGGAGAAATTTTAAAAGTCTCTTTGTATTTATTTACAGTATCAAGTTTTAACATCAAGTGATTAAAATAGCCCTTTCTTTGCCGTAAAATAATACGATGTAGCAATTAAAAAAATTCGAATTTTACAATTTAATGGGCATAACCATTTCGAAGTTCGTTCAAAACGGTGCATGATATCTTTAGATAGAATTTGCGGTGCAAAAAATGTACTTATAACTTTATTTGCAAAACATTTAAATGATTCAAAAGCCAACCAATGCATATAAAAATAACATTTTCATATCAAAATGTGCATGAAATTTCAAATTTTTATCATCCAATAATTTTTGCGTTATGAGAATAAGAAGAGTATAAATTTTTTGAAATAGCAGCTGTGTGCTACAACTATTTTACTTTATTACAGAAGTCATTTTTAAGCTTACAATGTCTGGTAAATTGAACCGTATAGTACAAAATACATCGATAACAGAAAAAAATGTGATTTAAATTTACATTAAAATGAATCTGCACATTATGGTATCAATATTAGTGTTTTGAGATTCTTAGAAACATACTTGAAAAAAATGATGCGAGAAAAAAATGCAAAGTATAAAATTCTTTTTAATTTAAATATTTTGCATTAATTTGTTTGAGCCCCCCTGTAGGGGAAGACTTGACCCCGTGTCAGGCAAAGTCTGGCGCCATCCTTGAAAGCATCACTTGGCTAAAATTGATGAAATATTTTTTCAGCTTTGATTTAATATTTACGGTATTTTTCTACACTTCCGATATGATAACCTGAGATAATAATGTCCGTTTTTGCTCAAGCTACAAAGGTCATTACATAGAGCTTCAACTGTTTATAAATAAATATATACACCACAACTGACCATCATAAAATAATTATATATATATATATAGATAAATAGTTAGACAGATAGGTACTCAGAAATTGGTACCCTAAACAGGATTTGAAATCATAACCATGTGTATATAAATCTAAATTGAAAGATTTAGTTTTATATACAAAATTATAGCCGACTTTATATGCTCTAGAAGAAAAAATGTAGCATTTGAAAAAAAAATTTAAAATGTAACAGTTTCCAATTTTTAATATAAAAGTTATGTGCAGCTAAAATAAGTTTTAACTTTTAATGTCAGCGAGCAAATTAAACAAAACTTTTTAAAATAAATATTTTATTTCACAAGTACTGAACAAACTTTGCATTTACTTCAAAATAGAGTGCATGTAAAAATATATTTATTAAAAAAGTATATATTGAACTACAAAACCAAACAATAAAACTACTTTTTATTCCATATTGACAACTGACCATCACAAAAAAATAAATTAATGGAAGGTAATGGAAGTTCCATATCACATCCTGGACGATTAGGAGGGAACGATGAATAACGCCCACTATCAGGATTCATAATTATTGGCTGAAACATCAAATCAGTATCAATTACAGAAGTTTTATTTCAAGGGGGGGGAATGCAAAAATAAGTTTTAAAAAAATAGTAGGTAAAGGCACACTTTGAATTAAGAAGAAAAGCATTCAATTAAGTAACAGGGAGCTATAAAAACTAACTCCAGCAGACTTAGTTGCAAACTCAGAAAGTTTTTTAAGAGAGGTTTACAAAATTGAAATATTATATTTCCTTAGTCATAAATTTCTTAGAATGAAAATATTAAGGACCGTCTTTCTGATTTTTACTGTTAATAATAATTGTAAAGCAGAAATGCAATTTTCTAGAACATATATAACAAAAATTGTTAATCACCTTTTTTATTTAAAATTGTTAACTAAATTAGTACTGTGATAAGGTGATAAAGAGTAAATCATTGGAACTGCCTTGTATAACATTTTTATAGGTTTTGTGATTTTTTTCCATAGAAAGAACTTTTGTTTATAAATAGTTAAAATTTATAACTAAAATTTTAATTACATTATTAAATATAAATTGCAATATTATAATTTAACTATGCTTTTTTAGAACCTCACTTTAAATCTCAAAATCAGGATAAATATTTATATACTTAAAAGAAAGATGAATAACCAATAATTAAAATTTTTTTGATCACATAAATTAACTATTTTAACAATGCACCAACTAAGAATTATTTCAGACTGCAATAAAATTACTTACAAATGAAAAAAAAAAACGTATAAATTAGAAACATATAAATGCTGCTTTACAATAGTTGCAAAATATAGGTACCAAAGACATGTTAAAATTTGTAAAAAGTAAAATTAACATATAAGGACCAAAATTATCCATCTCTTTTAAGACTTGAGTATTGAGACCAGATTACATAGATTACAGCTATCTCTTATTTTAAAATTTAAATATTTGAATTCACAAAAAGAGGTAAGTTTATTTAGAGATAGTGTGCTTTTGCATTTGATTTTGTAACTTAATTCATAGGTTTTTTTTTTTTTTTTTTTTCTGATTGGCATATTTAAAATATATCTAGAACCATAAAGCCAGAAGCTTTGCAAATGAAAATATGATCAAAAATAATTTCGAGTAATTTTATCTCACTCAACAATTACTGTTACATACTGTTGTTAGAGCTGATACAGTTAAAAAAAAAAAAAGATACAGTTTTAAGCATAAATTAAACTACAAACATTAACAGAAAGACATCTCCCTTAATAATATTTTAATTAAGAACATAAATGGTACAATGATAATCTTACCTGATAATTGGAAATAAATTTTAAAACCTGAAGACTCAATTTCCTATTAGATGCAATCAGATTCTTCAAACTATTAAAAAAAAAAGAAACCTTAATGATTATTTGCAGAAATTTTGAGATATTTTAGAAAAACTTATCACATATTTCCTCATATAATCACATACATATAAAAGCTAAGTGTAAGTTTTTTCTTCTAAAATCCACACAAAATGTAAAACCAAAATAAAAATCCCATAGCTCATTGAATAATTATTAAAAGTGCTACAAGGTAAATCCATGCTAGTTTGGAACTCATTTTCAGCATGTCTAACAGATAAAGTGAAAGAAAATACTATGAAATGAAAATAAAAATTTTC
Source organism: Parasteatoda lunata (assembly GCA_949128135.1). NCBI lineage: Eukaryota > Metazoa > Arthropoda > Arachnida > Araneae > Theridiidae > Parasteatoda > Parasteatoda lunata. Next base: position 89,815,558 of record OX421980.1, read on the forward strand.
GTAATAACGCAAGTACAAACGTTACTGATTTTATTCCAACCATTACTAAAGAATAAAAAGATTTATACATGTTATTTTATTATTATTTCTGATAAAAATTGATAAAATTTAAAATTCAACCAAAAAAAAATCATATTTTGTTAATGATGTTTATCAAATATTAATTTTACACAATTTCTTGAAATATCAGTAGACAAGAACACATGAACAATTAAAAAACTTATATTCATTTCTAGATTTTGAAATTCAGATTTTGAATTTTTCATCTTAACTTAATTACTACTCAATATTATATTGACTACTAAATTAATTTAACAAATTATATTAACTTAGTTAGTTGCTATCTGTTACAAAAGCCTCTAATTGCTTTGCCCATACCAGCAAATCACAAATGGGAAGTTGACTTTTATTACTTTTATACCATACCACACACACAATTCAGAGAAATTCTAATACATAACAGGCATAACAATATGAAAAATTAATTAAAACTTTTTTTTTCTTTTATTGGTCAACCCCTGAAATGTTTGCAACATGTTTAGAATAGCATTCAATAAGACTCCTAGACAAATATAGTTTATTTTAGTGATCTACCAACATACAAGATAGGCAGGTGATCAAGTTATAAAGATTTGGCTCTCATTTATTATATAAACTGGGTTCTTTATAATATAATTCACTTTATGTGTCGTTCTATTCCAATATTTCATTTTTTTATTATTATTTAGCTAACAAAATGACTGCTTTAACTTCCTTTTATGTTTCCTTGTGCTTCTTTCAACTTTTTTTTCAGTTTGTAACCAATTGTTCTATTGTCACCTTGCAAACATATGGAATTTTTTTTTACAACTTCTGTTTGGTGCAGGCTAGCTGCATGCAGCTATTTTTACTAAATTATATATACAGTCAAACCTTGTTAAGCTGAACACACTCAACATGAACTAATTTTTTATTCTTCGTCAGATTGAATACGGATATAATACTTCAAAGTACTTTTAATTTGAGCATGTTTAATGTGCAATATCTTTTAAGTTAAACTCAAATTTTATCATTCTTAGGGAAAAAAAAATTTCATTTGAACAGAAAATTTTTTTCTCCTCCGACAGGTAAGAAAACTGATCATTCACAGTTCTATATCCATAAGAGTAAGTTTTTTGAATAATTTGTTAATGTGTTGATAATTGCAACATTACTGCAGTCAAATAAAAGAGCAGTAAGAATTGAATCTTTTGAAGGGAAAGGGGCCATTACAGGAAACAACATAGGCCTGTTTGTACTCTAATATAAAAAGTTTTCTTTCACTTTAAGGGGCTCCCTCATGGGTATGAATGTAAAGAAATGTGTTTTAGTGAGAAATGACCACTCATTATCGATCCTTTGTTCAATATGAGTAGTCATTTCACCTACACAAACACAGGTTGTTAAAAAAAAATTATATAGCTGAATTGCATTTCTACATGGGGAGATATAAAAAAAATTCTTAAATTTTACGAGCTAATACTTTGGTTTACTTTGCTTATGGATAGATGCTTAAAAGCAATTAAAACTATTTGTTCTTTAGTAATGCGAAATGAAAATTAAAATTATTTTTTAGATAAGTTAAAAGACTTTTGAAAACAATGTGTGTTATAAAGAAATAAAAACAGCAAGCAATTGCAGATTATTTTTTCTTCCTTTATCACTTTTTAAAGCATTTGATTGCATTTAATATGTGTTGTATAAATAAAAAATGAATAGTCATTTCTCCCTTTGCTCAATATGAATAGTCGTTTCCCCCACACTCTCATAGGTTATTCAAAGAAACTGATATTGTTGAATAATAGTTCTATATGTGTAACTAACATTTTTCTGAAATATCATGAGCAAATACTTTGGCTTATTTTCCTCTGATGGATACTTATGAAGCCACTAAAACTGTTCAATCTTTTGTAATGCAAATATTTTTTTTTGCATATAGTTAGAAGACTTTTGGAAAGCATGTGCAAATAAGATGCCAAAAACAGCGAGCTATTTCTAATTATTTTGTTAGAAATAGTGTCCAATTTTTGCTATAAATCAGTTAACTCCTTTTATTACTTAGTTATTTCTCAGTAATTTTTTAAATGCATCAACAGAATTTCTATATTATTTTTTTAAATACAGCATCAAAAGTAAGTACACTTCTTGAATTTCATCTGAACTATTTTTTTTTCTTCCTTTATAACCTTTTATTTTTAAAGTAATTGGTTGTATTTCTTACAAAATGTGTAGAAGTTTATTAACGTAACATAAAGTGCAAAATAAAAACATTTATTGAAATGAAATATATAATAATTTACAGATTCATTATAGAAAGTTAAGATTAGAAAACACAAATAGATAACAGATATAGATAATAGAAAATGTTGGTGTATTGCACGACTTTAACGGATAACATGAACTACTTGTTTACTGTGAACAAGTTTTCTGTCCCCCTTCGAGTTAACATTAATGCAGTTTGACTGTAATCTACATGTTAACGTTTATAAATATTTTTTAAATGCTCCATACACTGCGCCACTATGAAAATCTATTTTGTTTTAAATGCTTTGCTAATGTTTCAAATAATTTTATTTTTACATTCTCTCTTCAATATAACGAAATTTTTATTAAAAAAGCTATAGAAATTTTAAAATTTGTGAAATTTAAGTATGAAGCAATATGCATAATGCATAAAGAGCTTGGTGGAAGAATGTACCAACAGACATTCAAAAAAAGAATTTCAGTAGTTAAAAAAAGTGCTAACAAACAGTTTCCTGCAGTTTAATTTTCTAAACGAATCGTAATTAATTAAAACGAATAAATTTAATTCATAAATTTATTAAAACAAATCATAAAACTTTCTTTCACTTAGTTTTCTGTAAATGAATGTGCTATAGAACTACTAACAGTTTTTCATAAAACTGTTAACTAATATGGCACATTACATATTTGGATGACATGACACAACATTAACAAGAAAACTTTTTTGGAATTGGCTCTTAATTTTAGTTCAAAATGCATTGAATTATCTGCATACTTCTAATATTAATCTAATTTATAAGTTAATGGTATTAACTTAGAAAAATATCTTTCTTAGTCATCAGAAAAAATTTGAAACCTTATTATCCATTTTTGTCAGAATGGTTATTTTATTTTCATTGACAAAGCAAAATTTTAATATAATTCAGATTTTTTTCAGTAATATAAAACTGAAATGTATTAAATTTCATTTAACTAAAAATAAGTTTATTTATTACAATTTTTTTTGTCAAGTTTAACAAATTACGATCTTTAAAAATTTTATTTTAGTTAGTATACAACTGAATTTCAGGGGGAAAAACAGTGTAAAACCTATGGGGGGAAATAAATAAATGAGTTCTCAAAAATATTTTTTGGATCTCATGAAAGTTGTACTATGTATTAATATGGTGTAATAAATAGGAAATGTGTTACATAATACACTACCTTACAATAATAGAAGAGACACTTTAAGTTTTTGATATTTTTTGAATTTATCAAGAAATACTTAGAGGACTATTTTGCAATTTTAGAACTGCAATTTTTCATACTTTGCAATAAAGTTAAAAGCTTTCAGGGGTTTTAGGGATGAACAATAAATTACAAAAGAAAACAAGTATATTTGAACACCCTATGCGAAAAATTAAGCAATAAGCTTGTAACTTGTATCAGTTGCTTTGGTTGTATTTGCAATAATTGCATAAAATTTCGTAAATGTAGTTTAAATATTTATGGAAATATGAACATTTTTATAAAAATCAAATTTTTTGCCTCATGCTTTCTGCTATATCTTTAAAATTATTCAGTAAAATTAAACAAAATTTTTGAAGCAATTTAAAATGAATTACAAAATTATTATTTTAGAAATTGAAAAAAAAATTGTAAAAAATCGCAAGATATGAGTATTTAAAGTAGTTCTTTTTGTACTGCGTATGCACGAAAAAAATTTACAATTATTTTCTCATAATTTTATGGTGAATCATATTTAGCAACTAATTAGCAACTAAATTTGCATCTTAGAAACGTAAAAAGTTTCAAGCAATTTTCTAAGCAGATCTCGTACTTTTTAAAAGAAAGTTTAAAACCGTGATGGATTTTCCACATATTTAATTTTGTTGTCCAGTCATTATAAGGTAGTGTAATTTCAATACTACATAATAAAATTTGTGAAAAGCCCTGATTATTTTGAGCTTTCTTTTAAAAAGTGCAAAAACTACTTATAAAATTGCTTGAAGCTTTTTACCTCAAGATATTTAAATCAAATTTCTTTCATTAGTTGCCAAACATGATTCAATACAAAATTATGAAAAAATAATTTAAAAGTTTTTTGTGCATGCACAGTACAAAAGAGCTATTTTAAATACTCACATCTGGCACATTTTTTATAAAAAAAATTTCAAATTTTAAAACAATAATTTTGCAATTTATTTTATATTGCTCCAAAAATGTTGTTTAATTTTACTGAATACTTTTAAAGTTATATCAAAAAAACATAGGACAAAAAAAATTTTTTTACAAAAATGTTTATATCTGCATAAATATTTAAGCTAGATTAACAAAATTTTATACAGTCATTGCAAATAACAACCAAAGTAATCAATACTGTTTCCCATAAGCAAGAAAAGAGCAGACTGGTAGAAAACATAACTAAGATTAAAGACAAAGTTCAAAATATAAATAAAAATGTATTCACCTCAAAAACTTTCAAACAATTAATTTCCAAGCAATTAATTAAAAATCTTTTTGTGATATACTAGCTGATACTATCAACTACATATTTGCCCTCTGGCATCCGACTAGCTAACCTACTGTGAAGAGTAGGTCCAATATAAAAAGGGAAAGACAAAATAGAAAAGTGCTTTGAAAACACCTTTTACATTGAGTAGCGAACCTCCCCGAAGCTCTGGACAAGTGTCCATCACCGATAGGCTAAGAGTTGAATGACCGCCATCTGGCATCACAACTACGTCAAGAGTTACGTCACTCTCTATCCATGCCAGTCGAAACGTAAACAAACATATAGCGTACGTTTTTAAATTGAATTCAATATTCAACTGAATTGACCTTAAAATATACTTAATAGGAAAATTACTTAGTATTAAATAATTGGGAATTACTTAATAAAGGGGATGGAATTAACATACTAATTGCCAACAAATACAAGTTACAAGCTTATTGCTTGATTTTCTGGCATAGGGCATTCAAAAATACTTGTTTTCTTTCGTAGTTTATTGTCGGTGCCTCAAACCTCTGAAAACTTGAAACTTTATTGCAAAGTATAAAAAATCACATGAACTAAATACTTGTAAATTTACAAAATAGTCCTCTAAATATTTCTTAAGAAAAACAAAAAAATATCAAAAACTGAAAGTCTCTTTTTCATTATTGTAGGGTAGTGTTTTTATGAATATTTTGATTTCAAAATATTATATTGATGATGCTAATAAATTATTCTGCAAGTTAACTTAGTGTTTAATTTTTTAAAGCATAATTATTTTATTTTAAATGAATTGTATTTCTTTCTTGTAGTTATCATTGTTTTCTAGCCATTTCATAATAGCTTTTCAAATGTAGAAGTTCATAACACAATGTTTATATGACACATGAATTTCGAATTTGAGGTATAACTTTTAACAACTCAGTTTGCAATGTAAGCAACATTGCTTTCTGATAGTATTTTTCTTTAGTTATTTATTTTATTTTGGCCATTTTCAGATAATTTTTCAGATCTAAATATGATTAATACGATGTTCTTACGACACGCAAGTTTCAAATTCGGGCTATGACTTCTAGAAGCACCTGAAAAGAAAAAGTTTAACAACTTCTTTTAAAAAATCGTGACTTTCAGGATCTTTTTTGAGATTTGTGATTCATGACTAATAAGACACCTTGTAAATCAAAATTGAAAAAAGCAGTTTCTGTTCAAAAACGTTGAATAATAGTAAATAAATACTTAGAACAAATAAAAATAATTTACCTGAAACCATGACAAAGTTTTTGAGTGTTTATTCTTTTGCAAACCTCTTTATTCAAGAGGCCATTGAACAATGGAATGCCAAATGAACAGTCTAACAATATCCAATCTTTTTCACCCTTTTTTAATACATTTTCCTCCTTTTTAAAGTGTGTAGAATCATTGAGAGTAAAAGGAATACAGTCATCCTCTATTCTGGATTTGTAAGGTTCTGTGTTGTAGTGAATTTCATCATTCTTTTCCATGGAATTTAATTTTTTATTAAGTTTTTCTAAAGGAAAATTAAAATTATCTTGATTTTTTAAAACAGTACTTAATTTTTTTACATTAATCATCGTTATGTACCCACAGCCATGTAACAGATCGACATCTTTCATGAGCTTCTTTATTGATGGGTGTATATTCAATGAGGTTTCACAAGATCCATCATCTAATTGAGAAAAAATATTTGTTAAAATTTTCGCGATGCATAACACGTAAATAATATTTAACAAAAAAATTGCTTTCACAATAGTGTTTGGAGTAAGGATGGACAATATACCACAAAATATTCATTTAAAGCTAACCCAATATTATGGCTTTTATTCCTCTTAATGCACTGTAACATGTACTTAAGTTGATAGTATAAAATCAAACACAAATTAATGATTTAAAATGTGATAGCACTGGTCAATGCTGCTGATATACAAAGATAATGCCCAATATCTCTAAGGCATGTTTAATCGACAATACAGAGCTCAAAAACCTATTTATCGGTCAAAGGTGCGCAAATGCACCATTTCAATAAATATTTTTTTATTAACACTGCTATGTATAATTCTCACTAATTTTATTTTTCTGCTATTGTCAAGGATTCTTAAGACACCCAAAAATTTATAGTAATTCAATTGGAATAAACTGTTCTTGGTCTTGGAGCAAACTTTAATAGTTAAAAAATTTCTGTTGAGAAATTTTTTAACTATTACAAAGTTTTTTAACTTAAAACAGTTATTGACAAATGAAATTTTTTGAAAATGTATAATTATTCCTTTTGATATTTACCATTATGTTTTTATGATGGATAAAAGTTGCAAGTCAGAAAATAAAAATATATTTAAAAAATTTTATAAAAACACAAGTATTCAACTAAATGGTTCACTCATTAATTTGGTGAATGTTGCCTATAATAATAAATAAAATAATAAATAAAATAAAAAATTTTATACACGAAATTTTTTTGTTTCTTAATGAATATAATTTAAGCATATTTCAATTCAAATAGTACCACATTTTATAAAATTTATATGCTTGGCTTAAAATGGATTAAAGCATACTTTTTTTCTGTTTTTTAGTTTTTTATTCAGCTTAAAAATTTTTCTTTGAAATTGGTTATTTCCTCATCCTTGTTGCATGTCGGCCTCTTCCCAGTTTTTTTTTTCTTTTGATGATTTAAAGATAGTTTTTGATTATTTATTCTACATTTCGAGCGGTTAGCGTGCCTGACTGCGAAGCCATAGGCTGCGGGTTCGAATCCCGCTCTGGGCATGGATGTTTCTCTCTCTCTTTGTGCTGTCCTCTCTTGTGGGTGTGTATGATGTGTGAATGTGGCCCACCCTATAAACGGGTTTTGTGGCAGTGTGGCGTGGGCAATGTTGCTCGCCTCCATGACTTTGGTTCACAGGTGCCCACTGGGTAACGCGAAATGAGCAATAATTCTGGCATAGTATAGGCAAGATTCAAATTCAGAGCCTGCCATTAGAAAAAAAAAACAATCTATTTTTTTTTTTATATTAATATTTTTTTGTATTATTGTAAGGATTTTTAGGTGTTTCATTATATGATTTAATAATATTTAAGTATTTCAAATCAAATTACAATTAAGCTACGATTCAAGTTCTTTTCATCAATTCATTATATTTTAATAACTTATTTTAATTATTTTTAGGTTTTCACTTTGTTTACATAAAATTGGACTATTTTCAATTAAAATTTATTAACGTAATGCAGTTGTGATTGTTTTGCATTTGAATTGTGCACAATCGCACACAGTACAATTTTGTGCACATTTGAAAAGTAAAAGTTGATGAAAATTATCGAAATGCATAATTTCTGATTTAAAGTAAGATCACATATATTAATCTATTGTATATTTAATAATTATTTTAATGATTTAAGCGCTTAATCATTTATTTTGTACATAATTTGTTATTTGTAACAGATGTCTTTACTCAGTGATCATTCATTCTATTAATTTTTGCATGGAATATCCGATGGTGCTCTTTTTTTTCCCATCAAATTTTGAGGCTGGGGCATACATCCTAGGACTGCGTATCTCTGAGAAATTACATAGTTTTTTAAAGACTTAAAATAATATAGATAATACAGAAATTGGAACATATTTTGACAAATCGTTTATATCACTTGGTTAATAAATTAGGGAAACAAAATATACTATCCGTTAGTAAGTTATTGAATGAATGTAACAAAGAATTGCCATGATTGTTTGCAAGAATTCTTATTGATTTTATATCTGTTTTGTTGTATGAACAACTTTTTTTAATTTAAATTTTTTATTAGTCTTAAAATTTCAGATCAGAAAAATAAGGAATTGTGGTTGCATGTTAAGTATTTCATGTAGTTGATATTTGTAAAAGAAACTATAGAGTGTGATGAGACAATATGAACATTGAGCATATTGGCTTGTTAGACAATATTATCCATTATCGAGAAGAATTTTTACTACTTCTATTAATTATTTGGTTTATTACTTTCCAATTTTTACTGTTTGTGCTCTATTTAAAATTGCAGATAATAAATGTTTTTAGCTTTTCTAATTTCAGATTTAAAAACTTAAACTGTTGTTTTGTAGGTGATGCTGTAAAAATTACCATTTAGATATCAAATACATTTCTGTGGAGTTTAATGAGACTGAGAATTTTATTGGCAATTCAGTTCTTTTAAATTAGTATTTTCATTCCTTTTTCAATGGAAACTAAAGTTGTTTTTTTAATAATAAATTTTAAGTTTTTTTTGCAGTTTACTGAATTGAAATTTGTTACAGTCTTGATCTGTAGGGATGTAATACAATTTTGCACAACATAGGGTAATGATCTATTTACCATGGATTAATCATACAAGAAAAGCATTTTCAACAAGCAATTTGGTAATAAAAAAAAATATTATTGATACAAATTTGAGAATTGGTTCAAGAAATATTAATTAAAAAAGAATAATCAACTTTTTATTTTTCTAAAATCATAACAATATAATCAGAATTGTTTCCATGTTTATATAATCATAACTGTGCTTAGAAGAGTTTAGTTTTTTAATGTGTACAACACCAATTAAAATTATATATTTAAAATTTTTAAAGCAAAAAATGCTTCAGTTCATTATTAAAAGATTAAATAGTGAAAGAATAGGACCTGAATATGCTTTGTATTATTAATTTGAGTAAATCATTGTGTAAAATAACAATTTGTGAGAAATCAAAATAATAAGTAATTTCTCTCGAAATTATGTTGGGTTTTGATATTAACACTAATTCTACCAGATCTATAATATGATCTGTAGCAATGAAATACATCAAACGTTAGAATACTGAAGAAATTTAATTCATTTTCTGTTATCCATGTTTCACTTAAAACTAAAACATCAATTTTATAAAAAATATTCGACAACATAGCGAAAAAAATAAACCTTAATCTTTTTATATTAAATTGAACAATATTTAACGCAGTAGTATCTAATTTTGCTGGTAAAAGAAACTTTTTAAACTAATCAAGAGTATGGAATGCTGGATAAGGTAGTTTTGGTGGAACATGAAAGCAAGTAAAAAAATAAGCTAGCTTAGATCTATTTTTACATATTTGATAAGCACTAAGTTTAATAAATTTATAAATTTTTTTTCTTCTTTTTTTTTATATTTAGAAATTCTTTCAACGTATGTAAGCAAAATATTTTTATAGAATTTTTATCATTGTTTTCTAAGTAATAAATCTATAGTCGTTTTAATTTTCCAGTTAGAATTCCATATGTTAAAACACTTACCACTGTCTAAAAGAGGAAAAGGAATATAAAAGAAATCTGTTTGACTGCCTTGGCCCTAAAATAAATAAAAATGAAGATAAATAAGAAGAAAGATACATTAAGATGTAAAGAAGATCAATCCAATAGGGTTTACTATTAACCTTGAATCAAAAAATCACTATTTGTAGAAGCATAAAAACAAATCCCGATAGAATAAAAATAGTATAAAACAATAGTGTTACAATAAAAGAAAAAATCAAGTTAAAAAGGGTGCTGCCTTATTTGCTGACATAATATTAAAATCAATGATAAAACAAAGTTACTTCTTATGTTTTGTAATTTTCTTCTAAGGCTAATCAGACAACTGAACAATGCTAAAATTTATATCATTATTATAAAAGAAATATTAAAAACTTAAAATCTATTTGCAGCTATTGCAGAACATATTGACACAAAGCGTGTCTGCATGGCCGAGTGGCTGTTAAAAGCACTCACTTGGCAAGTTGGAGGTTCTGAGTTCAATCCTCCAAGTTCCCCTAATTTTTACCAAGACTTCAGAAGCATGTAAATATGTAATTTAAGATTTCAGTTATTATTTATGGAACGTTCTAGAACATTCCTTTATGTCATTCACGTTTTCTTATTATACTGTATATAAGTTCATGAATTTCAAGTGGAAATGGCAGTTTTCGTGTTCTTTGTATTCTTAATGTTTGTTAATAAATCTGTTCTACTTGTCAGCGTAATTTCCATTATTTCTACATGACATTATATGGTGAAGTTGCCAGATAGCGAAGTAGCACTGGAAGCCATTCTACGAAGAAGCCCTTGATTCCAAGGATAAAAACCTGAAGAATTCACAATACCTGAGACAGGAAATAAGAATGAAGGTGATCTGCTGTCAACGGTTGTGCAAACTCCAACGCCTCCAACATTAGATAGCCTCTAAATTTTCCAGAGAGCCAGATCAAGACCCATGAATATAGTTGAAAGTATATGACAAAGTTGGGACTGGGACAAGAAAAAGTTTTTAGCAAATGCCCATTTTTTTCTTAATGGTACAGCAAAACAGTGGTTCAAAACTAATGAAGCTTTGTTAAGTTGGGGAGTATTTAAAACCTATCTCAAAACCACATTTACAGACAGTTTACAACCTGTTCACTGCACTGAAGAAGAATCGTAAACTAACACTCAGATTCTGGGAAAAACCAGCCCATATTACATCAATGCCATCCTCACTCTGTGTCACAGAGTAGATTCAAATATGAGCGAAGATGATAAAGTGGCTTATCTCATGAAGGGAGTTTTAGAAAATATTTATCAAGTGTTACTTACAAAGGAACATGTCGAGAAACAGCAACAACAGCAAATCCCGAGGAAAAGATTTGAATAGCTACCAAATGCTACTGCTTTTGCAGCACTTGAAAAACATCAAGATCGACTAATGATTATAAGTTAAGTTATAAAAGAAGTAATCACTAAATGTTTTCCTTCCCTTGCACCACACATGTTAGAGCCTGTTATATGCAAAGAAGTTAGGAAGACTCTACACCTATGATGGAGGCAAACTCTAACTTGGAGAGAGAATTTATGCCACAAAGATTTGTAGCAAATTTATTATAACTTAATGTCTATGCAACCAATAAGAAAAATATTTTCTGAAACTATAGACATTTCATAGTAGTTGGAAGGTACATACTACGGTTGGTAAAGATTTTTTTATTTAATAAAGTCAAGTGATATTTCGTGAAATATGGTAAAAATCAGGGAAGAATATAAAAGCACATACTAGTGTGTTTAAATCTTTCGTAATTATTTATAGAAACAGTATTACAGGACTGAAACTGTTATCAAATGGTTGCAAGAGATGTTTTGAGATTGTATAAAATCAACTGTGGTTGTCCTTAATTCTCTTGAAAGCTATTATAATAAGTCTCCTCTTCTACTAATATTAATCATGGGGGATATGTGTATGCCAAACAATGCATTTGAAATCACCTTACAAGTTTAATCAATTATTCTAGCAAGATATGGAGTAGAATTCTTTTAATAGTTCAAAACACAAAAATGCTGGCATTGATTCTTTTAAAATTACTTCCTTTAGTGAAACTAATCTCAGAAAATATGCTTTCAATAATTTTTTTTTTCGTTATTTTGCAAGGTATTATCATTTAGTGCAAAAAAAAAAGTAATCCAGAAGATAATTTTTAAATGTTTACTGTAGTCTTAAGCAACCCAGAAAATTAATTTATTGGAATTATTTTGTAATGTGGATATTGGGGAGGAAATTTGAACAATTAATTCTTAAAATAAGTCATCAAAAACTTCAATATTCCATATTAATGTATCCCCTATCAACAATAATATTTTAGCTAAAATTTCTAATAGAAAGTTTCAAATGTATGTGCACATTGATTTTAAAGACTGGAAAAACTTCTGTAAGTAATTAGTTTAAGTTATTGTTTGAATTGGTAAAACAATTTAATAGAGATATAACTATTATGATAGTAACTTTTATGGTTAATTCAGCATTATATTTTTTGCTGCATAGCATTGGCATAATATTTTTTTGGGGGAGGGGGGGGACAAAAATATCTAGCTTAATTTAAGATATTATAACATGCATTTTATAAAAAAACTATATAAAAGGTACACGATAAAAGGACATTAAAATCTTTAAATTTAAGAGTAATTCTCTACATTTCCTAAAAAAGGATACTTAAGATCAGATGAATTTTACGTAACTGGATAAATAGTACAGGAAAAATTAACATATCAAATTTTCACCAGAAATATTATGATTCATTACTTGATACAATGGTGCATGAAAGGCCTAATATATAGAAAGTCTGATAAGTACACTTTGAAGTTTAAAGGTACTAGTAAAAATTTATCTACTACTAGAAGGGAGAAAATTAGACATTGCTATCTCAACGTGATATTCTTCTGATGTATTTTTTATGAAGAATCATATCAAACAAAATTAATTGGACTAATAGTTCAGGAATCATAAATTTGGTTATGTATAAAAAAAGACAGTTTTGTACTTATAACTGTTTTTATATCTGACATTGCTATGTGGGCAAGTAATGTATTTTATTCTATGTATATTTAATGTTGAATTGAATGAGATCAAAACTGTGGTGATAGAACAAAAAATTTAAAAGTTATGAGGTTTTCATAAATGAAAAATGTAGCTTTTTACTTATACATTTTGACACATAAAATTATTAGAATTTAAAAACTATTAAGTCTATCTAATACTAGCAGAACTTGAGAATTTCGAAATTACATTGGAGGCAACAATGAAAATTGATATACGATAAAAAATGGTAAACTGAGTTAAGTAAGAATGAAATTTTAGGCTTTATAAATAAATTTTGACTTTTTAAAGAAAATTAAGATCTTTATAAGAATCTTTAAAACTGTCTTCAAGTGAGAACCCTGTTTGAGTAGAAAAAAATACACAATTGTTCCATTTTTGTATTTTAAGAACACTTTTAAGAACACTTTTATAACAATTGTAAAATATCAACATAAAAATGTGTTATACAGATGACATTTTTCACCTTCAAAAAGCAATTATATTTAATAAAAAAAAATAGTATTTCTCAAAATTTTATTTAAAAATAAAAAAAGTTAAATTTTTTGAATTAAATAGAAAGATTATTTTGGATCATGCATAGTTTTAAAAATGTATACCCAAAAATATTTGTAATATTTATACTATTTTAGGTAGCTGATTGTCTATTCAATATAAACTTGATACAAAAATATGCCAAGTTTTACCTGCACCAGTACTGCTGAATGATTTAAAGCATCATTAAGTATTGGCAAAGCATTTGACATAAGGACTGTACTAGGATCATGAGCCCAGGTAGTCACTAACAACTTTTCATGATCCTGAATAAAAAATTAAAAAATTTTCATCAGAACAATTATCAAACACATTTAAATAAGTTTCTGTAGCAAATATGCTTTTAAGGAGAGAAAAAAACAAATACAAAAACCAAAAAGAATTATGCATACATTATTACATCAAAAGTTTTACAACATTTGCAATAGATAAAATGCTAAAACTTCTTTTGGTTTTTGACATTGAGACATATTTGTACTACATTTACACAATCTTTATTAACCTTTTTAACTCTCAACCAGGACTCTGCTTTGTTTAAGAAAAGAAGAAGACAAAGATAAGGATAAGGGCACATTCATGTAAAATAATTATATGGTGTAATTTATTCCTGACTTTATCTCCATAATTAAAAAAAAGACACTTTATTTAGGGACTTTTTGCTTAATCTGTAACTTATGTTTAAAAATACTCCACCAATTTTTGTGTTACATCAAACTGATGTAATTAAAGAATAGTGAAACACTTTAAATATGTATTTTTATTTTTATCAGAAAAGCTCACGTGTTTCTGAAATGCAGAAATAAATCCAAAAGAATTCTTTTCTAAAACATCATATTTCGAATAATACGAAAATTGATATAAAAGAATGGTCCCTTTCCTTAAATAAGTCTAAACTCCAGGCATTTGACAACATTAAAAAAATATATTCAGATATAGTTTGAGGTAACTATGCTTTATGATAGCAATAAATTAAATTTTTTATACAAAGAGTTAATTTTTTAATGTAAGAATATACTGCTATAAGAAAAAACTAAATACATAGTTTGGGTAAGACAAACAGTTTGTGTAGTTAATACTCAATAGCTGCATAAAAACTTTTGCAAGTTCTTGCTGATTTAAGTCGTTATAATTCCTCATGTCAAAAAAGTTTGATGATCCCTGGTCAGGCATCACATTATATTTAATAGTAAGAACCTATGAACAGTATTATATATGAAGGTAAGGAAGTAAAAAAGAAGTTTTTTTACTACCAAAAACAAATACCTAAAATAATCACTGTACAGTGCACAAACAAATAAACGAATAACTCTGCATTACTTTTGATCTAATGATTGGATTTTCACATACTAGGACTCAATCTTAATAAATTGAGAGGATAACCTCAAATAAGCTAGTTAATTTGTGTAGACAATATTTTAAGTTAAGAAATTAGACACAAAAATGTACTTTCTCTGAATAAACATATATTTTCTGACGCATTTGGATTACTGACAGATTTGAAATAGCAACAATCTGGGAAATATGGTCCCAATAGTTTAGTCAGGAGAGTGGGCTAATATTTGGACCCCTTCATATAAATTTTACATTTGCTTGTTTCGCTATGTCTTGAGAACTTTTTAAGTGAATTGAAAAATTTTGCGCACAATTATACAATTTATTTATTCAAAGATAATTACATGCAAAAAAATATTTTTAATAATTATTTTTTTTTATTATATTCATTAATAGTAGAAAAAAAATTTGAATAAGGTTTACAAATTTGCACATCATTTTTAAAGAATATAATTTTATGTGACAAAATACAAAATTTACACAACATCAGTTGTCAAGTAGTTTCTGAGAAATCAAATTTTAAAAAGTTGTATAGTTAAAATTCGATTTCTTAGAAATTATTTGATCGATTTTGCTCAAATTTAAAATTATTCTTTAAAATGATGTAAAAAATTCTATAGCTTACAATTAAAAATTACTTTGATTATTATTAAATAAATTAATAAAAAATAATAATAGTTAAAAATTATTTTTTGCATAGAGTTATCTTTGAATAAACGAATTTTATAATTATGTGAAAAAATTTGTCAATTCATTTAAAAAGTTCTCAAGATATGGTAAAATACGCAAAAAGAAAAATTAACATGAAGCAGTTCAAACTTTGGCCCACTCTCCTGATCAAGCTATTTGGACCATACTGCCACTAACTTCAATATGTTGGGCTAGCCAATATATATGCCACTATATGAATTAGGGATCCAAATCTGTCAACAAAAAAAAGGTATGCTTATTCAATGAAAGTATGTTTTTGTGTCTAATTTCGTAACTTAACGTCGGCACAAATTAATTAGCATATTGGAGGTTACCTGTGTTAACCTTTAAGTTTAAGTTCTATTGCATGCAAATCCAATCATCAGATCAGAAGTTATTCAGGGTAATTTGCTCACTTTCTTTTTGTGCACTGTACATAAAATAATTCTCATTCAAAAATTTCGTTCTGGACACATTTGTGTAAGTTAAAATAGTGTTGAATTAGCAAAATTATGTCCTTCAATGTTTTTTATTACTTAAATTAAAAGAAATGTCACTCTTTAGAGTTAAATTAAGTACCAATATCTAATTGCCATATTGTCAATTTAGTAGTTTTTCTTATTACTCCTTTTTAGAGAATGAATTTGTGAGCTTTTTATGAAAAAATATTATACATTTTACAATACCTGAAGTTTGTTTTTAAAAAGGATCTAAGAAAGAAGACTGAGATTCAATGAAGACCAAGTGTTTATAATTGTGTCAAAACCTTTTTAAATGAGCTTCAGTTAACGTTTGATATAAAAATTTAGTTCAAATAAGTGTAATGAGTAATAAATTAATGACAATTTAGGAAGATTCATTTGTTAAGATAGAAACTTGAAGGCAATAAAATATTTGCAGCATTTATATTTAAGAGAACAATCTCAGAACTTTCTATAAACAAAATATTTACCTTAAATACTTCAGGTAACTTGCGAAGACGAGTACCTTTTGTTAAGAGTAATGAAGGAGGGCCAGATTTTGTTATGAAATATATGAAAAGTTTGAACCAAACAGAGCTAATCTAAATAAGATATTCAGGTTTAATGCAATGTTATAAACACTAAGACATCACAAAAATTTAATATACTTAAGATAATTTAATAACTAAAGCACATTAGAAAAAAAACTATACTAACACAAATAAATAAGACACTAATTAATAGTTTACCCCACCCTGTAGTGTAATGTGCCACTTTTTTTAAAAAAGTAGTCTAATAAGAAGTTCAATTAAAAAAAAAAGTAGTTTGTAGCGATTCCTAGCTACTACTTTTAACGCTTGTTAAATAAAGAAACAAGTTTCAAATGTGACCATTTTTTCTAATCTGATTTATGCAAATCTTATGTAAACAGTTATAAGAATCACATTTGATGCTCTAGCACAGCAATTTCTTCACAAAGCTTGGCAGCAGTTTCTTGTTTTCTGCAAATCTTGTAATGTCTAATCAGACTTGACATGTCTAGTTAAACTTCTCTCTCCCTCCACCGGATAATTTTTTCAATTTTCATAAAATATGGAAGAGGGCAGCTACTTCAAAGGTTCATGATAATAGAATTGAACAGCTCGCTTCAGCATATAATACTTCTTTTACTGTGATAGTGAAATATGAAAACAGTAATTTTATATTTGCAAGTAAATTTTGCCCGTTAAACAAAATGCTCACGGTTACAAAATCGTCTGCCTTTAATTTGAATTACCATACAGTCAAATGCGAAAACACTATAAGAAAATGTGTCTGTTATTCGAATGGAAGGAAACATATTTTTATCTGTAATTTTTTATGTACTTTATTTTTGGAGGAAATAATGAAAGCATTAAACACTTAACAAAAATTGCATATATTTGACAAGTTCCTGGCACTTCTTTAATTAAATATCTGCTTTTGAGAAATGCATAAAAAATTTATGGTCAAAAGAAAAAAATCATAAGAAATTGTTTAAAATAACAAATTGGGTCATGTTAATATAAAATAATAAAGTGTAACCCAGCTATAATGATCCTGAGATATAGTGAACACTCAATTGTGATTGCTTCTAGTGGGGTCATTTAATTTTTTACTAATGTTATTTCAAAGGTCTATAGTTAACAACCGAGAAATTGGTTGTTTGTTTATATTAGACTCAGACTTATTTTTTTGCCAGTAATTAAAGTATATAAAGAATTGTTACAAAATTTTTAGTCTATGTGATAAGTTCAAAAGTGTATAATTATAACTTTTAATTAAATGAAGTAATACACATTATAAATGAATGTTTTAAATGAGTTACTTCTCTGAAATGAACAATGTGATTCATCACCAAAAACAGGCATATGGGAGAGCAAATTTGTTGCACAGAAATTCCAACTTTTAATTGCAACTTACTTTGGAAATAATAGAAATTAAAAAGATAGACATCGGAAAAAAATTTTAAAAAACAAAAATTAAAAACAAAACAGGGAGACAATTACTTGGATCATGGTAATTGGTAACAGTGTTTGGAATGTTTTTTAATATTCTGATTAAAAACTCTGTCATAGAAAGAAATTCACTGTATGGAAACTATGTTGAAGAGAGACTATCGATTTAGTTAGCCAATAATTCATAAAGCAAATTATGTACTATAGTCATCACTATTTCAAACAATACAATTGTTAAAAAACTTTTTTGAAAGATTTTGGAACCATCGTTTATAGTGGACTTATTGCTGCATCCACTAATAGATCACTATAGCAGTTCTTAATAAATGCTCAAATCAGCCAATTTATCATTTAAAACTATTTTGAACATAGGTGTAAATTAAGTTCTGAAAATACAAAAAGAAAACAAAAATTTTTTTAATCCTAAATAAACAAAACTTCTTTGGAAAAAACGCGCTTAGAAGCAGCAGAAATTTCCAAAAAAGAATAAATGTAGCAATAGAGGAAACGAAGGAAATAAAATTAAAAATATGACCAAAAAGCCGACATCTTCAGGGGGTACCGGCCCCGGTAGTCATAAAACAAAACTTTTTCTATTGAGAGAGAGGCAAATGCCTAAATAAACTCCCTCAGTACCCCGAAGGTTTTGTATAGAAGTCCAGGAAAGAACATAAAATACATAGAAACAATTCAGAAAAGAAACTCGAACAAAATCATCAGAAAATAAAAACTCACTTTAACCAGGTCAAACAGCGATTTCATAAGCCATTCGAATGAAAAAAAAACCTTTAAACTAAAGAAAACAACGCCCTCTATTACAATGCGCAGATTGAGAAAAAAAAGCCAAGGAAAAGATACGTAACATATTAATAGAATGCTTAACTGGGGCTGCTCAGTTAAGACTTGAATTGCGCCCTGTTCAAAAAAAAAAATATAAAAAACTAGAATTCTTGAATCATTTCCTTAATTAAAAAGTTAACTTTACAAAAATTAAAAGCAAAATCATTATTACTCAAATTATTCAAAAAATTATTCACAGCTTCCCGAAAACTTTCAACATTATTGCAAATATTTTAAATCCTAACCAATTGTGAAAAAACCAACTTTTTAAAAATTTTATTACACAAATTAGTATTAAAGTTGCAGAAAATAATAACTTTAAATTTAAAAGCTTTTCTTTTATCAAAATCACCAATTTTAATAAAACCTTCAATAATGTCAATTTTAAAATCTAAGTATTCAACATTTAAACAATTCTCATTAGTTTTCTTTAAAACCAAATCTTTACAATAAATACTATAAATAAAATTATAATTATCACAATTAAACAAAATCAAATCATCTATATATCTAAAAGCATTAAATTCATTATGCTCAAGAAATTTAGCTTCAAAAAAATGCAAAAAAATATTAGCAAAAGCACCAGAAAAGGAATTACCTTGTGGAATTCCAATAATTTGTTTATAAAAATCTAAACCATTAAAAAGAACATTCTCAAAAAGATTAAACTTGCATAAATCCAACCAATTAGACTTATCAATTTTCTCATTAAATAAATACTTATCGAAAATGCCGCTACAAATTTCAATTATCTTTTCATGCGGTATACTTGTATAAAAATTTCAAAATTAAAAGTATTAATGCTGGAAATATCATTATTATTAATAAAATCCAAAACTTCAACATTACTATTTATAACAATATTTTTCTCTTTTTTAATTTTAAGCAAAATAATTTTAAGAAAACTAAAAAACCTTTTACTTGTATCAGAATTGTAACAATTAGTACCACACGCTATAAACCTAAATTCAACCGGATTTTTATGAAATTTAACAATGGGAAATAAATATCCAGAAGACTCCTGGATCAAGTATTGGGAGAAATTTGCTTTCAAGGAGAACTTTTTGATGGAACTAACCCTCATTTGCATTGCATGGAGATGAAGACCACGAGAACCTCCCGCGGTTAGCCAAAAGGCAAGAGGACTCTTACCCATGATCCGTCTACCACTGAGGATGTTCCCTGTCAGCACTGAGGTCGGTGCAAGATGGATGCAGAATTCATATCGGCCAGCCATCAATGGGATTCAAATTCGGTTCACCTCATTGGAAGGCGAATGCTCTATCCACTGAGCCATCACAGCTCAAGGTACAAGTTTTGCCATTTTGTTCTAATATGAAATAAAGTTCATCATAAGGTGATTGGTTGGATTTTTTGACACCATCAAAATGCATGTATACATGTGCACAGTCCCTTAAAGAGAGGTGCACAAAAATCTTTTGCTTGCAGTGTCATGACGATAGGATTAATTTTTTCGATTCTATAGGAGTCGAAAGACTTTCAGTAAATCAAATGGTTCAATACTAATATTATGTGCTTCTAAGAATTCTGATGATAATCTTAAGGGAACACCATGCACAAATTCTGAGCTAGTGTATTTCAAGTCTTCCTTACTTTGGTACTGATCTAAGTCGCAAAAGAACTATCAGAAGAGATTCTGTCCACTCTTCTTTGTGGCAACAAAGTCCTTGTTTTAGTGATTCGTAAAAATTTTCCACAAACCAATTACTCCAGGATGATAAGGAAAGGTTCTTATTTGACATGTTCCAAGTGCTATCAGAAATTTTGAAGTTCTGAAATGGCCTGTGAAAATGTCTCGAAAGTGCTTCATAGTTGCATATCACAAGTTATTTTCTGTCGTAAGTACAGTATTTATATTTCACGGAGGACAGTTTATGCCAACAAATAGTGAGAGGTTTTGGGCCATTATCTGAAATTTAATTTAAAACAACTCCTAACACGACCACAGAAGCGTTGGCCATTAATGTTAGTTGTTTGTTGGGCTCTTGAAAGGGCAAAGTTATGCACTAAGAAGCTTGCTTTTATCTTTCTCATATGCTAGTGTTAATTATTCATCATACAAGACGTTTGTCTTTTTTCTTCGAATCTCTGAGAAGATCATTTAAAGGAATTTATGTATTTTCAACTTTTGGCAATAAATGTATCTTTCTGAGTATCTTGAATACATACAAACAGTTAAGTAAACAGTTTAGCTCTAACATTCCCTCTTCATGAAGAAAACTTAACAAATTACAAACAAGATATGTTACTTTACTATAAAAGTGTCCCAACTTTGAAGAATTTTGTACTAAATTTGTGAAATTGCACTAAATTTTCACAAATTTTGCAAAAACTCAATTTACTAATATATATGGGGAGATCATCTTTATTCAAATATTTCATTATTCATAACTTTCTTGAAAATCTTTCATCTTTAGGTAAATACTACACCCACAACTCTGAGAGTGCTTAAGTCGCCTTTTTATGTCCTCCTTATTGTTCCAAATTTAGCTTACAATATAAATTTTTTTTGGTACTTTCAGTGCATAATGTTGTTTGAGTTAACCATTTCATATATTTCTACTGCATACAATATAAGTTTTCTACTCCTGTGCCTCCTACAATTGACTTGATTTTACTGTCAGTTAAAGGAATTTTTTTCTTTTAATATTGAACATGCTGTTAGGTATCAAAACTATACGCCTACGTGTTTTACCCTTATCGCACCTCCCACTTCGCTTTGCATCTCTGTCAGAGAAGCAAGCATTCTTTTACTCAAGAACTTCGAACAAGGAAGTTCACTTGTGATTACATATAATGCACGCATAACATAAATATTGAAAGGTTGAATATATATAAGGTTGAATATTGAAAGGTTGTATGTTCGCTAATTGTGGAATGAGTCTTCATAAATGGACATCTAATTCCCTAGAACTGTTAAATGATTTATCTAGTTCACTGAAAGAACATTCTTTTTCCATTTTTGAGCATGAAACTGCCAAAACTTTTGGAATGAACTGGTTAAATTTCGATGACCTTTTTGTTTACAAAATTGATTGTAACAAGGACACTACTTATACCAAAAGAACCATACTTTCTTTAATTGCCAAGTTGTATGACCCACATGGTCTTCTGGGTCAGGTCATTAGCAAGTTTAAAATCTTCCTGCAATCATTATGGTTACAAAAACTTAATTGGGAAGATACTTTGCCCCAAACCCTAACAAAGAGCTGGTGTGCTTTAGTCTCATCTTTAAAGGACATTGAGCAAATAAAAATTCCCTGTTGGATTTTAGTAGATAACCCAACAAAGGTTATTTTACCTGTTTCTCAGATGCTTCTGAAACTGCATATGGAGCAGTTATATACATTCAATGTTTACTTCCAGACAATTCAGCTACAGTAAGATTGGTTACTAGCAAGTCTCGAGTGTCTCCATTAAAAACTATTCCCATACCTCGCTTAGAATTATGTGGCTGCCTTTTGGCTGTTCAACTCAAAACAAGAGTTGAACAATCTTTGAACATTATCCTTGATGAAATAATAATGTATACCGATTCATCAATTTCTTTGGCCTGGATTCGGACACCACCGCATCAGCTAAAGACTTTTGTCACAAACAGAGTTGAAAAAATACAACAGTTAAGCAGAAACCCAGCAGATTTAATTTCCAGAGGAATGCTTTCAAATGAGCTCATTGACCACAAACTTTGGTGGCAGGTACCTACTTTTCTGCAAGAGCCTGCTTCCTTAAACTTGGTATCTAACCACTTAGATGATCCCTCAGCAGATAGAGACTGATCAGATTGTGCGAACTAAAGAACTAAAAGATCAAATTGTGCGAACTCACGCAGTTTATTTTGAAATAGTTTCAGATTTGACCTCAGATTCTTTCATAGCTGCTTTAAAACGATTTATGTCTCGAAGAGGTAAAGTTTCAACTCTTTTTACAGACAATGGCCGTAATTTTGTAGGTGTGAATAATGAACTTGAATAATGAACGCTTATTTAAACTAGTAAGCAAACTAGATAATATTTTGGCAAAATATCTTAGTTCTGAAGCCATTTGTTGGAATTTCATTCCCCTCAGATCTCCACATTTCGGAGGCCTTTTGGAAGCTGAAGTGAAATCGTTTCAATTTCATCTTTTACGAGCAGTAGGATGTTCAAAATGAGTAAATAGGATAAAGGATGTTTTAAAAGTTTTGAGGAAATTTAACAGTAACAAACTAAATTGAAGGGATCTTAAATTCCTGACCAATTGTACCTCTTTCTTCTGATGCAAATGAAGAACAAGCATTAACTCCAGGTCATTTTCTAATCAGAAGACCAATTTTGGCCATCGTAGAACCTAACTTAACAGATTTGTCAGATAACTCTATAAAAAAGATGGCAACGTGTAACTAAAATTGTTCAGTATGTCTGGCAAAGGTGGCATAGAGACTACCTAAATCATTTACAACAGAAGAATAAATGGCTTTTCCAAATACAGAATATTTTTGTTGGGGATATTGTAATAGGTTAGGAAGATAATCTTCCAATTAACAATTGGTTATTAGGAAAAATTGAGAAATTGTTTTTTGGAAAGGAGAATTACGCCAGAGTTTGTCTTGTGAAAACAAAAAATGGAAGGTGTATATAAAAGATCTATTAACAAATTGGCTGTATTACCAGTTTCAACTGATTAAGAGTTTGTTTTGAAATTTTTTTTATTGTGTTTTTCTTTAATTATTATTATTAATCTCTAGTAAGCAATTACACTTGTGAAATTTTAAATAATTTATGTCCATATATATAGCTTATGTCATACATATATTTGATTAGTTCTGTAACTTATAATTTTTACTACATATGTTAATTATTAGTTATTGGATAGTTTGTGCAATGTCTTGACAATCTGACAGACCTTGCACAGTGAGGCGGGATATGTTAGGTATCAAAAATATACGCCTACGCGTTTTACCCTTATCGCACCTCCCACTTCACTTTGCATCTCTGTCAGAGAAGCAAGCATTCTTTTACTCAAGAACTTCGAACAAGGAAGTTCACTTGTCAGCTCTCTCATGAGCTACTTTTCATTGTTTAGTGCTATAGCGGCAGTCATAATAATAATCGTCGTGTATATAGTTCATTTGTTTTATTAAGTATTGTTTAATAAATGTTAAATTAAACCATTACAGTCCATTTTCTATTACATATAATGCACACATGCATATTTTTTATTTTGCATGTACTTCTTGAAATATTCTTTTGATTTTATATTAGTAAGATTTTTAGGGAAAAAAAAATATTTTTTAACATAAAACTGCAAGCATTATTATATTATATTACATTCATAAAGAAACTTGAGTAGAAATATATTAAATTGAAAATATGCTTCAAATAGTAGTAAATGGTTACTTCATTGAAAATTATGAGTACTAGCAATCATAAATTATATTTAATTGTAATCATAAATTATGACTATTTTTAATCACAGTTGCAATCCATAACATTTTACCCAACTCTATCTTAGAAATTCCACAACATGATGTAGTATAGTATATATAATTTAAGCATAATCTCTACTCACTTCAGATATTGGTGGTCCTAGGTGAGCTGGAGAGCAGCTGCTAACAGGTCTTATTTCATTTGTTAATGGAGACATTGAAATCAGTAAGCTTAAACATAAAAATATTAATTACTCATTATAAAAAATTTTAGTATATTTAATAATACAGAAAATAATTATTATGCAACAATAAAAAAAAGAGGATAAATTTAGCTTTTATGTAACATCATAGTCATTGTTGAAATGCAAGTAAGAAAGTGTTTCTGTGAGAAAACTCTGATATTTTTAACATTTTCTTCCATTTTATTAACATATAGTGCAAAACTAAGCCAAATTTTCAGCTACCTAGTTTATACGAATTTTAGTATAAAAATATGGGCATAAGTTTGCCTAGGATATGAAGATATTTTAAACTTGAGCAACTATTTCTTATGTTGAAAACTGACAATTTATGTTCCTCTTATTCCAACAAAAAATACTATCGGGTTAAACTATTTGACAGTAAAAACAAATTTTTTTCGATCAATGAAAAAAAGAATAAAATTCAAAAACTAAATATGTAAAATTAAACAGAAAGAAAAACAGATAAGCTAAGCAAAAAATCTTTTGGGTAAGGATTTTTTCAAAACATTTCCCACTTAATATTTTCATAACTGTCAATTTTTTTTCATTTTCTATATTTTAAGCAATAATTTTTTTTCTAATACAGTCAAACCCCGCTATAGTGAACATGGTTTATAGTGAACTCCCGGATTTAGTGAACAAAATGTTTAGTTCAGTGCCTTGCTATGCACGTATAATGTTATTTTTTGTGGATATAGTGAGCCAAAAAAGCGAGGAAGTTGAATATAATGAACTTTTTTCGGTCTTCGACTGATTTTTTTCTTCATTTTTTTGTAATAATTTTGAAATTTCTTCTTCAAAATAAATACATATACCGATTTTTAAAACCATCTATAGAGGGGAATGTAGCGATAAGCATTTTTTCTTGTTTGCTTCTTTTATCTCACTTTACCATCCCTAAACAAGCCAAGCAGATGTTTCCAACCCAGTCAGATGATGGTACCTATAAGGTGTCAGTGGGATCAATATACATTTTCTGTCAGAGGGAATGAGTAATTATTCATTATTGGTCAACACTAATATGTGTTGATAAGGCCCTCATTTCAACTCCTTTTTGCTCTTAGTTCAGTTGAAAAAAGCCTGCAAGCAAGTCACTCAAATTTAACTATGGCTAGCAGTAAACTTAAAACTTTCTCCACTGATGATAAAATGGGCATAATCAGAAAAATAAAAAATGAATGCAATCAAGTGGATATTTGCAGGGAATATAAACTATCCAAATCTACAGTTTGTAACATATGGAAAATTAGACAATTAATAATTTCTGCTTGTGAAAAAAGATGGCAGAAAAAAGTTGAGAAAAGCAAATCACAAGAATGTTGAAGAAGCATTACTGAAGTGGTTCACCATTTGAAGAAGCCGCAATCTTCCAGTATCTGAACAAATATCGATGAATTTGCTAAGCGATTTTGTGCGACTACTTTTATGTGCTCGAATGGCAAGTTAGACAAGTTTAGAAAGCGGAATAACAGAAATTCAGGAAAATTTATCTGAGAGTCGGGGAAAGTTTCAATTTCTGATGTTGAGGACTGTTCATCAGCTAAAGATTACTAATTTTTTAGTACGTAAGACAAACAGTAATGAAAAATAACACATTTTGTGCCACTACATAATATTTTTCAGCCATTTATTTGAATAATGTGTAATAAAAGGGAGGAGTTTGGGAGGCATTACTTAAATTGCCTGCGTAACGGATAAAGTGAACTCCCGGTTATAGTGAACCGAAATTTCGGTCCCTCGAAGGTTCACTATAGGTTTGACTGTATTTTGATTGATGAGATATAATTCTAATATTAAAACATAATTGCCCGAAAAATGTTTATTTATTTTTTGCTTCTTAGCTTCAGATCGTTTATTAGATCGTTTTAAGCTTTGTTCACCTTGGGGTTCTATTATACGGAAAAATCTAATATCTGGACTTCAGGAAGTCCCACCGATTCTGGATATGCGACTTTCCACTGTATTTCAATATCTTCATCTTCCCCTCTCTTAAAAAAAAGGTCTTTTGACACGTTTTTTCCTTTTCTAGCTTCTAGTGATTTATGCATTGAACCCATAAATCACCAGAAAGAGGAAGAGAAGATCTATCAAGACCATAGAGTGACCGTTAGTGGCGCTCCTCCACTGGAATGCAGGAAAGGAGGGAGATTTGTTTTCAAAAGAGCACAACTTAGTTCCCTGTCCCTTTCTTTCTTATGCAGCTGACACACAAAAGAGACATTTCCTGGAACCTTTTTATTACAGTGTTAGGGAAAGAAGAAATACTGTGAAAAAGGGTACTGGAGGGGGGAGTCACTTTCAGTCACACAAGAAAAAATAAAGAGAACCCAATCAGCATGTCGCATCTTTATGCTTGATTGGTAGCTAATGATCAGAAAGAAAATAAGAATTTGTCACTTCCCCACCCTCAACTTGAATGACATATGAGGAAATTGATTTTTCTACTCCACCTACCCACCTTAATGAATGACAGAAATTTCCCCTTCTTGCTTGAATCATTCTAGTTCAAAATAGGGGAGAGAGCAATTAATATTTTCATAACTGTCAATTTTTTTTTTCGTTTTCTATATTTTAAGAAATAATTTTTTTTCTAATATTTTGATTGATTAGATATAATTCTAATATTAAAACATTATTGCCCGAAAACTAATGTTTATTTACTTTTTGCTTCTTAGATTCAGATTGTTTATCTAATATCCGGACTTCAGGAAGTCTCACCGATTCTGGATACGCGACTTTCCACTGTATAGCCTGAGTATATATTATATGAGAAAATGAAGAGAGTTTATTCTTAATTTGACTAATATCAGGGAACTTTGTTATTTCACCTTAATATGGTTTTTAAATATTTGGGCTAAAGACCACTCTTAATTTTTTAAATGGCCAATAAAAATACTTTATGAAGTTTTACTATGTTGAAAAGTTTATACAATTAGCATTATGTAAAAAAAAATAATGTCAATAAACTTTGCTTTTGTGCCATAATAAAAATTAAAATCATTTTTGCTAAACATCACTTTTTATCTTTTCACTGACCAAAAACAAAAAATACCCTTTTGATTTTTAATATTGAAAAATATAACATTTACTATTATAAGAAAAAATTGAGGTCAAGAAACTTTGTTTACATGCAATAAAAAAATGAAGTTTTTTGGCTAATTTATTTGTTTTACTGACCAAAGGTGTTTTACTGTTTTTTTATTTGTTTTACTGACCAAAAACAAAAAAACACTTTTTACGTCTTTTGTTACGTCTTTTTGTTAATTTGAGTCAATTTTCAAAATAACCCTCTAATTATAGTTTTGGTCTAGAAATTCTGAAAAAATTATGATGATTAAAATGATTTATGAAAAAAATTATTATTAATTATTAGGAAAATTATTTAAATGAAAATATGTGACATGTCCGCAACAAGATTTCTTTATTTGATTTCACTTTGAATGACATATATCTAAGTTTTATCACAGATAATAATGTGGGTTAATAAGCAAATGCAAATATTTAGTGTTAAATTAGCAAAAGAATTAAAATACTTGAAAAAAATAGTCACATTCACCTCTTTTCCTTTTAAAATACTTATCTGCTTTTGCCTATAGATTGTAGACTGTTGATTGAAAGGGTTAAGATTGTAAGTATTAAAATGGTGAAATGTTAATTTTTCATTTTATTATCAGTAAACAAAATATCAATTTTACTCATCTTATATTGTTCACTTAAACAAAGGACAAATAAATGTGCTTCAAAAGTAACTTGATGCGAAAGTCAGAGGCAAGAAATTTTCAACTATAAACATAAAATATGTTATACTCATTAAAATGAACATTTATTGTATGTTCATATATAAATTCAAATAATTAATACTATTGGCTAAAAAAATATACCTATAATTTTTTAATAAAAGTCGTGAACAGGTTTCAGGATCTAAATTTTGCAAGCTCTCACATCTGAGTAAATCCAATCCAATAGGACTAGAGGCACTTATATCATTTTTAGAATCATATAAAAGTTCATTATTATGTCGAAGAAATATTATTGTATCCCGTAAAGAAAAAGCATGATCAAAATATCTTCTTGCTTCACCTTCTCCTACATTGGCCACCTGAAAAATAAATAGTTTGTTTAAACTATGGTATCATATAAAAGCCTAACTATCTAGGATTCAATGAATCAGTTATATCAAATAACCAAAATTTTCAGCATTTAATAATATTTTTTGAAGGAAAAAAAATCATCCAAAACATTAAAGAATTGTTTACTTTTTTTTTTTTTTTTTTTTTTTTTGATAAAAACTGAACAGTCTATTATCTTGTGAAATGGAATTTCAGCACAATTAACTTTAGTTTATTTTGTATCAAAGAGGTAATAAAACTTAAAACATTTATGGAGACAAAATAGATTGTGATTGTTATTTACAATGATTAAAATAAATAACAAGATCTAAGGTAAAAACAAAATGTGCCATGCACATTACTCCTAAGGGAAGTAGACCTGAAAGAAAAATTATAAAAGTAAACCTTCCTCCTGAAGAATAATTCAGCCAAGATTTTAAGAATGTCTAACCCTTTATACCTATTGATTCAGTGTCATAGGTCAATTCTTAACTTTACTGAACATTCTGTATATAATTAGTCATTACGCACATAGAAACTTTCAGAAAAACTTTTAGTAGAAACACAAAACGTTTGACTCTTTTACTTTTCTCCGTAAAGAAAACTTAACTCATGAGAAGGTCTGTTATGGAAAACATCAAACTTTAATATTTTCATTTTGATGTAAGTTACCGTATTTTTCGGCGGTAGCGCCGCGGCGCTAAAAAAAAAAAGTTTTTTTCCTATATGGGGTGCTTCTGACGAAATAATTTTTAGCAGCAAAAAAATTTCTCAAGTAAATTTATTTAAGATTAAATAATTTTCTGAGAGAAAGACTATTAAAAAAAATTAATAACGAAGTTGACGGAATATTTGTCCGTATCGCGATCTGCTGCAGAACAATTGCCAATTCTTAGCAAACTTTCGGCAGCAGCCTGCAAGAAAATAAATAAACGAAATAATAATTTTAAAAAAACATCGCATAAGGAGAAAATTTAAAAGGTAAGCATCTTGTATCCACCCCCAGCTTAAAGAAAAATCGAAAGCTAGAAATCTACTTAGCGCCTTGGCAATTGTAATTGGAGCGGACAGAAAAGGAAGTAATAGGACCCCAAATCCGGCACTCATGGGACCGACGAAATGCCGAACTTCGGATCTCTTTCGGAAATTCTAATATGGCGCTCAAATATTACTATAATTCAATTACACTGTCAATTTTAGAAAAACCAATAAAATTAGTCAAGTTTTGATCGCAGATTATGATGGGGTGAATTTAAAACTGGTCCATCTTAAGAAATTTTAATAATTAAAATAATTATCTATATAATATAATCAAGAAGAAATAATCCGAAGGAGAAATAATTCAAGAAGTAATCCAAATCCTCTGATGAAGAAGAAATAATAGTTACTTCTTCGGAGCGAGATCATAGTTCTCGTTTTTTTCTTTTAGATAACATTTTGTTTTAACAAAAGACGCTCACCTCACAAGAAAAAAAAGCTAACAAGGAACTACAAAAAAAAGTAACAATTTATGCTAAGGAACTAACAATAACAGTAAAAAACAAGCTAAAAACTAATAATGATAAAAAAAAAAGAAACAAGCAAACAACTAACAACAAGAAAAAAAACAAGCTAACTGTAAACAAAAACCAAAAAAATTAACTGTTAATAACTAATAAAGAAGCTGCAAAATAAAAAATAAATGAATCAAATAAAAAACCGTAAAAGGGACAGAATTCATTTTGTACTCCAAGTGGTAGTTTCAATGTCAACTGGGTGTGGCCAATTTATGGTCAAACAGAAGAGGAAAATGTGGGGACAAACCAGTAATGCACAAGCACAGCTGTCAAGATTGATTGATCAGTTTCTTCCATCCTGCATTTCTTTATTTTGCTCATTGGAAATGAAGGTGTTTTTACTTTTCACTTTATTTGAAACTGCTTTAGAAACAGATGTTTCCTTTGACACAGATTTATTATATATTTTTTTCAAGCTTTTTTATTTTTAAAAGATAAAATAAAGTTACTTACTTCAACAAAATAAAATTCCAAATAAAAATAGAATATAGCTGATTTTTTTGTCTCATCAATATATATTTCTTAAAAAAAATTTGATCAGATTAAGTGCCGGATTAGGGGTCCAATACTGTATGCCCTTTTCTTTTCCCCAACCCTTTTAAAAATAACTGATTGATTCCTCCTAAACAGCTCCAGTAGAAATGACAAGCAGAGGAGGTGGGGTGCACCCCTCTTTTAAACATTTTCTTCTCTTTCTGAGTCACATTGTGTTATTTCCATTGAAGGAGAAGGCATTCTACCCACTAAAATTCCACTCCCAAAGATTGTGAAAGTGAAACTCATTTCCCCTTCCCTCATTCCTTCTTCAGAATTTTTTTGGGGCGCTCTTAGTTATTTCTTATTCTTGTTATTATTAGTCATTTCGTTATTATTAGTTTCATTATTATTAGTTTTTCCTTAGTTTAACTGTAATAAATTTTAAAATCTTATTATTTTAAAATCCTTTTTTCATAAATTTTTCATTTTATTTTTCTTATTACCGTATTTTTCGCTAAGAATTGGCAATTGTAAGTTTGCTAAGAATTGGCAATTGTTCTGCAGCAGATCGCGATACGGACAAATATTTCGTCAACTTAGTTATTAATTTTATTTAATAGTCTTTCTCTCAGAAAATTATTTCATCTTAAATAAATTTACTTGAGAAATTTTTTTGCTGCTAAAAATTATTTCCCCGGAAGCGCCGCTGCATCGGAAGCGCCGCATGTAGGAAAAAAACAACTTTTTTTTTCGATAGCGCCGCGGCGCTACCGCCGAAAAATACGGTACATTGTTTTACGGATTTCAGTAATCAGTCCAGCATTAATTCAGCTGCTGAGCATATAAATATTTTTTTGCTGTTAATTATTTGGTATTATGTTTTTTGGCGCGGTGCCAACTGGTAAGAACAACTTTATTTTATATCGTTTTTTTGTTTTTTTTTTGCTGAAGGAGAAAACTTTTTTCATGTCAACTCTTTGTTAACTCCGTCAACTCTTTGTTAACTCCGTTTAGGATATCCTCTCCCCACCCCCCAAATAATTTAGAAATTACGTTATTTGATGTATTAAAAAATATTTTGTTGTACTTAACATTATTTTCAGAATTATTTGTTGTAGTTAACTTTATTTTTTGGTGTGGTGCCAACAGATGAGAACAATTTTATTTTATATCGTTTTGTTCCTTTTTTTTTTTTTTTTTTTTTGCTGAAAAATAAATTTTTCATTATAATTTAGAAATTAAAACCTTACTTAATGAAATGTATAAAAAAATTTTATTTTTTATTATACAGATATTCTAAATGGTAATTTAAAGGTCTCTTGCATAAGGATGCTGATATGTGCGGTGTAGCACCATTGCGGCGCTTACTATAACTTTTTTTAAAAAAATTTCCTTTTCATCGATGTGCGGCGCTGCGACGAAAAATACGGTAATGTAATATGAGTGTACATCTGACTGATTTGGAATAACTATCAACATTTCCAATGCATAACAACTTGTGTTCTTCAAGCATCTAATTCAACAACAGTTAAGCAAAAGAGAGTATTATGACTAATTGACCGCAAATGGAAACAATGAGAGAAAAATATGTTTTTAGATTGATTTAAATGTTTCTGAGATAAATGCAATCTCTAAAAATAACTTTTATTTTATGGGCTATTCGTTGAAGTTTTCAAACACACCTTGCAATATCATCCAAAAGTATTAAAGAAGAAAGTTTCATTTTCAATTTTAAATCTACAGGTTGGCCAAATAATTTTTGAGTCATCTACAAAAAAATTGGGCAAATAATTTTTGAGTTATTTTTTTATTTTTAGTTTAAAAAAAGTCATATTTTATAAATTTACAGTGCTCAAAAACAAATTTAACAGACTACGTTAACATATGGGTTTATCCTTAAAAATTATTACTGAGTTTAAAAATGACGTAAAAATTCATTAACCTTATAATTAAAAATCTTTTGAGATTATTATTTAATTAAATAAATAATTATTTAAAATAACTTTTTACCTAGAATTACACTTGGATGAGTATGCTTTATAATTATAACTCTTAACAGTTCTAGAGATATAGCAAAGTACACAAAAAGTAAAATTATCATTAAGGGGTAAAAACTGAGTTCTCTTTTGATTAATTTATCAGGACTATATTTTCCAGTTTGTATCGACCTTTCATATTCTGAAGGTCAAGAATTAAAATCTCATCAAATAAAGATATTTCTGAAAAAAAAACATTTTTGCGTTTTTCATAACTTAAAATATTGCAAGCACAAATAAATAAGCAAATTCAGCGTTAACTTTTCAAACTATTAAGGATTTATTTTAATTTCTGAAAGTCCAATAATTAGATAAAAAGTTATTGCCTTATTACTTTGCAGATTGTACACTTTATAATATTTTCAGAAAAAAAGCATCTCTCACCTTTGATAATTCAGTCAAAAAGCTATCCATAGATTCATCAGATAGTTTCCCAACTTCAAACATTGTTACAGCATGACTTTTTAATCCCTGGAAAGAATTTTACAGTGTAAGAAGAAAAATAACACAATTAACAAGATAATAATGTGCAGTTTCTCATTCGTTCAATTTATTTTTATTTAACCTGAAACACTACAAAAGCTTATAAGAGAATTTTCTAGTAAACATCATTGAGTAATAAGGAAAAAAACTATATTTCATTACATGAAAACAAGTAGCCTAAATGTCTGAATAAACATTGAGAGAGTTAGTTTTTTATTGATATACAAAAACTAGCTAATCTAAAAATATAAGAAAAATTAACTAAATGGTGATACACAATTTGAAGTTATAAAAAGAAAATAAATATTTAAACTTCTTTTTAAAAGCAACTAGAAAAATGCAGTCGAAATATTCATATAAACTAATTTTTGATATTATACAAAAAATAAAACTCAGTGAAAATACCAGAAAAACTTTAAATACATTCATAAAAAACATTTTTCACACGATACCTTACATTTTTTGAGAATGGATCAATAATATCTTATAACTGGCATTCAACAGCCGACTCAATTCTGAGTTTATGACAAATGTTCAACTCTGCAGCCTTGTAATTTTAATCACGACCCTGAAGACATATGAACTCCTGGATCAAGTATTGAGACAAACTAGTCTTTGTGGAGAACTTTTTCACAGAACTAACTCACTTTTGTATTACATGGAGGAAAACCACAAAACATCACACGGTTAGTCCAACAGCAAGAAGATTCTAACCCATGATCCACTACAAAAGATATTTTACATCAGCATTGTGGTCTATGCTAGCTGGGAGCAGAATTCGAATCAACCAGTCACTGCTAGGATTTAAACCTGGGTCATTGTGAAGAGAGAGCCCTAACCTCTGAGCCTCCAGAGATCAGGGATAAATAATATCAGAAAAATTTTGCCCAAAGCTTATTTGTACAATTATTACTTTTTTCTTCCAAATAAATTGTGGTTTAGGGATAAATAATGTTGGAAAACATTTTGCACAAAACTTATTTGCATAGTTATTATTAATAATAGATTTTTCATAAAACTTATTCATATAATCATTAAATTAGTTTCCTTTCTGATAGTATTTAAATTCTTCATTTGATTTCTGTTTGTCAAGGTAATGCAAAAAGAATTATCAAAGAGAGGAAATTTGGATGCTTTTTATGTACCACTTAAGTCAGGATTAAATATAAGCTTAAAAAAAAGGAAACTTGAATTTTTTTTTGTTGATTAAAAATTAATTTAGATCCTTATAAGATATGCAGTGTTAGTTACTTTTTCAAGTTATAAATGTTTTGATTAATATCTCAGAAGCAAAGTAGCATTACATATTTTTAACAATTAAAATTTACATTAAATGAACATTTTAAGTGAATTTTTCAGTAAGATTACATTGTTTCTCTATTGTTGAAAAATTCATAAAATCATGAATTGCTAAAAAATTAAAAGAAAGTTGTTACAATACAATGATTTAGAAAACACTTTTCCATACACAAGTAGAATGTATATTGTTCTCCTATTAGTAAATTGCACCCTCTGACCTTAAATTTAATGAAAAATATTCATTTTTAAGTTGTTGTTTTTTTTTTTTTTTCTTTTTTTTTTTAAAAAGCAAATTCATTTTTTCAATCAATGTTAAAACCTACAAAAGTGTGTTTTCAACCAAGTTAAATTTTTATGGTGAGCAAACTAACTAAAAAAATAGCAAAATAATATTTTTTTAGTATTTCAGTGTCATTTCTTCTTGAAACTAAGTTACATAAGTGCACATAGTCACTTGCTAAATATAATACAAGAAAATTAATTTTTCAAAAGTATTTCCATTACAACCAATTTATATTTTTTTTAGTATTTTAAAAATGGCAATTTAAACAACCTTTTCTGAAAATACAAGCTTAAAGTTGATAAAATTGTATAAAAAAATTTTAACTTGATTTAACAATAATCAACAAGATTTAGCAAAGTTATTTAGGTGCCTCAAAAACAAAACCTAAATCATCACGTACAACAACACGCAGAATTCTGTGAAATTTGCATACAAATCACATGCCCTGCACCTAGTTTGAAGACCCAGAAAGAGAAAACTAAAAACCTAGAATTTCCAGGTACACACAGAATACTGTCACTCCTGATTCATATTAAAGTATGTTTTAGTGCATGATTTTGTAATTTAACTAACACTTATTAAACAACATATAAGTGTGTACTTCTAAGAATAAAACTAGTACATATAAATCATGCTATTATGATGAGAATTATTCAGTTTATACTAGTCAGCTGTAGATTTTAAAAAGATAATAGGTTAAATATAATTATGTTTAGTAGTTATCGAAGCTGGTCATATACTAGAGAAAAATACTATTCACTTAATTCTCGGTTGTGATGGATCAGTCAGTATAAGTAATTTCTAGTTTTCTTCACTTTTACCCTTTAAGTGTTAGTTTTCATTAATAATTTCTCTCTATCTTTCAAAATGTGTTTAATTAATAAACAATAAATTAATATGGAATAAATTATAAGAAGTTGATTAAATTCAATTTTTTTACCAAAATTAAGTTGTGTTCCTTTGCAATACCTGAAATATCTAAATTAGTGAATATCATTAATCCAATTTTTTGATCTGATCCATTTTAATATTTTACTGTCTACTGGGGCAAATTTGTACAGAGTTCCATTTCTTTATTGAATAATGTAGAGAAAAATTTACAAAACATTATCCAGGTTCTATAGCAAACTCAGTTTGAGATTGCCTGTTAACACAAGGAGAAACACTAAGACAAAAGAGTCTTTGTAGCCTTTCACTCTCTTTTTTTTTTTTTTTTTAAGTTTTTATTTTTCAAAGTGGCTCTAAAGTACTTAGTAATATTATGAAGAAACTCAGTTTCTTGGAATCATTCTAACGCATTTTACAGTACTATATTAAAAGTTTAGATATATCTGCTAAAAATGATTAAATTTTATATAAAGAGCAAACCAGAAAGAAGGAACTGAGTGGCATAAATTATACTTCATATCTCCACACGTGTTATCACAGCTAAAACATTGAAACCAGTGGAGCAATGTGTAAACAGATATGACAACACACTCTCAAAAAGAGAATTAAATGAAAGGTAAAAATTTATTGTAAAGGAAATTATACATGGTAAACGGAAAATGTGTTTCAAAACAAGTGCAATTTAATTGTTATGAAAAGTGTAAAAAATTAAAAATAAATCAGAATAGTATCCTAAATTTTCAGTTCCATTCATCAAAAAAAAAAGTACTTTAGCTAATTTCTTTCACTTTATTATCAATAAAAAGTAGAAATACAATTATCTTAACAACAAAAATATAAGTGTCATTGAAAAAATCATATTGTTATCAAGTAGAGAAAATTCCCATTTAAATCAAATGATTCAACCTATATTAAATCTTTACTAAATTTTTTTTTTTATATAATTTTTTTTTTTTTTTTAGATTTGATTTTAGACATATTTTAGATTTTGGATACATATTTTACATTTACATTAAGAAAATATATTAAGGCAACAGTCACCCCTACCAACTTTCTAGGTATACAAAATTTTCAATCATTCTAGTGTGAGATGAAATTAATTTGTAAAATCGAATTTATTCTTAAATTGATTGCATTCTAATGAGTAATATGCCTTATGCAATGCTATTAACAAAGTTTCACACAAAACAAAATCCATACAAGATTCATTAATTAAGTAAAATATAAATTTTTATAAAATTTAATTATAATTTATCTTTAGTTCAGAATGTAATCAAATTATTTTAACACACCTAAAGAAATTAGAAATTTATGTGAATAAATTCAAAAGTGCAAGACTTTTTTTACTTTCTACAAAAACTAAAATAAGAAATAAGAAAAAAATTTCTCTAACAGGCGATAAATTTCCCATCATCAAGAATGCTGTAAGAGTAGAATCAAATAGAAATCCAATACGTTTTGAAGCAGTTGAAGAAAATAAAGGCACTGAAAATATAAAAAAAAACATAATATAGTTATTCTTATAATATAGTTATTCTTAGTAACAGGAAAACTGTTAATAGCAGGTGCTACGTAAGATAAAAAAAAACATAATATAGTTATTCTTATAATATAGTTATAATATAGTTATTCTTAGTAACAGGAAAACTGTTAATAGCAGGTGCTATGTAAGATTGTGCCCAAATGAAAATGAGACTTTAGCTGTAGCAATATTGAAAATAAAAAAATTTATGACCTGGGAGAATTGATCATGCAATGAACTAGGAAGCAACTTGCCTTATATAATATTTGAATTGATAGGCATTTAATTAAGAACAAAATAAAGTTAAAACCATGTAATTAAGAACCTAATGAATTTAAATCATTACATTCAGTCGTTCTAATTATTTAAACAGATGAAAAACTGCTTAAATAAATGGTAGTAACACACTCAAGGTTTCAAAAGTTATAAATATAAAAAAACATTGCTTTAGTATAAATATAACATATTTTTCAGTTATATAAAAAATTTTACAGCCGTGAGCCTTAAAATTGTTTCACTATACAAATATTAGACTATACAGCTGTAAGTATTTAATTATGCCTTCATTATACATTGATATCTAATTAAAATTTTAACCACGGTTTTTATTAAAAAAAGTTTTTATACCTGGAAAAAAGGTAAGTAGCTTCCAAGCAAAATTAATACATCATCACTTCTGCCCAAACAACTTCCTAAAACCACAGCCTAATAAAGCTGATTTTCAATGCAGGCACTGACTTGCATGTTAAAATATGCAGGAAAAAAACATCTTTCATTGAAATATGTGTGATGCATTTTTTACTTAGTGTATGTTAATTATTTTTAACAAAATTTTTAATCAAACAAGAGACAAAGAAGTAAGTTTGAAAAAAAAATTTTTAATTTATAATTTTATTCAAAAAATTAAAATATGTATATTTCAATAATATAAAAGCTATTGTAGTGACTCGAACCATATTGCTCACTCAGTATGTTGACAGAACCTAGTAACTTCTCATCCTTCCAAAAGATGACCGAACTGATGAAGTGCTAATTCTTGGTTTCCTTTGAATAGCAGTCAACTCGCATCAGAATTCTTGAGAGAGTGTGCATGCTTGAGAGATACTCTGACATATATTTATGTGTTACACATATTGTGTACTTTGTGATTCATATGTGATGATGATGTGATTTCATACTCTGCTCAAAGATTTGAGCATTTAGGGCAACACTGCATTAAGGCCTGGGAACAGCAAGATGTTCCTGTAAGGTGTTTGCTGAATTTCATTTCAGCCATAATGCTTTCTTGTTAATCATGATTTAGGGATTGGGTACAATAGACCTTTGGTCGATGTGCTCTTCAGAGCTGCCTAACCTCTAAATCTAATATACACAAACTGCATAATTTACTCTCTTTTTGTTCCTTACTGTGTTATGTGGCAGTTTTATTTTCCTGAAATCGCAAAATTTATTTCATCATATTTTTTTAGAATTTGATTTAGTTTAGCAATGTTTACGCTTCTAAAATAAATTAATTTTTCTTGATTCCTGTCAGGTGCTTCTTAGATACCTTCTGTAGCTATTTTTCAGAGTCGGTGCAGAGGTAGGCTAGCTTTGGAAGCCTGAATAAATATAGCTTGTAACCAGGGGAGTATGCACAAGCCTAGCCTCTTGCCATTCTATTTATTGATGCCTGGAAAGTTTTTGAAACAAACTTAAAAATAAACTAAGCTGGTTTTGAAATTCAATTACATATTTAAAGATCACAATCCATTACCATTTGCTTTATACTTTGGCTGCAGTCCTGGTTAAACTTTCAAACAATTTTTAATTGCTTCCTGCATCAGTCTTAAGTTTGATTCTAAGCTATAATTATCTAATTGTTTCATGCAAAAATAAATAACAGTAATTGGTGATAAAATGTGATTTTGAGAAAAATACAAGAGATAATTTTAGAGTTTTACAGTTTTTCTTTTGAAAAAACTTTATAATACAGTAAACTAAAGATAAATTTCACACCTGAGTCAGCTCTTTCCCAAACATCATGAATGAGGCCAGAATAAAAACTGTCTGAGTCTGAAAACTTTAAAAGCATTTCATCTGAGTCATCAGAACTTAACCTAAAAAATTGAATTTAAAAATATAAAAATAGTTTAACCACCAATTTTTTTAAACAATTAAAAGTACAGTCAAATCCCATAGCTTGAGATAAGAATCTATTAGGACAAAATGTTACTTTTTCTCAATTTTAAAAACCTTAGAGCAACATTCCTTTCAAATCGATCGACATGGTCTTCAAGGATGAGTGGTTGGTTAATTGATTATAGTAAGATATACCACTATTTTAATGATTAATTCACATAACACTTTTAAAGAAAGGGAAAATGTTTACTTAACTCTAGATAGAATCTTGAATTAAGATATTGAAAAAATATTTTTTCTGTAATTGAGATAAAAGAATGATATATATACACACACATAGATATATATACACATAGATATATATACACACATACATATATATACATATATATATATATATATATACAGTGAAATCTCCTCCTGTTATGGACATTCCTGCAAAACGGACATCTCTCAATAGACATTTTTTTAATTCCCCATGATTCTTCTATGAACACTCCTGTTGCCGGATGCAGACAGTCTTTTTTGCCCTGCAACGTGACTTTCTATCTTTTCAAATCTCACGCTACTTTTTCTAAATTAAAAAAAAGAGAATTCTGCTTTAAATTTCAAGAAAAAAAAACTCTTCATTTTCAAAGCATGAAAATTTTTTGCCTTATCCATAACTATAAATATTGTTAAGCTATTTCACTACTAAAGAGTCAATCTTTCTCCTGTCACCTTGCTTAATCTTTGCAAAGAAAGGAGAGAAAATGATACTGCTCTTGTGAAATAATTCGAACAGCGACATCTCTTAAGCTTTTCATCTCGACAACACATGCTTTGAGACCCTCAATTTGAAATGATGTCTTAAATGCTCTCAATGTTTCTTACCCACTGAAAATTTCTTTCATTTTCTTCTTTCATTTCAATTTGAAGACTGTATTGAACACAGCTGGGGTAAAAAACCAGAACAAAAATATAATCTTTGAGGTGTTCATATAAATGAAACATTTATTCAGACATTTGAAAGATGATCAATTGGGAATAATCAACTTCATAGGTCCTCATGCCTTACAGGTATGCATGGCTATTTTTTCTGTGCATCATAGGAGGTTTACTTTCAAGGAGGTATTCACCACCTTTTCTATTATGTGATAGGTAGGTGTTAAAGGGTGTAAACCTAATAGTGTAAACCAACTGAGTACTAAAAGCTCCTATTTGGTATCATATGACTAACTTGAATATTTGTCTAACTAATAGGAAAATTATATTCATTTCAAATCAATTCAATTTATATTTCCTTTTTTGTATACAATAAAATATTTTTTAAAGTTTAAATAAATATCCTTGTAGATAGTTATTGTAGATTATTTAATTATTTCTATATCCTTGAAAATATCCTAACACAATTTACAATGTTAAACATCTTTATTAGGGTACCCTTCCCGTAAACAGAGCTCTCATAAATGGACAATTTTTTCGGTCCCAAGAATGTCCGCTTAACTGAGATTTCACTGTATATATATATAAAGTTAATATATAAATATACATATATATCATCATCCCTGTGAATAATTCTATTTCTATTTACTAAAGAAAAGAAGAATCAAATTGGAGAAAATAATATAAAGACAAATAGGGTTGCTTATAAGCATGTTTTGAGCATATTGTGCATTGACCAAGTATGATACAATCTCAATTGAAGATTCATATGCATTCTTGAAATGGCTCATATTTTCTATAACAATTACTTTTTATCTGTTTTAGAATCATACTAAAATTAAAAATAATATGTTGCTTCAAAAAATCTGTAATAAAATACAAGATGAAAGTTGCAATTTGGTCGCATTGCTGAGATCATTTTTTTCCCTACTTTTTGTTTTATTAAAACTTTCTTTTAGCAATGTTTGAACAATTCTAAATGGAAAAGAAACAAATAATGAAATAGTTAATGCCTTTTGTAAGTTTCTCTTATGGATGTTAAATATTTTTTTGACAATTTATCATGTTATCTATTTAAACTATAACAATCTGTCACTAAAACAGCTCAAGCTAGTATATATAGCCTCTTAAACATTGGAATATCTTAAGCTAGTCTACATATTTGCTTGTTATATCACAGCAGCATAATATAGGAACATACTAATCTAGGCTGTATAACTGCAAGTTATTTCAAGAACAACTTTCTTCATCATTGATATTGAATTCATCATGATCTCTACCTTTCGAAGTTATTCATTTCTCGGACTCTTTATCTGTTATATTTGTTAAACATATATCTATATTTTGCAGAAGGTAATCATATTCTTGCAATTCAATTAATGCTTATTGTTTTGTTGTGTTCAAACAGCTGCCCTGTTAGCATTACCAATTACATAATTATTTAACATTCTACAGGAAAGAAAAAATCCATCATGATAAGTGAATGAAAATTTCCCGCTTTCTATTTTGTTTTCCACAATCATTAAAAAGATGTTATATAAACCACGAGAGAAACTTTTCATGCCTGTTTCCCTACTATTGTTATTTTAAAATTCAAAGATTTAAAAAAAAAGTGAGTTAAGGTAAACCTAGAATAAATCATAAAATTTCAAATGCTGATAAAAAAAAAATTTTAAATATCAAAATGCAAACAAGTTATTGCGGGATTACTTCCCTAATGCTTAATTCTGAGCCATATTTCTATAATTTGTTGTAATTTTGATTTTGTGAAATTTTTTTTGGCATTTGAAACTCTACGGTTAACTCTTGGTTTACCTTAATTCATTTTTCTTTTTTTCAAATTTTAAATCACTAAAATAGGTGAAAAACAACTTGCCATAAAGAGTTTTTTCTTTGACCTAGTCTCCTCTTAAAAGCAACACAACATGTGATATTTAAAAAATAGTGTGAATAAAAAAAATTTTGGAATACTTTAAAAAATTACTTTTGAAAATTTTAAAAGTGTAATAAATGTAAAAATTTCTTTAAAAAATATTCTAACCTCATAATTCAATTTGAAC
The DNA here is from genome assembly GCA_949128135.1 of Parasteatoda lunata. Lineage (NCBI taxonomy): Eukaryota > Metazoa > Arthropoda > Arachnida > Araneae > Theridiidae > Parasteatoda > Parasteatoda lunata. The sequence goes on from OX421980.1 coordinate 89,857,925, forward strand.
TTATTGTTTTTAAGAAAAGAATGCCATGATTACACATTATTTGAACTTTTAAGTTTTATACATAAGTGTATGTAAATTTAAAGTATGTAGTTAATTTTTTCTTAGCAAAAACAACTTCTTAGTTCAAATCTACAAAATGGTGTTTGTTATTCCAACTATTAAAAAATAAACAATACAAACTATGTTTTTCATTGGATTCACATGACATCACATAATTACTACAGCAATATGTTTGTTTAGGAAAATAACAGAACATGTTCAAAGGATTCACTGTGTCACAAAAAAATATAAAACAAATCAAGATTTTAAACTAAAAACAGTGAAATTTCTTTCAATGTGTCATTTTAAAAGAAATTTTGAAAAATAAAAAAGAAGAAGAAATACAAGAATATTTGATATGGTAGTGTTTCATTTTAGCTTTCAAGATTTAGTAGTACAGTAAAAATTCAATTATCAAGAGACCTCCAAGTAAGCAGAATATTTGGAAAGTTAACAAAGCAATTTCTTTATAAGGAGAAAAGTTACTAACGATCAATTTTAGCATTTAAAAACCTACAATTAAATATTGAACAATCCCTTATGTAGAATAAAAGTCCCCTTTCAAATTCCCTTAAATCTAAACAAGTAAATAACACTAAAAAAGTGTTCTAGTCTAAAAGAATGTAAACCAAGAGTGCACTAGCTTAAAGTTCAAACTTGGCTAAGTGTATAGCTGCTTCAAGATTTGGTTGCAAGCGAATAAGAGATTTTAGCTACCTCCATAAAAAAGAAAGTGAGCAAAATGAATAGGAAAAAAAAGAACAGGTGTGAGAAAACATTACAAAAAGGGGATAATTTTAAAAAGGATTAACTTTTGAGTGATAATGTTTAATGCCAATTATAAAAAAGAGAAATTAATGGTTGTGTTTCATGCTTAATAGTGTTTTCATTTGTATCTATTTAACATTTCTTTAAATTAAACTCATTAGCATACACTTGCTAATATCACACAGAAAAAGAACAGGAATAATGAATATTATTTAGATTAAACTAAATGTAAAAGATTTTCTTTCTGTTTCTTGTTTGTTTGTTTGTTTTTAACTTGAATTTTTTTTTAAATCTTTGTTTTTATTAGCATTTTTATGGCAAGGTATTTTTCCAGAAAACAAATTAATATCTTGGCACTAAATGGTAATTAAGTTAAAGTTACAAATTAAAAACTATTTATTTTCTTTTATTTCTCTACTTTTTCTTCCATTATATCTGTTTTTGTTCCCTTTTACATGCAACTATAATTCAGGTTTCTTTTTTTTTTTTTTTTTTTTTTTCAAAATAATTTAATGTTAAAACACTGATACTCTTAAGAATAACACACAATATCCAGACAAACAGCTTTTTATAGATAACATATTCAATTTTGTCTCAAACAAATAAATTTGCTTTACTTATGAGACTTAGAATAGTGCATTTCCCAAGAAGAATGAAAAGATGTTACATCTTCTTGACATTTCTTTTTAGCAAACCCCAATCGGCAGTACATTGAAACTGCATTCTAATAAAAAGGAAATAAGAATCAATAAAATAGAATATACTCTCATAACTAAAATCAAAATTTGATCTTGATTAAACAGAAATTAATAAAAAAAAATCAAATCTTAAAAATGAAAAAAATATATTGCTTTAATGAATCAGCATTTAAATAATATTGAATTGACAAAAAAATTACATTTTTACATCAATGAAAATAGGTTTGTTATTACATATTTAAAATTTTTGCTACCTTAATAAAAAATTTAAAAACGTTTAAAATATAAGTTTAACATTTAATTATATCCCAAACTTTATAGATTAATTTTATTTATATTTTATATGATAACTTGCATTAAAACTGAATTTAGAAATATTTCACTATTTTTTCAATCACTTAAGAAAACAGTTCTGACAACAAAGTTTGTTTTAAGAAATCTACTTATTAAAAGCCTGTTTTTTCAAAATTTGTTTTTAAAATCTGGAGAAAGTCGGGACTATCACTCAGGTGATAAATTTTACGATAATGCTTGATCATTTAACTTACATTTATAATGATGTATCTTTTGAAAGAAATTTAGTTCTGAGAACATTTTCAATTATATATATCAAGAATAAGTAGCCAGGAACATATATTTAGAACTATTCAATTTTAAATACGTGGGGGGAATAGATTAACATATATATTATACCTTTAATTTTAAAAAGAAAAAAAAAGTCACAAAAAATTAAAGCTAAATTTTGCTCCTTAAGCATATAAGTTAGTTATGACACTAAAATGTTTTTGTTAATACCCCTTTACAGAAAAAATCATTACCTAGTTTTAACTAATGTGTTTATCTAATTTTAAAAGATGTTAAAAACTTGCAAAAATTTCAAAAAATACTGCAAACATTTGCCCACTTCAAAAAAAGGAAACAAGAATTCTCGTGACTAGATTTTTGATCAACTTAACATCAAATATATGTTACTTAACAGTTTATGTGATATTAATATAATTTAATTCAGTATGCCAAATTATGGAACAGTAAGAAAACTTGATACAATTACATAAAAAGTGGAATATGATCTTATATTTTACATGTAAGTTAAAAGAGAAAAAAAAACATACCTTAACAAGTTCTAGCTCTACTTGAAGAACATTAGCAAGCTGAAAATAAAAATAAGATGAGACAGAAAGCCAACTTAATTTTTATTCATAATTTAAAAAACCAAGTGCTAAAAGCTACACTTTTATCTAATATTATACCAATATTAATTCCAAAAAAAAAATCTAATTATTAGTCCAAATATGTTGAAATTATTAGGCCAATACTGTTGAAATGAAAAATAAACCATAGTTAAAATAATACTACAATTATATAATATACACTGATGTAAAAAATTAAAAGAATTTTCAAACGTTAAAAATTATCTTCAGAATAATTGGAACAATTCAAATGAAATTTGGTTGGATAATACAAACAAAATAATTTTTCTGTGACTATATACACTAATAATCGGACGTAAAACTAATCAACCTCAGATAGTAAAAAACGATTATATAATCAAACAAAAAATAGGTGAATGGGGGATATGATCCCTCTTTAGTCTATTTTCAATGATACAGAGGCCTCACATCATGATTTCACACAGAAATTAAGACAGTTTGTGTGCTTCTTTGAAAAATGGTCTCACTTATTCTGCAATGCAGTTTTGAAGAGGAGATTCACTTGTTTTGGATGGCTGCAGAAGGAGATTTGTCAATTGTAATTGCCTTCCCAAGAGTGTAGCAGACAGACTCTTAAAGGAGGAAGCCTGGAAAACTTGTTAATCTTTCCAGAAAATCTCTTCACTTTCAAAAAAATGGTAGACCAGATGTGTATGTGGCTGTGACTTGTCCCATTAAAATGAAAGTAGAGTCAAGTACTCCATATAAAAATAAAAATATACATTTTCAAGACCCCATCCCTATAGTCCTCTGAGATATTAAATCATTTGCTTTTTTTTTTTTTTAATTATAGATTAAACCTGGAAAATATTTATAAAAATCTAATTTATAACAATATTCCTAAGTTAAGATATTTTTTAAAGTCTAATTTTATTGACAATGAAAGTTTTTATTCTGCAAATAAAAACATGGATACACACACTAATAATGCAGATAAGAATGGCATAAAATTTTTAAATTATTTGCTCTAAACATATTTCAAGTACACTCATTTGATTCTACAATTATTTAAAAACAAGGGCTTCTAAAACTTACTGAATATGTTTGTGTCTTTAAATAATTAGGTATGATTTGCTCTGACAAAAGTAATTTAGAATAAATCATTTTTTAAAGCTTTATTTAATTTACTCTTCATTGCACAGTGCAAAAAAAAAAGATATTACACCAAGTAACTTTCATTCTAATGATCAAATTTTCACGAACTAAGTGTCAATGGTAATGATTCCAGGGGGTGACTTCAAATATGCCAATTAATTAGTGCTAACTATTAATTAAATTACAAAATTATACACAAAAATGTACTGCCTCTGAATAAACATATATATTTTTTACATATTTGGATTCCTGATCTTTGCGATAGACAAAATTTTGAAAAAATTAGATCAAAAATTGGGGAGTTAGGAAGCTATATATATTTGGTCCAGTCTAAAAAAAGCTAATAATGGCAGCAAAACTAAGAAGATAAATGTATTTGATAAATGTTGATATTTACCATAAGATTTAATAATTAATTCCAATAATTCCAAATACCTAATTACAAAATCTTGAGTTTCAAAATTTCAATTAAGGTCTACATGAACCCTGTTAAAATAATATGCAAATGCATACTTCTACAAGCATCAGATTGTTGTCAAAATAATGATCAAGACCCAAGTGTAACGCAGTGCACCTGATGGTAAAAACTTCATTGGCTTAAAAAAATATGGATTGTAATGAAAGTGAATGTGTCTCAAGCGCTGAAAAATAAATGCCCATTCTAAAGACTCACTAGACATGAATGAAGAATACAAAAGTGATTTGAAACAGAAAATGTGAAGTTGCCAACGAAAAATGAAAGTGAAAAATAAAATTGGAAAATCCTAAACCATGAAACAAAATAAAAAATTAAATAAAGATAAAAACAAAACTAAAAAAACCACAATGACCAAGAAAGGTAAATCAGAACAAAATGCACACATGCTATGGAGATATTGTGAAGAACTCATGTCATTAACAAGGAAATCAGCATTCATATGGAAAAAAACAAGATTCTTAGGAAAAACGAACTGATGTGAGAGGGTTGTAAAAATGTTAGCATTATCAAAAATGAATTTATTTCTAAGATTCCAAGAATATGCAGCAATAAATGAATTATCGCATTCTTGATGATGGATTTATCTACCGTGTTCCTTTAGTCTAAATTTTAAAGCTTGTTTAGTTTGTCTGATGTGGCCAAGGTTGCACTAGCAAGGTATTCCTTCCTTCTTGAATAGATCAAGTTTCTCTAAGTTAACCACATAATTTATTCAATGATTATTTTGTAATAATTTAATAATTTTAACCATTTTAATTATACAGTTGGACCTCTATTGAACGAAGTCGCTAAATCCCGAAAAAAAGTTCGTTATATGGAAAATTCGTTAAATAGAAAATCACCTTTTGAAATACTTACACAACGTAAAACAGGATTTAAATTCATAAACACTAGAAATAATTAAAATTGCTATTGATACACCTTTATCTTGTAAATTATTATCTATTATTTATTTTATAAATCTTAACCATAAAAGAAATCTGCAAATAAATTAAGAATAGAACAAAACATTATCCAGTGTTATACTATCATGCTACATATATTTTCCACTGAATAAAAATGATGAATTTTTATAGATTAAAATTATTGCTGCATTAATGTAAATTATAAATGTAATTTTAAACATACATTTTCACATGCGTTCTTAATTTTAATTGCTACTGATAAAGTCCATTAATTTTGTTTAAGTGTTTTGTTTGAAAAAGTGTTTTTTCTCAAAATAGGTCTCGCATTCTTGTAATGCACCAAAAATTCCTTCAGGCGTATTCTCCTCAAACTGCAATCCACGTCAAATTGTTTCAAATGATTTTGACATTTCATCATATGAAGGTTTGCTAATTTCTTCACCATTTTCATCTTCATCTTCTTTGTCTTCCTCACAATTTATTGCTGTTTTGTTTTTATTTTTCACACTATCCAAAATATCCGATTCAGTTAATGTTTCGGTGATTTGAGCTTCAGAATCAATAGAAAGAAAATCATTAATCTGAACATCATCATTTTCTCTTAGCTGTACCCGCATTTTTTTAAGCTCTTCTAAAGGAATATCATCCTCTTTCTTCGCACTTTCCAAATTCTCAGCGTAGACAAAGAATCCAGCTTTAGCAAAACTGTTACAAATGGTACAATCGGTAACATCATAGTTCCATGCTTTAGAAATTTCTGTTATGCTTTCTCGCAAATTGATCTTTGGCATAGATTGCTTATTTTCAAGCGCAGTGATAACTTTTCGTACAATTCTTTTGCGGTAGTGCAGTTTAAAATTTTGAATCACCCCTTGATCCATTGGTTGTAACTTCGATTTAGTGTTTGGAGGCAAATAAAAAAACTAACGTTTTTCAGTTTTTTTTTTTTTGTTGATTTCCTTCGGATGGGCAGGGCAATTGTCGAAAATTAGAGCAATTTTGTGATGCTCTGCAATCATAAGTTTGTCCAACTTTTGAATCTATTTTTCATAAATTTCTGACGTCATCCATGTTTTTTTGTTGAATTCATAATCAACCTCCAAAGATTTTGTGCCCACAAAGAATCTTGGAGTTTTGCTTTTTTTCTACAATTAGAGGTTTTAATTTTTAATGGCCAGTCATATTTGCACCTAGCATGATAGTTATTCTTGCTTTGCTATTTTTTCCTCCAAAGCATTTTTCATTTTTAAATGTTAAGGTCTTTTGAGGCAAACATTGAAAAAATAAAGCCGTCTCATCAGCATTAAAATTGTTTTCCGGCTTACAATCTTTTAAAATTTTATTAAGAGTCTCTGCAATCCAAATTTCACAATCTTTATCATCGATGTCATTACTTTCACCAGACATAACTTTTCCTGTAATTCCCTGTTTTTTCTTAAACTTGTCAAGCCATCCACTACTTCCTCGAAATTCATCGTGTCCCAATGCCTTTGCAAATTGCATTGCTTTCTCGGTTATTAAAGGTCCAGAGATCGGCACGTTTTTATCTCGCATTGCGCATATCCACTTCAAAACTGCCTCATTCACATCCTCATAGACACATGTTTTTAAACGTTTTGAACAAGGATTCGGTAAATCATTGTTTTCAATCTTATCACAGTTTCTTATTATCGTTGAAAAGTTGCTTGAAGGAATACCAAATTTTAGAGCAATATCTTTTTTTTCACTCCTTTATCCACCTCTTGAAGAATTAAACTTTTTTCTTTAATGGTCAGGCACTTTCGCTTCGACGTTTTGCAGCCGCAAGAACAGAAACAAGCAGCACTCTGATCAGCAATCTAAAAACAGGAGGAGGCTTCAAGAACGGAGCTCTACTGAGTGAACAACAGGAATGTTGAAAGTTTTTCTAGAAGAGAAGTGAACAGTGGGGGTGGGGATAAAGACACCCTGAAGCATGGGACCAGGGACCAAACACTTTGATGACCCATTCCCTCTATCTTCTCTGCCCATTTCCTACTCAAGGAATTTGACCCTTTCCCCCCTTTTCTAGAGGTGTTGCATTTCCTGTATGAAATGCAAACAAAAAGGGAAAGGGGTTTTACTGCTTTCCCTAAAAGTTAAGTGGATGCGAAAATCAGTTCAAAGTTATTTCCCCCATAAAATGCGTTAACAAGTTTATAATTTTCTCAAATATTTTGGGAAATAGGGAAAAAGTAGATTTCAAAGAAAGAAAGAAAATTCGCTAAATAGAAAATTCACTTCGCTATATGGAAGTTATTTTACAAAGAAATTTCTAAAATGTTCTTGGTTCCACGAAAAAATTTGCAAAATAGAGAAATTCGTAAAATGGAAGTTCATTAAATAGAAGTCCGACTGTATTTATAATTTTCTATTTTAACAATTTACAAATTTGATATTAAATAATCAAAGTATCATTATCACATTCTCCAGATATTTGAACAAAATAATTTTAAAAAGTATGGTTAAAATAAAAATAGCCAATTTTTAGCAATGGTACCTCTCAATATTTTGGATATTAGAGGGTAGGTAGCATACCTCTCGTGCATATATAAAGAACATCCCACCAGAAACTACCATAAATCTAAACCTTGAAAACATTATTAAATAATTTAAACCAATTGCAACAGGTACTCTAAAATTACATTATCTATTGCATCAATTCATATCAGGCCTGCATTTCCTTGAAAATAAAGTGGGGGAATAGACTATTAAAATTTACTCAAGACTGTTAGAAGATAAATAAAAAATTGGATTAATATTTATACATTAATTGAAAAATCAAAATACTTCACACGAAAACATGCCATGATAAATTGTCATTTCATAAATTATGAATTTATTCATAAAATATTTTGTGCAATAAAAACTAGGAAAAGTTTAAAAAGGTATGTAATATGTAATATAAAAGGTAAAGATATGAAAAATGCACTATTTTCTTATCATATTAATGATTGGGAATAATTTCTGAAACTTTAATTTAACTTCATATCTTTTAAGATTGAGTTTTAGAATTTTAAATGCTTTGCTAAGCATTGTAATTCTGATTTAATTGCTTTCCACAAATAAAAATACATACAATTTTTAAATGCTAAAGACAAAAACACTTTTATAATACTTTCTAATTTTAAAAATTTTCATAAATTTATAAGATGAAAATCACCTCTTAATTTAATTTTTTAGATCAAAATACAATTGAAAAATAATTTAGTTATAATTAAAAGGTCAAACGTTTCAAAAATACCATAATACTTATAGCATTTTTTCACTATATTTAATAAACATCAAAACATTTAAAAATGTACTAACTTCAGCAATAGGTGTATGTTCATCAATGGAAACAAATATTTTATATAAAAGTATTTCCAAATAGTCTCCCAACACCCTGTTCATCACAAATCCTTCCAGAGGAGGAACTACAGAAAGGTATAAAGGCATTTGTTAGAAAACATCATAACTGTGGAGGTTAGAAGTATAAGAATAGAAATGAAGAAAATGGAAGAGCTAAGAAAAGTGAATATAGTAGTTTTTTTATTGTTTAGAATTCATGATCAACATGAGATAGTCAAATTTTTTCAGACATAATTACAGAAAATTGCTGTAAATTAAAGATACAGGTAGAGTTAGAGCCAGGTCTTAGGCGTGTGCAAAGGGTGAAGCTGTAAGTTGAATATTTTTGCATTGTAAGTTGAAGTTTTTTAAATTACTTATGTTAAATAAATGCCTTAATGCCATGGACGTTGTAGGGATGAGGGATGGAGGGTATATGTCCCCTCAATAATTAGAAATTTCTTAAAGTCTCTCTCAATATTTCAGACAAATAGAGAAAAATTTATGAATCACCTTTGATTTAAATTCAGTTAAGTTAAAAACAAGTTAACAAATTTTAAAAAAATCTTTTATTATATAGAAGAAAACTGAGCAAATTATTATGTATATTTTAATTTTGCCCCCGTCAAAAATTGGGCAACTATGATGCCTATGTTTAATTCATATATTCCACTGCCATACTGGCTAGAGACATATTAAATTTATTTATTAAATATTTAAAAAAACGCAGAAAAGATGTATAAGAATACTTACCACAAACATAATCATTGTCATCAATTGGTACATCAAGGTATATGAGACCTCTTCGGTATAAAGCTAAAGAAAAAGCAATATTAAAAAATTTGTACATATTTTATGAATATACAGCAGATTAATAAAGGGAAAATAAATATTTTAACAAACTAGACACATGAAAAAAAAATTACAATTTTAGCAATAATTAAAAAAATTTTCAAGGAATACCATAGTACCTATAACATAATTAGTTGAAGGGCATGTAGTGCAACAATGTTGAATCAGTAATCAGTAGAAATTATGTATATTACTAACTCAAAGAATGGTTAGAGATAAAAACACATAAATATTAGTTAAAACATGTATATATATAAACATTTGTGTTTGATACCTAATATAAACATTTGAGATAGGGGTTTTATTTTTTATAGTAATTTGCAAGTATTTTAAGCTTATTCTTTTATGAATATTTTTATTGCACATAGCATTATCTTCTTCCCTTTCTCTTCTGCGACCAAAAAAAAATGGATTTTTAAGTAATTAAGCAGCTTTGAAAAAGTCTCTGAATTTGTTTGCAATTAAGATGATAATTGACTAAAGAAAGCACCTAAAATGAAAAAAAAAGCATTTATTTTTATTTGAAGAAAGATCAAATGGAAATTAAGAATGTGAATAGTATTCGACCTTGGGTAGACTTATTATTCATATTTACTATGAAAATAAGTAGCACAGAGAGCATGGTAGGAGAAAAACAAAAATAGTCAAAGAAACTCATATGAAGATAAATTCATGATAAAGAAAAAGTGCAATAAAAAGGGAAAGAGAGGGTGAGAAATGAAAGAAGGGGAAAAAAGAAACGTATAAAGAAAGAATACAAAGTTAAATACAACTGAGAGAAAAGAACAGAAATTCTAACCTCAATATTTTATGTTTAAATAAGAGGTGTGTGAGTTTTGGGTGGGAGCTATTGACTATAAAATTCCCTTTTAAAACAAAACTCATCATACGGGAAGATTCTAAAGTCAATCCTAATTATTGGTCACTCCTTTTTAGAAGAGTAGTTTTGCAAAGATTTGGTTTTATTGATTTAAAACATACAATTTAGGCAGAACATGTATCTAACAAGGATGCATACATTCCATAACTGTTTTTTCTTCTTCTGAAAATCATTTTGCTAATTTAAAACTGAGCTCCAAAGTATCAGCATTTTCTACTTTTCTCCTGCTACTAACATTTTTTTTCTCTTTTATGCTTAATGTAACTCAAAAGAATGGGCAAGGCATGTAAATTATCCCCCACAGCTATTCACATTCTTTCTTGGTATCACTTTATCTAGATCGCTTTCAAAAAGAAAACAATGCTTCCTCCCGTTCTTCCATCTGTGAGCCAAGTCTGAACAGTTACTGAATATAAGGAGCACGGGAGTGGAGAGGAAATATTATTTTTACAAATTTTATAATTGTGTGCAAAAAATTTTTAATTCGCTTAAAAAAATTCTCAAGATATAGCAAAATAGGCAAAAAGTAAAATTAACCTTAAGAGGCCCAAAATTTGGAGCGCTTTCCTAACCAAGCTATTGGGACCATATTTCCCAGATTGTGACTACCATGTTTTGGGAGTCAGAAATCCAAATTCGTCAAAAAAAAGGTATGTTTATTCAGAGAAAGTACGTTTTTATGTCTGATTTCGTAACTTAAAATATCGCCTGCACTTATTAATTAGCATATTTAAGGTCAACCCGAAGAGCCATTATGATTGAGTCCTAGAACATGAAAATAGAGTCATTAGATCAAAAGCTATTGAGGGTAATCTCCTTTTTTTACACTGTACGTTGAAAAAATGTTTGCAATGGTATAAGATTACAGATAAAGCCAGTCTTTACACCCCAATCAGATCTTAACCCATTATCAACTTTTTTGATGAGGAACAAAAATCTGCAACCTATCACTTTTTTTTTTGATAAATCATGAATATATTAAAGAAGAGAATTTAATAAAATTTCAATTTGAGGAAACTGTGTTAATTGTTATCACTCAAAAGCTCCACACATTTATCTCTTTTAACAACTGCCAAATCCAAAAATCAAGCATATTTCTTTTGAACTACACTGAAACAAAATTCAAATAAATTCTCATATTGAAGATGTTCCTTTTCAAGAAATTGCTGGGGTATGTTACTTGTGCATATGGCAATAAGTTGTGGCTGGCATATGTCCTTTTAAAAAATCAGGTTGAAGAAGAAATCAAAGTTTTTTTTTTTTTACTTTATACAAATGGACCATCGCCTTCTTTGACTTAAACAAGGAAATCAGACATTTTTAGAATTCCAAAAAAACTTTATTTTAAATAAATTTCTATTACAGTAACAGGCAGAACATGTCAAGTTTCAAAAGAGGAGATGGCTAGAGCAAAACAAATTTTGCATTAAAAGAATAAATGTCTGTTAAGGATGATTTTGATTTTGATTTTTTTTTTTTTTTTTTTTAAATTCTCAATTATAGGGAAACAGAAAGTGTACTTATTTTTTCTTTATGATAACATATTAATACCATCATGAAATTAGACAAAGAAGCAGCTAAAAGGAAAATAAAATGCTCTCTTTTTTTCAGAATTAGAGATTTTTTCTGTTTTTTACATTTTTCTTTTTTAAAATCTTTTAATTTTTGCAATGAAGAATTAATTGTTTTATTAAGAGCTATTTCACAAATCATTTTTTTCATTTTTTTTCATTAAGATCCCAAAGGAATACAATCTTGAAATTTGGTACAAATATTGCAATAAAAGAGTTAAATAAAATAATTTTTTCAAAGGAATTAAAAATTTTTATTTTAAGATTTTTAAAAATTAAAATTAAATATTCACCATCCCAGTGTATTTCAATTCAATGAAATATAGAAATTAGACCTCTCTATTAAAGGCAATACGGAAAATTTTTGTATGCACTTAAAAATATCTGCCCAATAATCACATCATCACTTTTTTAACAAGTATGCCAAAAATTAAGGTACTATCAACTTACCTTTAACATCTCTAGCGTTCAAATCTCCACATTTTTGAGGTCCATGATCAATAATCTTGTCGATAATTTTTTTTTCATTTTCAAGTATAATCTGTAAATGAACAATTTGACTTTATAAGCATTTGATTAGTCAATTATAAAATCTACTTTCAAGATCAAAGATGAAAATTGTGGTAAAACACTTTAGGAACTATACTAACAGTTTCTTTATGAAGTTAAAATGATGCATGCCTCTTATTGAAATTTATTAAAAATATGATGAAAGATATATCTAGTTTTAATTTTAAAAATACATAATTAGCATGTTTAGCTTTTGAGCTTTGCTTCTATTCAAACAGAAAAAAAAAATTTTAAATGAAATTTGTAAAAATTACTATTATAGGTATTTATTTTTAAAAGCTACATCAAATTACTCTGAATAAAATTATAAAAAAAAACACCTAGTTTATACAACTAAACAAAACTAATTAAAATAAATAGTACTTTGATATCATCTTCTGTAACATAACCAACATGAACAATCCACCAAGGTTCAATTACTAATGATGCTATAGGTTTTGGTGGGAGTAATTCTCTAACAGGTCTCCGTCGAACCCCAAAAAATTTCTAAAAAGAAAAGAATAAATGTGAATAAAATCTCATATATGAATGGGATTAATTCAATGAATGTAATAGTCAGATGTTGAGAAGTCTGAATTAAAAAATCAAAGGTTACTTTTTTTTGTATAACAATTCTTTATTATCTATAAAACAATATAATAGTCATTTTTATCATTTCAAATTAAGTAAAATCAGGTGCAACATGACAAAAAAAAGTTCCTTTTAAAAAATATATAATGGTTAAAGCCTTCAAATATATATATAGAATACATAAAATTTTCATTTTATAAGCTTATATAGATTTTTTTTGGAAACATGTATTTTTATTTTTGATTACCAATTTAGAAACTTCGTAGAATTTAAAAATGTCTATTGCTTTTCAGCATTACAAAATTGTACTGTTCTTCTACAGAAATGTTCATACAATAAAAGAAATTAAATGATCACATTTGATTAAAAAAAATAATTAAAAATAAAAAATTAGAAAATTATTTTATAAAAAATAAGTAAAGGCATTGAAGTCAGAATGTTTCACTCAAGTATTTCAACCGTTCCTGCTAAAATTTTTACACAACTGCACTGCTCGTTTGGGTGCTTATTAAAAGACAATATATTAACACTTTCATTGCGCGTCTTTGTCTTCCTTTCTGCACATTTGAAATAAAACGAAATTTTCTTTAAAACTTTTTTATTTACATTTAAAAAATAATAATCAATTGCAAACAATAACAATTCTCATTTTTTATTTACAGGCATAAAAATAATAAAATGAAAATAATAATCTATGCTAAATGTTAGCAAATAAGTCGCTAGAAATGCTGCTATAATATTGAAAAAATTTTGTGCAAAGAACGAGTTTTCTCCTTTCTAGCGCA